>LPNX010373404.1:871009-1250807 GCA_001517045.1 Pseudotsuga menziesii
ATCGAGTGAGGCCTGACATAGCCACCCATGGATTTGAACCAAAGACCTTCTGCCAGCATCAACAACTCTCAACCACTTGAGCTAACCCATTGGGATTATATATATATATACATATTTATTATTTTTAAATTTTTATTTTTTGGTTCGGTGGAAATGATCTAGGGTGGTTCTGGAAATCTGTGTTTTGTCAACTGGAAATGGAGGAAATTATTTGTGATGGTTCTGGAAATATGCGCTTTATCAACTAGAAATGGATATGGACCCCAGGTATGTTCAGCTTCCTGAAGGTTCAAGGGATTCACTTGGCCACCAATGCTGTCTAATGGCTTGCGTATTGGGGCAGTACCCCTCACTCCATAGCTCAAGTAAAAATGATAACCTCTTTTCCACAAATGACATCTCTTGTTTTACGTCATGGGTGGAACTAGTTAATTAGGTAGGGGTCATTTCCCTTTCTGCTTAGAAGGTCCTCTCAATGGCCAGCTACTTCAGGGTTCTTGTGGTACTCACAATGAGTTTTAGGGATATGCCCAAGTACTTCCCACAGTTAAGTGTATAGGGTTTATTCCTTGATCCAAATGAATAATACTAATGCAAAGAAGAATAAATACTTCAATAATCACAACGCTAGAAAAAATTTGACAGAAATTCCACCGAACTCCCAAAAAACCCCGTAAATAGAGCTATGGTTTTGAGACAAAATTTTTAAAATGAGCATAACCCGATCAATATTTCTCAGATTCTCTATTATAACCTAGTCTTGGAACTAGAAAAACCACTCTATATTTATGTATGTAATTGGAACATAAATATGGGCACCCGGTCAAACGATTTTTGTTCTGAAATTTCCGCGACCGTCACCGCAATTATGAAAAATATATGATTTTAAATCAGCAATATCTCCACTTTTGGAAATCCTAATGAGATCTTTTTCTTTGAAACTGGTATTTTTGCAAGAGGAATTCATATCTACAACTTGTTTCTTCTGAATCTGCACAAGAAGTTTCATAAATTGATTTGAAAGTCGCCGCCCAATATTTTCCTCTTTTTTTTTGGTAAAGAATAAGAGAGAACAAAATTCCCCACTTGTGCTAAGGAAAGTGATCTGATACTAGATGTAAGGAACCTCCTGCAATAAATAATGAAAATTCACGGTATAACAAAAATATAAGAGAACATAAGAGATTTTATTGATCATAGGCCACTTCAAGGGGGAAACCTCCTTTGAGCAAGATCAATACAAATAACTCTTGGATACCTTCATTGGCCTCAACAATGACTTATATACTAAGTCTAATCTAAACAACTATTACTCCCTGTTAGCTCTCCGGGAAACTCCTCTAGGTTGCAGCTCGATAATTCCTTGTAACTTCAATGTTTTTAATGGTTTTCTAAATGGATCAAGTCAGATGACCTAAAGGACCTAATGCACTCAAGACATGCATAAAACTCAATCAAATAGATAAGGCTTCTAACTATCAATGTTCAGAGGGTTAATAATAAGGTGAATAAATGGAGAAATCACTATGTTGGTAGATTCATATATAAAGCAATCACATATGAATGGCTAACAATAACAAGGAAAGATACTTGCAATTCAACTCATCAACACAGAGATAGGATGACAACTATCTGGTATTAGACAAAAAGAATAAACCTGAATCAAATATCCAAGCACAAGTACAAAACATAAAAGATACGGAACCTGAACATATAATGGCAAAAGAGAAGAGATTATATTAAATGATGAATAACCTAATAATATTGATTACAATAAGGGGGATAAAAGTGTCCGAAGTCAAACCCTTGCTTCAAAATTAATCCTAGGCTTTATAGCATTTACAAAATTTATTTCAGATCCTGAAAAGTTGGATCGAATTTACTAAAAATAGATAAACATAACTGTTTTGTAAAATTTAGGTCAAAAACCCTAACTTAAGTGCTAATCTATCTAAATCTAATACTTGTCCACTCCTTGAACTCTTTAATAACTGCAGTGATCATTGAAGTAGAACTAGGCCATGTTATCTGACAAATAAGTCACGGTTTGTCAAAAGCAGGTAGGGTTTGTGACCCATTTCACCTCGCTGGAGCCTTCAAAACTGGAACATACCCAATCTACTGGTGCCTTTAATTAATTTTCATCTTCTTAACTCATCCCTGAGGTTTTTGTATCAATCAAAATTGGTTTTGTGTGGAAGCATGTCTTTCTGCACTGTTATGTGCTTTCAGTGGTTAAGAAAACAAAATATTGGGTCTGTAAGCTACCGAAAGCTCTGCTTTCGGTGGCTATTGAACATCTACTGCGTTCTCCTAAGCCACTGAAAGTTTTTTTTCTACAAAATTTAGTTAGTAGTTTAATTAACCTTTTACAGCTTCACTTATGACCTTCTGGTACTTCTTCAACCTGCATAAGGTTTGGAATATCAACAACATCATGGGATGCTTCTAGATCCTGAAGGATTATTACTGCCTCTGCTAGAGTTTCCAGTGCAAGGTGTGTTTTAGGGTTTGAATCCTTCATTTGCAACCTCGACAGTTTGATCATCCTGTAGATCCTGGCGTTGTCTTTCATTAATCTCATATTTCTTTTTTGTAGCAGGATATACATCCCTCTCATTTCTAGAAGAGAATTATGCAATTCAATATTTCTTTTGGTTAATCTTGCATTAGTCCTTTTGATTTATCTTTCTAAGACCTCTAGTTCATATGCTTGTCCTAATAGCTGGTTGATTCTCTAGGACCTAGGTCTACTAGAGGAAGCTTCTGCTACTGGTTCACCCTGGTCCACAGGTGATGGAAACTACTCTTTCCCTACTTGAAACTGTTATTCTAGGTTATCTTCCTGTTCCTCTTGATCTGCAGAGTCTGAGTAAGGTAGGTTAAGTATGTTTATGTCTGGAGCTGAAAATTCCTCTACCTTTCCACTGAAATCTAGATTTCTCTTGGTTTTGTTGGTCTTGGGAGTTGGAGATGGCTGATCCACTACCACTGGTGAGATGGCACTCCTCTTCCTCTTGCCACTCTTGGGAGTAGTGGAATTTTTTGAAGGGGACTTCCCTTTGTCTTCTAGTCGCAAGCCTGTTTTAAACTCATTCCAAAATAAGAAATATGTCCATGCTATGTTTCTTCTTTGCAGTAGTTCTTGGACAATGAGCTTTATCAAACCATGATGGGATAGCCTGCCTGCAATTTTGGTGGGCTAGGCTTTGACCTGATGGGACATCTTAGTAAGGATATTGTATAGGTAGAAAGGAAGGTTCAGTGGGCTCTTGCCAGTGAAATGATTCATCAATTTAAAGTGGTATATCATCACTCTGTTATACCTACCTTCACAAGTTATATAAACTGGGATTGCTTTCAACAACTGCTGCCACTTCTCCTCAAGCCAGGTTGAAGGGATGCTTTTCTTCCATACTACATTCTTATGTTCAGGCTTCAAGTAAGAATTGAATTCCACATCCTTCATGATGGTGGTTTTGAACCATTTCTCCCCCGTCCTTGGGAGTTCTTCTACTTCTACTTTTAGGGCCTCATCAACTTGGAACTCTTCTTTGCTTATCGATGCCTTCGATCCATTAAAAGAGAGAGCAAAGGCTTCTGCCACTTGCTGGTGGGATCCATGAATTTTCTGATAGAACCTGTAACAACCTACATATTTGAAGAATTGACATACTTCTGGATGTGACTTGAGATAGCCAATGTCACCCAAATCCTGTTTGAGGGCAGCTCCTCCTTTTTTCTTCATGTCTGGACTGGTCTTCTTGTACCTGCAAAAATTAAAATTCGAACTCTGGGAAGGAGATTACCATGCTGGATTTAGGGAGGGCTTGGATCAGTGAGGATGCATGCGGGAAAATGTGGAATGGACTGAGGAGAGGGTGCTGATTTTGAGGGGTTGATTAGTGATTGGTACTTGAGCAGGGGGACAATAAGTTCTGATGAGACCCGTGGGATGGCCAGTGCAGTGATCATTTTAACTGGAACTTAATGCTTTGTGGTGGTTTGGCTGCACTCACGGGATAGGTGGAGGGTATCTAGGGTTTGGGTCTTTTATCAGTCACTTCAGCTTCGTAATGACCTCTTATTTACCAGCTCATGATTTTCTGCAGTCCCAGTCTTTTCGATGATTAAGTTGTCGATAGTGGCGCTCCTCATGCTGACGATGGTTGATTTTGATGGATGTACTAACCATTTTCTTCTTTTGGAGCTTTCGGTGGTTACGGTAATCTTGTATCAATTTTTTTAGCTACTAAAAGCTGGGCTTTTCGGTGGCTAATGAATTGTTAAGAAGTTTTCCTAAGCCACCGAAAGGTTTCTTTCAAAAGTTTTTTTAAAAATGGAGTCAATGAGCTTTCGGTGGTTAATGCATTCCGGGATCAAAATTTTAAGAAACCGAAAGCTATGCTTTTTGGTGGCTAATGAACTGTTGAGAAGTTTTCCTAAGCCACCAAAATCTAAACTTTTGTTTTTATGAAAAAAAAGAATAGAAGGCATTCCAACTTTTTTAGACACATAAAAATATTTTATAATGTGCCCTGAAATCTTGATCACTATGCAAAAATAAATTTTCTGAATTTGACATATTGAGGACTAATTTATTTAGGAGATAACATCTGGCTCCTACTCGAGGATGGGAACCTTCCTGTGAGGTCCCAAGAACCCCAGACCAAATGACTTTTTTGAAAAATGAAAACCTATCTTCTACTATTCCATTGGGCATGGAGTTTATTTTGCAAAAAACAAAAACAACAAAAACAATATTTTACAATAATAAGGCCTTAAATCCTTAGATGAAATAGAATTTCATAAATTGCCCATTTATTGCGCCATCAAACACCTCCTTGCTTTGCTGTGAACACCTTGAGCCATTTTGATGTGACTGTAGGATTGGTTCCTACATCATCATATATAAGTGTTGAATGCCATTCTTGGAATGGAGGCACCTGGTCAGTTACGAGGAATACTTAGTCTAGGACTGAGGGCCATTTTGATATGACTGTAGGATGTAGTCTTACATGATCAGATGTGAGTGCATGGCAATTGTGATGTGATTGAGGGATGTGTTCCCACTTGATCATATATAAGGGATGATGCCATTCTCTAGGAGAATGGAGGAACCTGGTCATTTACCAGGAATCCCCAGTCTGGGACTGAGAGCCCTTTCGATGCGATGTGTTTACACATGGTTGAATGTAAGTGCAGAGCCTTTTTGACAAGATGAGGTCAGATGTAAGTGCTGAGCCATTCTGGCGCGACGTGTTTACAAATGGTCAGATGTGAGTGCTGTGCCATTATGACAAGATGAGGTCGGATGTAAGTGCAGAGCCTTTTCGACATGATGAGGTCGGATGTAAGTACTGAGCCATTCTGGCGCGATGTGTTTACACATGGTCAGATGTGAGTGCTGGGCCTTTCTGACAAGATGAGGTTAGATGTGAATGTTGGGCGTACCTTTCTGACAAGATGAGGTCAGATGTATGAGTTGGGTGGGCCATTCTGACTTAGGTTCAGATATAAGCACTGATGAAGACCTACAAGAAAGGTAGGCCTACAACCAACATGAAAAAGGGATGGCTTTGTAGAACTTCCTGTGACAAGAATAATCGAGAGATAGCACCATTCTAAGATAGCACCGATGATGATGATCCAAACTTGATGATGATCCAGATCAAGTGATGATCCAGATTTGATGATGATACAGTGATGATGATCCAACAGTGATGATCCAGCAGTTGTGATGATCCAGATCTCGTGATAAAGAATACTTGAAGACGGAGGTGACTTGAAGATGAAGAAAAATTGAAGACGATGATGTATTGAAGACGAATAAGACTTGAATATGAAGACAACTTGAAGATGACGATGAAGAGATGATCCAGTTGATACAGAGAAGAAGACCAGTGCTGAAAATTGTGTCAAAATAACACCTTCCTAGTTAAGAGGGAGTGTTGATGTATTTGTAACTTTGAAATGTATTCACTTGTATATCTTATGTCTTGTACCCCGATTTTTATTCCGGGAAGTGTTTGTAATTTATTTGAGTCATATCATGCCCCGATGTTCCTATCAGGAGGTTCTATAAATTAAACAAGTCATGTCAAGTAATTATGGGTAACCCTCCTATTGTTCAAGGGTTAAAGTCCCCACAGTTTCGGGGCACTAGGGTTATTAGACTCTCTTAGAGAAGTCAGCCCTAGTGAGTCATTATCAAGTCGGGAATTAGTATAAATAGATAGAGAGCCTCTCTATTTATCACACACTAATACACACTCACTCACACTCAGTTGTAGCACATATCTGAGGAAGAAGAAGTTGTTGGGGCTAGAAAGAAAGAGGCTACTGCTGTCGGGATATCATCTTACTGTTTTTGGGGATTTTCTATTTGGTGTTGATTCTATCTCTGAGGAAGTTGTGGGGTTTTCTCCTTTATGGTTTCCCTGAGGAAAATATTTGTGTTCATTTTCTTATGTGTTTGATTGTTGTGCTTGTTATTCTCTGAGTTAAGATCCTAAGTTATTGCTAGCTTAAATGATAAAAATCTAACATGGTATCAGAGCTAACCTGAGAAGAAGACATTGTGCAGCTACGGTAACTAGGGCTTCCTACTTTTTGGATCTCTCTCCACAGATTTTCAGCAAAAGAAGGTTGGACTGACTCTCCTCCCCAGGGTGCATCTTTTTGTCGAAGCAGAATCTGATTCTGAGCATTTTCAGTTTTTGACCTGACACTAGTGCCGAAAATTAGGGCTTTCCACAGAAGTGGAATTTTTGAGTGAGCCTAGGCCTGGATTGATATCCTGCTCAAAATAGATGTTTAGAGATAAATATCAAAGTGTTTGGTTGGGAAGAACTACGAAAAAGCAAAACCCTAATTTTCTCCTGAACCAGCACCACAGAAATTCAGCTCCAAATCTAGATCCGACATCTTGATCTGGTAAGATCTAAATATTTTGTATTTACATTTGAGGTTCTCAGTTAAGATGTCTCATCATACCAATCTTGATGAAAATCTTGAGGGAGCTCATAAATTATGAGCCTGGAAGTATAGGATCTCCCTGGTCTCGAAGAAAATGAGTTGGACTCCTACATCAATGAGGAGATTCCAGTTCTAGAGGGAGATGAGGCTAAGGCCTTACACAAGAAGAAGTTGGTTATGGCTAAGAGGATTATTGCTGATTCAATCAAGGATCACTGGAGCAACCGAATCCGGTTGTCCGTTAGTCGAATCTGAATATCATTTTAATAATGAATATGAATAATAATATTATATTGGATGATGATAATAATTACAAAGGAGGATCTCCTTTATAGGCTTTGAGAGTGAAGGGTTACAACCTTTCATATAATTAACTAATCTATTTAATAATTTATTTTATATTCGTTACATTGCCACTTCCTTTAAGGAAGCTTTGTCCTCAAAGCTTAAGTATTTTCCTAGTGTTGTTCTTCATTCTGACTCGGTGTCGGTATTAGAATCGGATGAGGTCTCTTGTGCAGAGACCTGCACCACTTCCTTTCCATTGGTGATTTTGCACTGTATTGTCTGATTGTTCCTACATTTATGACTAGGGGTCCAATCATCACTGCATCGACGACATATGTTTTTCTTCTTTTTTCTATTATCAACGTAGCTGTTAGATGACTTTGATCTATTTTCCATTTCATAGGCATATGATTGAGGTTTGTGGCATTGATGACTGAGTGACCAAGTATCTGCACAGTACCTACATTATGTCTCTTTTTCTTGCCGATAATGGTTATCGCCTCTTATTTTAATTCCTTCCAATTTGCGTTCTATGGCTTTTGCTTTATGTGTTTCTACTTCTACGTTAGGTATGTCATGCAACTTTAACTCTTTTTGGAGGTATGGTTTAAGACCTCCTAAATAGGTTTCGAGTCTTTGCTTGTCAGACAACCCAAATATTTGTGTCGATAAGGATTCCCACTGATGTGTGAATTCCTCAACTTTTTCGACTTGATGTAGTCTGGTAAGTTTAGTGAAAAATTCATCTTCTTTGATTCCTTGAAACCTATTAAAAAAATTATTTTTGAACAAGTTCCAGGTGTAGGTAAAATTATCTCTCTTCCACCATAAGTACCAATTATAAGCATACCCTTCCATATGCATTGACGCATATTTCACCTTCTCCTCATCAGATTGAATGTTGTAAATGTCGAAGTATTCTTTTGCTTTGTTTAGCCAAGAAACGCATTTGTCTTCACTCCCATTGTATTTCGACAACTCTATTTTTGCCTTAGGTGGGTGCACTTTGTAAGGACGACGTTGATTTCCTTTTGCCTTATGGTTTGATGGGGGCTCGAAACTACTGTACGATGCAAGTGACATATCTGAATTGATTCGTTGTTGGTGGTGAATTTTAGTTTTTCTTTTCTCTACTATTTTACTTATAGTGTCTATTTTGCTGTTTAATCGTGCCTCCATATCTGGCAATACTTGTGTTTCTATCTCTTGCTTAAGCATCACATTGTTAATATTTATTTCTTTTTGCAATTCTTCTTGATTCTTTACGAGTGTTTCCTGGGTGGCAACATGAAATGAGGCATGTAGCATGTGTGGACCACTGACTTGGCCCGGACTGGGTATGAGCCTTTGTAACAGCGCGATTAATGTATTATGGTTCTACGTCATGGTGCTCATGTTCTATGTTAAGGTGTTTATGTTTTGCGTCATGGCACTCATTTTGTCATCCATGTCTTTTTGTTTTTCATTCAGGATGTCAAGTTTGTCATCGAGCCTTCTTTCTAGTACCAAAACAAGCTCGTCTTTGAGTAATATATTGTTATTTTGCATCTTTTCCTTCAAGCCTTCTTGGTTAGCGACAATGGAATTTATGTCCTTCTCCATTTTGTCGATCTTTTCTTTCAGTTCCTCCATGGTCTTGGACCTTGTATACGGAGGTGTGTATTTCGGTGCTATTTTGGCCTTTGAGGTGAATTGAATAATAATATATTAATTAATTAATATTATAGTTATTTTTTTTCCATAAACTATATAATATTTTGTATATAGTGTTTTTTTTCTTTAAACTGAGGTTTAAAAGAATAATAATTAATTATTATATAATAGAACCGTTATATTATTTTTTGTTTTAAATATAATAAAACATAATTAAATATTATAATAATTTTATATTATAATATTTTGAAATAAATATTATACTATATATTATAATGAAATATTATATTATAATATTTAATTTTTTGTTTGGTTTGTGCAGGTAGTGGAGTTGGAGGCAGAGGCTGAGCGACGATGTGGAGTAGATGGGGAAGGAGGAATGTTATGATGGCGATTGGTAGGTAGCGCGCAGCAGGAGGGAGGTGGTACGTGATGGTGAAGGGAGGTGGCAGCTAAGGGTGAGTGGAACTAGTGCAAATGGACGTGCACAGGAGGACATCATCGAGGGCATGGGGATATGTGCAGGCAGAAGAGGGCAAGTGTGGAGGGATGAAGGATGGCGTAGGGAGATGTGCAAGGGGAGAAGAGGATGCAGGAAAGGGGGTGGGTGATAGGAACGAAGGATGAGGGAGGAAGTGGAGCGGTGATGAGGGAATGCGGTGGTGGAGGGGAGTTGGTAGGATGGGATGGAGCAAAAGGGAGGAGCGTTGAGTGGGAGGTGGGGAGATGGCATGGGCACGGAAAGGGTGGCGTGTAGGGGGAGAAGAGGATTCAGCCCGGGGGTGGATGGTATAAGCGGAGCAGCTGGCACTGAGGAGCACTGCGTGGAGATCTCGGTGGTGACACAGATGTGCAGCTGATGGGATGGAGCGTGGGAGGGAGAATACCGCATGAAGGAAGTGGCCTGAAGTGAATGGATGAGGGGTGGGATGGAGTTAACATAGGTAGAATGATGGTCAGGAGAAATGAAGGACTATGGATGATCAGTGGACAGAAAAGGGATTGATGAGCCAAATCCAAGCTCAAGTAAGAATTGATGAGTTGAGTCTGAGCTCAAAGTGCAGGAGTGAATCCACTCTAATACCAAATGGAGCAACAGAATCCGATTGTCCATTAGTCGAATCCGACTATCATTTTAATAATGAATATGAATAATAATAATATATTGGATGATGATAATAATTACAAAGGAGGCTCGCCTTTATACGATTTGAGCGTGAAGGGTTACACCCTTTCATATAATTAACTAATCTATTTAATAATTTATTTTATATTCATTACAGTCACCTCATACCACAGGTGTCCTCCCTAAAGACACCTAAATCTATGTTTGATTCCCTAACCAAACTGTTTGAAGGAAAGAACATAAACCGGAAGATGACTTTCAGGAACCAGTTGAAGAATGTGAAGATACAGAATGCGGAGACCATACAGTCATAGTTCACAAGGGTCTCCTAGATCAAATAACAACTTGAAGCAGTAGATGAAGAAGTGGAGAATGCAGAGATTGTTATGACCACCTTGAATGGTCTCCCTAGGACACGTGACTCTTTCATTCAAGGGATCTGTGCCAGAAAGAAGTTAGTCAAGTTCAGCAGACTATGGGAAGAATTCTCTCAAGAAGAAGCTCGGATAGCAGCTCGAGAAGAAAAGATGGGAAGTGAAGATCAAGCTCTCACAGTACAATCCAAGAAAACAAGATCTAGCCACCACAGAGGTAAGTACTCTCATCAAAGGAATAACTTTAGAAAGCTTGGAGATAAGTATAAGTTAATTTTCTATACATGTGATGAAAGAGGACACTTTGCTAGAGATTTTCCTAGAAACAAAAGTAGCTCTCACAAGAAGAAGGGAAAGAAGAGAAGACATCATGCTCATGCTGCAGAGGATGACGAACCTTCCACAAAGAGAAATAGGAAAAACAGTGATGATTCTTCAAGTGATGAAGAATATGTTCTGATTTTTTCTCTCACAGGAACTATCTCACATGGTGGCAGTGATTGGCTTATAGACAGTGGTGCTTCCAAACATATGGCAGGATTCAAGGAATCCTTTGTGAAACTATCTGAACATGAACCACCTCACAAGGTGAAACTCGGAGATGAATACCACTATCCAACAAAGGGTAGTGGTGAATCCTCATACAAGCTAGACTCTGGAAAGTATATCAAGATGAAAGATGTATTGTTTGTACCTAGACCAAATAAGGACCTCCTTTCCATATCTGCATTGGATGCAAAAGGAATGAGGGTTGCATTTGTAGATGGCCAAGTCCTCATGTGGCCAAAGGAAAAGTCTTTAGATGATGCAGTAGTGATTGGGGAACAAGAAGGAGGACTATACAAATTGAAGGGCCAAACAGAACAAGCTTTGGTTCATGAATCGGTAGAACCAAATGAGCTTTGGCATAGAAGGCTTGCACATGTGCATTACAAAGCACTACCACTTGCAAGAAAAGCTGTTGAAGGTCTCCCAGAAATGCAGACAAAACATGAAGGTGTATGCAAAGAATGTGCGAAAGGGAAGAACACAAAGAAGACATTTCAAAGTAGCGAGAGCAAGGCAAAAGGAATCTTGGAAATCATCCACTCCGATGTATGTTGTCCAATGTCATCCAGTTCACTAAACGGGTATGTATACTATGTTTCTTTTATTGATGATTTTTTTAGAAAGGCATGGATATACTTTATGAAGAACAAAGATGAAGTATTCAACAAGTTCAAGGAATTCAAAGCCTTGATCGAGAATCACACAGAAAAGAAGATCAAGACCTTTTGATCAGCAGAAAGAAATAATAGAACGATCATGGAAGCAACAAGAGCCATGCTTCATGATTAAGATATTCCCATGCATATATGGGCAGAATTTTCCAGAATAGCGGTATATGTATAGAACCGTACTCCACACATAGTACTCGAGAACAAGACACCTGAAGAAGTCTTCTCCGGTAAGAAACCAGAAGTCAACCATCTCAGAATATTCGGCTGTCCTATATACATACACATTTCGAAATAAAAGAGAACAAAGTTATATCCTTCAGGAAAGAAGGGTATATTTGTGGGATACTCCGAAAGCTCTAAGGCTTATAGAATATACTTCCTGGGATTCAAGAAGATTGACATCAGCAGAGATGTAACATTTGACGAAGATGCAGCCTACATCAAATCTAGGAAGAGACCAGCTGAAGAACCTGAAGAAACGGAAGCACCCAGAACTCATGATACAACCATGAATGAAGAAATTCAAGAAGAAGATCGAGAATTAGAAGAACCTCAAGAACCTGTAAATCCACCTCAGGAGAAGAATCCTCATAAGAGGAAACCTGCTTGGGTGCATGGATTTATCCAAGGTGAAAAAAGATATGGAGCTTCAGAAGAAACAAACAGAGGAAGGAAGAGAACTAGGTCTTGCTCCAGTTATGTAGCCCTGCTACGTGACATTATTGATAAAGAACCTTCCAACTATGAAGAAGTGGCAGAAAGGAAAGAATGGAAGGATTCTATGATAGAAGAGTATCAATCGATCATGAAGAATGATGTTTGGGATGTCGTCCCAAGACCAGAAGGGGAGTCCATTGTAACTTCCAAATGGATCTACAAGATCAAGCATGCTGCAGATGGCATCATAGAGAAATATAAAGCAATATTTGTGGCTCGTGGTTTCTCCCAGAAAGAAGGAATAGATTATGAAGAAAATTTTGCACCTATAGCTAGATACACTTCCATCAGATCATTACTTTCTCTGGCTGCAGTGATGAAATGGAAGATACACCAGATGGATGTCAAGACTGCTTTCTTGAATGGTGTAGTAGAAGAGGAAGTGTATGTGGAGCAACCACTTAGTTTTGAGACACATGACATGGAGTCTCATGTGTGTAGATTGAAGAAATCCCTGTATGGTTTGAAACAGGCACCAGGACATGGTAAGGAAGAATTGATGGCTTCCTATATGGTTTGGGATTTACCAAGAGTAAACAAGATTCCATCCTTTACTACAAGGTTGAAGATGGAAATCCAGTGATACTCCTACTATATGTGGATGATATGTTTGTAATAGGTATGGATGGGTTGATTGCTAATACAAAGAGGAAACTTTCTACCGAGTTTGAAATGAAAGACTTGGGTATGATGCACTATTTTTAAGGCATGGAGGTGTGGCAGAATGTGAATGGAATCTTCCTTGGACAAGGGAATTATGCAGTAGATATTCTAAAGAGATTCAAGATGATGGACTGCAATGCCATAACCACACCTATGGCATCGAACCTGAAGCTATTGAGTGATGCTTCATCAAAAGTGGTTGATGCTACGATGTATCGATAGATGATTAGGTCCTTGATGTATCTGACGAACACAAGACCATATATTTGCTTTGCTGTGAACACCTTGAGCCATTCTGATGTGACTGTAGGATTGGTTCCTACATGATTATATATAAGTGCTGAATGCCATTCTTGGAATGGAGGCACCTGGTCAGTTAGCAGGAATAATCAGTCTGGGAGTGAGGGCCATTGTGATATGACTGTAGGATGTAGTCTTACATGATCAGATGTGAGTGCATGGCCATTCTAATGTGATTGAGGGATGTGTTCCCACTTGATCAGATATAAGGGATGATGCCATTCTCTGGGAGAATGGAGGCACCTGGTCAGTTACCAGGAATCCTCAGTCTGGGACTGATAGCCCTTTCGATGCGATGTGTTTCAAACATGGTCGAATGTAAGTGCAGATCCTTTCTGACAAGATGAGGTTGGATGTAAGTGCTAGTCCATTCTTGCACGATGTGTTTACACATGGTTATATGTGAGTGCTGTTCCTTTCTGAGAAGATGAGGTCGAATCTAAGTGTAGAGCCTTTTTTACTAGATGAGGTCAGATGTAAGTGCTGAGCCATTTTGGTACGATGTGTTTACCCATGGTCAGATGTGAGTGCTAGGCATTTCTGACAAGATGAGGTCAGATGTGAGTGCTGGTCATGCCTTTCTGACAAGATGAGGTCAGATGTAAGAGCTAGGTGGGCCATTCTGATTTAGGGTCAGATATAAGCACTGACGAAGACCTACATGAAGGGTAGGCCTACAACCATCATGAAAAATGGCTGGCTCTGTAGAAATTCCCGTGACGACAAGAATTGAGAGATAGCACCATTCTGAGATAGCACCGATGATGATGATCCAGATCAAGTGATGATCCAGATTTGATGATGATACAGTGAATATGATCCAGTAGTGATGATCCAACATTCATGATGATCTAGATTCCATGATGAATAAGACTTGAAGAAGAAGATACCTTAGAAGAAGACTTGAAGACGAAGGTGACTTGAAGATGAAGAAGACTTGAAGAAGATGATGTATTGAAGATGAAGAAGACTTGAAGATGAAGAAAACTTGAAGATGAAGATGATGAGATGATCCAGTCGATACAGAGAAGAAGACCAGTGTTGAAAATTGTGTCAAAAGAATACCTTCCTAGTTAAGAGGGAGTGTTGATGTATTTGTAACTTCGAAATGTATTGACTTGTATATCTTATGTCTTGTACCCCGATTTTTATTCCGCGAAGTGTTTGTAATGTATTTGAGTCATATCATGCCCCGATGTTCCTATCAGGAGGTTCTATAATGTAAAAAATTCATGTCAAGTCATTGTGGGTAACCATCCTATTGTTCAAGGGTTAAAGTCCCCACAGTTCCGGGGTACTAGGGTTATTAGACTCTCTTAGAGAAGTTGGCCTTAGTGAGTCATTGTTAAGTCAGGAATTAGTATAAATAGAGAGTGAGCCTCTATATTTATCACACACTAATACACACTCACTCACACTCAGTTGTAATGCATAGCTGAGGAAGAAGAAGTCACTCAGGGTTAGAAAGAAAGAGGCGACTGCTGTCGGGATATCATCTTGTGTTTTTGGGGATTTTCTATTTGGTGCTGATTCTATCTCTGAGGAAGTTGCGGGGTTTTTTCCTTTATGGTTTCCCCAAGGAAAATATTTGTGTTCATTGTCTTATGTGTTTGATTGCTATGCTTGTTATTCTCTCAGTTAAGATCCTAAGTTAATTCTAGCTTAAATGATAAAAATCTAACACTTTCCATCCATATTTTGTAGTTTGAAGGCGTTGTTCTATTGTACCTGAGCTATCACAAAAGGGCCTATCAACAGAGAATCAAATTTACCATGATTTCCGTTGTCCTGCCTGACATCATCCCATTTCAAAACCCAGTCTCCAACCTGAAAATTTTCCACTTTTTCCCTCTTGTCAAAAATACTTTAAATTTTATTTTGGTGAGCTTTTGACTTCTCCACCACATGTTCCCTTACTTCTTGTAACTCAACCAAATCAAGCATCCTCCCTACCATGTCATTTGGTTCATGCTGTTCCTCTTGAAAGAATTTTGCAATTGGTAGAATCAGCTGAATGGGAAAAATGGCCTCAGTACCATAAACCAACTTGAAAGAATAAGTCCCTATAGATTTTTTATTAGTCACTCTATCAGCCCATAGAGAAAACTTTAGATTAGAATCCCAGCTCTTCTGATTATTCTCCAATAGTTTTTTGATGATTCTAACTAGGATTTTATTGGATGACTCAACAAGGCCATTTCCTTGAGGGTAATAGGAAGTGGAATGCACCAATTGAATTCCCATTGAATCACACATGTTAACCAATTCCTTGAATTCAAAAGCTGGTGCATTATCAGTCACTAGCCTTACTGGGAAACCAAATATGATAAATATGTTCTCATATAAAAACTTCATGATGAATTGGTGAGTGGCATTCCTGGTGGGGACTGCCTCTATCCACTTGGTGAAATAATCTATGGCTACTAGGATCCACTTGTGCTGACCACTTGATGAAGGATTAATCTCACCTATGAAATAAATACCCCATTGCTGGAAAGGACCATTCACTACAATAGGTCTAAGGGGAAAATATCTGAGCTACTGCTTTCCTGAGAATCTTTGGCACTTGTCACAGGATCTTACAAAGGTACACACATCAGAGAAAAGAGCCGACCAATAGTACCCAGCCCTCATAATCTTGTGGGATGTGGTATTCCAGTAATGATGGCCCCCACATATGCTTGAATGAAACTGATGCATGACCTAAACTGACTCTTCTTCATCTAAGCATCTCAGCAAAACACTAGAAGGATATTTCCAATACAACAACTTATCAATTAAAGAAAATTTAACAGACTTAAGCTTAAGAGCCCGTGCTTGAGCAAGGATCATCCCATGGGGAACTTCTAAACTTTACAAGAAATGAATAATACCCGAGTACCATTTGCATGAAGACAAGTTCTCAGTCACCTGTTGGCTGTCATACTGCTCCTGAACTGCCTCTACTTCTGCTTCTGCTGCTGCTTCTACTGCTACCTCTATCTGCAGGTTTGCTGAACTTATACAAATGAAATTCATTCCCAATAGATCACAATTTTATTTATCCATGAGCTTAGCTAGACCTTGTCATTTCACTAGGTTGGTGGGTTTTACTTCTATGTCAAACTCAATAAGCTTGGTAATCCATTTGGATCTCTTTCCATCATTGTCAGACTGGTTCAAGGCATCCTTCACAGCAGCTGAAGGGACATAGGCAAGGACCTTGCATGTAGAATGTAAATCCTGAAGGATTTCAATGAATTGATGAGAGCATAGGCATGTTTCTCAATATGATCATATTTTAATTCAACATCCCTCAATGTCTTGCTGAAAAAGGAAATGGGGTGCTCAAGGCCTTCATCATCTTTTTGTAACAGATATGCTACCAATGTGTCATAGGAAGCAAATGAGAAAATGTAGAAACCCTTGGTGTATTCTGGACTAATCAGAGTGGGAGCTTCCATGATAGCCTTCTTGATGGCTTCAAAAGAGTTTCTTGCTTGCTCTGTCCATTTGATTTCAGCTTCCTTTCTCAACATAGAGGTTATGTGTTTTACCAACTCAGAAAAATTTGGGATAAACCTCTTGAAATTTTTTATCTTACCTAGGAACAACTGAATATCCTTTTTTGACCTAGGTATGGACAACTTTTGGATTGCTTCAAATCGAATAGGATCAATCTTCACACCTTCTGCTGAAACTATGTGACCTAGTAGTTTTCCCTCCCTGAGAACAAATTGAGACTTTTTGGGTTCAGAGATATCCCAAACTGTATGCATTTCAAAAACACCCTCCTCAAGTGCTGCAAATGTTCTTCATGGCTGTTGGAGTAAACAGTGAGGTCATCAAGGTATATAAGCATAAAATTGTCTTTCAATCCCACAAAAGATATGTCCATGGCTCTTTGAAAGGTGGCCCCAACATTCATTAACCCAAATGGCATATTGGCATACATGAAAATACCCTAGGGAGTGGTAAATGTAGTTTTCTCTTGATCATCAAGATGTATAGAAACTTGATTATAGCCAAAGAAACCATCTAGGAATGACATGACACTATCTCCTCAGACTCTTTGCAACATATGCTCCATCTTGGGTAAGGGGTAGTTGTCTTTCTTAGAGAATTTGTTTAGGTTTCTGAAATCAATGCATAACCTGATCTCCCTATTTTTCTTCCTTACTATCACTAAGTTTGCAATCCATTTGGAATATCTCAGTGGGACTATGATTTTTGCATTAAGGAGCTTTTGGATTTGTTTTTCAAATACTGGCAGAAGGAGGGGACTGATAGTTCTTAGCTTTGTTGGAGACATTTACCACCATACACACTCATTTTGGTCAATCTGGCCTAGTTAAACCACTATCCTAAGTTTTATTGAATTAATTGACATCAGCGGAGCACTGTATGACATCAACATGAGCACAACCATGCCTACCTTCAATTAAGGAGTCTAACTAAGCCTTCTCCTTCATTCGGGGAGGCTAAATGGAGCACTCCGGGGGTGATCTGAGTGTCATAAATGCACTTTATTGCTAACTGATGGTTACAATTAGTTAAACAGAGTAGTGAAGGTTCCTCCCTTCATTAAATTGATTATTTAATGAACTGGAGTCAACAGGGATGCCTCCAACCACTTCTGATGGTCAATTACACTTCAGTTAACCTCATCAGGGTTTATTGGAGTCATTGATGCACTACCACTTGTTGGTTGGCTTGCAGTGACATGTGTCTGAGCTACTTTCAGTTAGACTCAGTCATTTATTGCACTTCAACTTCAGTTAGGACTCAGTTGAGTCAATTAGGGTTTTGATCGGTGGTTAACTGGAGTGTTCACTGTGGCTTACATTTAGTTAAGCTAGAATCGCTCATTCAATTCGAATGACCTCCTTGGGAATTTGAATTGTCTTGGCATTCATGCATCTGGAATGATCATTTCATTGTATCATCATTATTTCATTGGATTATATAGAGCTGCTACTTCCATTGCAGCACCATTTTTCCAGTTTTATGCATATTTGTCTGAATTCTTTGTGAGACTGGGTTTTGAGTTCCTAGACCAGTGTGAAAAATTAATATGGTATCAGATCTCATGATGGGATGAAGCTCATATCTCTCAAAAACAAGGATTTTGATAGATCTTGCATGAAAAATTGAGCAATAGCTTGAAAATCTAGCACTGTACTAGAAGCCAAGGCTTACCACTTAACACCCCAAGTAAGGAAATTGTTGATCAAGATTGCTTGATCAATTATGCTAGGTGTGATGAAAGCCTAAAATGTGTAGGCTGTCTGACCTTACAGTGCCCTTTTTGTTGTGATTTGTAGGTTTTTAACAGGTGAAAGCATTCGCTCCAGCAGTTTCAGATGGCTTCTTCCATAGAAATCTTGACTTTGTCCAATTTCCACTCATGGAAAGGAGACATGGAGATCCAGCTACATGCCAGAGGACTTTGTAGAGTCACTATGGACACTAAATAAGAGCATAATTCTATGACAAATAAAGCTATATTTTTGAACAAGAAAGATGCAACATTCGAATTCTTGTGCCTCTCTGTTTCCCAGGATCTTCTTTTCCATCTCTCAGGATTGAAGACTCCAAAGGAAATCTAAGACAAATTGGAAACCTTGTATGGAAATCAGGATGATTTGAGATTATACCATCTTGAGAATGAGTTGATGTCTCTCCAGCCTTCCAATTTCGAGACCTTGAATGACTTTTTCAAAAAGTTCAAGCACATTGTCTTACTGTTGAAGCAATGCAAAGTGGAGAAGGAGGATGATCAGCTTATCCTCACCATACTCTCCAAACTTGGAGCTGATTGTTTAGTTTTTGTCTCTACATTCCATGCGGGGAATCTCACAACCCTTGGATGGAAGATTCCTTCACTCAATGCCTTCATTGAGTCCCTAACAAGTCAACATGATAAGCTTGTCCAGATGGGGATCATCAGATCCTCCCGTGATCAAGCCCTCCATGTCTTGGGGCCCAAAGATATGAAGGGTAAAGGAAAGCAGTAGAAGAACCCAAAAACTAAATTCGAAGCTCCTAAGCCTAAAGTTGAAAACTAGCAGCATGAAGAGTCTTCTGGCTCAAAGAAGAATAGAGGAAAAGGGCATCATGGAAAGGAAAAAATCAAGTGTTCATACTGCAGGAAGGGCTTCCATCCTGAACATGCCTACATGAAAAAGAAACTTGATGAATATACCTCTCTCCTTGAGAGAAATCACATCAATATTCTAGAAAGCTTTCGGAGGAGAGATAAGCAAGATTGGGAACCATAGCATGAAAGAGGTCATGCCCTCATGGAAAGCACTTCAAAGTACAAAGCACTCTTGATAGATTCTGGAGCTTTGAACCACATGATGGATGAAAGAGACTCCTTCTCATCTTTGGAGACTAGCAAATCCATTCCCATCCACATGGGAGATGACTCCACCATCATTTCAGAAGGGCAAGGTATTGTAGATCTTGAGAATGGCTATTTTTCAAATGTTTTGTATGTACCATCTCTGGAATCAAATCTCTGTATTGTTTATTAAATGACACATATGGGAGTGCCCAAGAGAGTATCCTTCTTTTAAACTTGCACAGTGATCTAGGGACTAAACACAAGTCTCATCAAATATTAATAACAAATAACTCATAAAATGGTGTAATCGGGCTATAGAATGAGTAGCCGCTCTGTATATTAACACAAAGAATGAGTAGATTATGATACAATATCACGCTGAAAGCATGGATGACTAGCAATTCAAATCTTCAAGGAGGTCATTCGAATTGAATGAGTGAGTCTAGCTTAACTGAATGTAAGCCACAGTTAACACTCAAGTTAACCACTGATCAAAACCCTAATTGAATCAACTGAGCCCTAAATGAAGTCAAAGTGCAATAAATGACTAAGTCTTAACTAAAAGAGATCAGACACATGTCACAGCAAGCCAACCATCAAGTGGTAGCACTTCAATGACTCCAATGAACCCTGATGAGGTTAACTAAAGTGTAACTGAACATCAGAAGTGGTTGGAGGTGCCCCTGTTGACTCCAGTTCATTAAATAATCATTAAATAATAAATTTAATGAGGAGAGGCACCTTCACTGCTCTGTTTAACTGATTGTAACCATCATTTAGCAATAAAGTGCATTAATGACACTTAGATCACCCCCGGAGTGCTCCAGTTAGCCTCCCCGAATGTAGGAGAATGCTAAGTTAGCCTCCTTGATTGAAGGTTGGCGTGGGTGTGATCTAGTTGATGTCATTTAATGCTCCACTGATTTCAATTAGGTCAATAATACTTAGGATGACATTGTATTCTAATTTACTCATTCTTTGTGTGAATATACATAGCAACTACTCATTCCGTAACCCGATTACACCATTTTATGAGTTATTTGTTATTAATATTTGATGAGAATTGTGTTTAGTCCCTATATCACGGTGCAAGCATGAATGACTAGAATTCAAATCCTCAAGGAGGTCATTCGAATTGAATGAGTGATTCTAGCTTAACAGAATGTAAGCCACAGTCAACACTCAATTTAACCATTGATCAAAACCCTAATTGACTCAACTGAGCCCTAACTAAAGTCAGAGTGCAACAAATGACTGAATTAACTAAAATATATCAGACACATGTCACAGCAAGCCAACCATCAAGTGGTAGCGCTTCAATGACTCCAATGAACCCCGATGAGGTTAACTGAAGTGTAATTGAACATCAAAAGTGGTTGGAGGCGCCCCTGTTGACTCCAGTTCATTAAATAATCACTAAATAATAAATTTAATGAAGAGAGGTGACTTCACTGCTCTGTTTAACTGATTGTAACCATCATTTATCAATAAAGTGCATTAATGACACTCAAATCACCCCCAGAGTGCTCCAGTTAGCCTCCCAGAATGTAGGAGAAGGCTAAGTTAGCCTCCTTGACTGAAGGTAGGCATGGGTGTGATCTAGATGATGTCATTTAATGCTCCACTGATGTCAATTAGGTCAATAATACTTAGGATAGTGGTTTAACTAGGCCAAATTGACCAAAATGAGTGTGTATGGTGGTAAATGTCTCCAACACCCCCCCTTAAGCTATACTTAGGAGGAGTTAGAAAACATAAATGCATAAAAATGATAGGGCCCCGACAACTAAGGCCATAGGTCACCCTATACAATAAAGTAACTGGTTAATATAACCAAGGAAACGGGGAAAACCTCATGGGAAAAATATCCCCCCTCACCCCCTCAAACTAAGCAGTAAATCAAGAATTGGTTCTTCTATGCAGCAACATCCTATGACTGTACATGTGAACCTCTGAATCCAAACTGTTAGTGCCATAAATTGTTCCCAGACTACAAGAGAACAAGCCAACACAATATCAATAATCACAATAAAGTAAAATAGGGTTTTTAGGGTTTTTTGGTTGAGCAGTTTGAAGACAAGAGGGAAAAAATTCATAAAACCAAAGTAAACACTAAATCATTAGCATTTGAATGACTGAGATGCATAACACATAAACCATAATCCAACAGAAAACACAATACTGAATTTCACCCACAGTTAGCAAGCATTCCAAGCATAAAAAATTTAAACAAAAAATGAATATACCAGCTGAGTAATTAGCACAAATTATAAATGAAACCAGTTAATAATATGAAGGGCATATAGTGCATATATTTCATAGTTCAGTCTTCAAAAAACACATAAGAGTTTTTACTTATCTCATAAACAAAGCCTGATAGCCTCCCCTTGTCAGCAAAAAATCCAACCATTTGTCTTCTTTCAGACTTACATTTATCTTATTCTTCAAAATCAGTTGAATAACTGAGCCCTAACTATTTTAATACTACCTGTTGAATAGTTCCATCTAAAACATCCTTACAAAAATAAAATAACTTTTCAAACTTAACTAATAACTGATTGTCTTGACTAACTTTACGAATCTTTAGCTGCTTCAGCTAGTAAAGCAATTCCTTCCAAGGCTTGAGCTTTCCTTCTCACCTTCAATTGGTCTGTCTCCATGTCTGCAATCCTCCTTGTTAGCTCTTCATTATGCTATTGAAGGTCTTGGATGGTTTGCTTTAACTCTGTGAATTGTCTTTTTGTTTTCCTTTTCTTTTTAAGTGCTTCTCTTGAAACTGTAATCAACTCCTGCTAATGACTGTTAACTTCCTCCAAATCTTCTCTAAGTCTTCTGTTTGCAGTAACTATCCCATCATTAGTTTCACGCATATACTCATTCTGATACTTGTATTGCTTAATGCTTCTTTATAAATTTTATTTTTCAGAATCAATACATTTGTCTCCTGCTAATGTTTGCATCCCTTCTGGTGTCCATGGGATTTTCAGCTTCTTATAAATTTCCTCATCCTCTTCCATAAGTTCTCTAGAAGTCACAAGAAACCTTGGATGTTATTCATTTTTAGAATTGCATGGAACTTCTTCTTCAACTATCTCCTTCTTCTCTAAACAAGAAGTCTTTACTTGACTTTGTTGCTATTCTTGAAACATTTGATTTCGAATCTCCAGAAATATATCAGAGATATTGGTATCAGTCATGACAGATTTTCCTTTTGATTCTATTGGATTTTTACCTTTATTTCCATCTTCACCATCATCCAATTCATCTTCAGAAGATGAATCCTCTATCAATGCAACCTTTTCTTTAGCCAATTTGGGATTCAACAACTTTTTCATGTTTAACCTAAGTTTGTTCTTAGGTCTTGTTTTAGGTCTCCAAACTGCAACAATCTCTCCCAACATCTTGAGAGTCTTTCCTTGATGATTGATTGAAGCAAACACAACAACCTTAATTTTCTTCCTTTTTGACACTGCTTCCTCATCACAATGAGTGTGAAGCTCTTGCTCAACATAAACCCTAGCTTCATTAGTGACAGGAATTTTATCATCATCAAATAAGTATTTTTCATCTTCCTCTGATAGTACTCTAATAGGGATTTGCTTTTTCTCCTCAATATCTTCTTTTACATCTTGAATTGATTCTGCAGGTACAACATCTACAACAGGCTTAGCTTCTTTAATTTCTGACTCTAAAGTCTTGCTCTCATTATCATTAACTCGCTGTTCAAATTCAGAGTTTTTATTTTCCTGGTTTGAAACTTCTTCTGGTTTAACATTTTCTTCATCCTTGACTGTTATCTTTTTTCTAAGCTTCTTAATAAAAGTTTGACCTTTATCTACTTATATTCTCTGAGACTATTCCTCTTGATCAATTTTGAAACCTGACCAAAAAATGAAATGCTCCCAAGTCTTCTCCCTTTTCTGCAATACAGTGATTATGATGAGCTTAATAAGTCCATGGTGAAAAACAGATTGCTTGGTATGATCTTGGTGCTCCCTCACCCTACATGACATTTTTTGTAAGCTTTTCAGAAAGAAGAAAGGTAATTTCATTTTAGACTCATCACTAAGATGCTGGAGGAACCTAAAGTGATATTTGAAAAAAAAGGAAAATCTACCCTCACAGGTGACATAACTCTACAAGAATTTAATGGGATCAATCCATTCAGGTTTAAAGTTTTGGATTGGAACACCTTTTCCCCAATCTGCAATCACACAAGGAAGCAAGTATTTATGATCATTAAAGGTGAAAGGAACCGTTTTAAGCCATAACTCTCCCTCGTCCTGGATCCCTGTTGCCTCAGCTATTAATTCCTTAGTTAATTTGAACTTTAAGGTGTCAAAAGACACTATGTCTTTGTCTAGGCATTGAGCAAATTTGTAAGACACCTCTGCATGATATCCTTCAATATTTTTGAAAAACATTAACCATCCTGCATCTGAAAACAACTGTGGACAATCTGGAAAATTCTTCACCCAGCTTAAGTCTGAGGGCTCTGCCCTATTTGTCTTTCCACTCTTTTTCATTTTAAACTATGGTTAAATAGCTTCTTTTGACACACCATAGTTTGATTGTCTTCAAACTTTAACAAACTGTCATAGAATACAGAATAGGGATCTCCAAAAGACCCTACTTTGAATTCCTCTATTTAAATGATGAATACTTTAAATGTATTGTTGGAGCAGGATCCCGCAGCTACAGAAGAAGCTGCCAGTTTAGCGGATAGACAGTTTTGTCGGAGAGGAGATAAGATAGAGCTACGACGCCATAGCATGTTTCTAGCTGTAGAGCAGAGCTGGAAACCGTGACTTTTAGGGCAGAGAAGTCAAGGAAGACGACAGTACTTGAGCGGCCGAGAAGAGAGAGCTCACCCACTGCATTGAAGGCAGCGACGAATATAGGAGGGCTCAGCTACCCTCATAAAGGAAAAGGAGCAACGAGGCCGAGGTATTGAAGATGAAGGACAAAAGCAGGGAAGCAGTGCACAGTACCCATGGTCAGCGCTAGGAAGCATGGAAGACTGCAGAGAGCTATGGTGTGATGGAAAGCGGCTACCTCAAGTACAGATATGCCGACTGTCACTAGTTAGGGTTTTGGGTTACTGTTGGGACAGGCTCACAGTGTTGTAATGGCGAGACCTTCGGGCCACCTATAAAGGGATATATTTTGTATTGTAAAAGGGTTCGTTCATTTGTTAGTTGTTCTGGTAGATTATTATATAGTTGTAGAGTTGAGCTCTAGTTCTGTTATTAACTGTAGTTATCTTACTGTAACCAGTAGCTGGCTCATAGAGCATGCATGTAATGATCTGCAGGGATCAATAGAAAGGGAAGAGTATATTGTAAGGGGTGCAATATAGAGTAGAAAAGAGATCTAAGAGAGAAGGGCTCCAGACTATGTGCAGAGTTACCCAGAAGATCTCGAGCTGCATATGCGGTGCAGCAGAACTGTGTTTACCTTCCCCCGAGCTATAATAGAAACACAGTTCTGTGGACGTAACTTCCATCCTGGAGGTGAACCACATTAAAATCGTGTGTTATGTGATTGATTTATGTGTTGTGTTTATTTGTTGCATCTATCAGTTATCACATGGGCCTTGTTTACAGTTTAATGTATGTATGCGTTATTCAGTTTACAACACTATAGAAGGTAAATGCAAGTGAAGTCCATAAGTATTTTGAGTAAGAGTTTATCTACATTTCATCCCAGATAGTTAAGCGTCACAGAGTTAAGCAACCTTACATATTGAGTCCCGTAAGTCGGAACGAGTAGCACTGAGTATGTTGAGCCGCAGCGGTAGGATATCATAAGGAGGCGATATCGCACCAGCAGAGGGGCTGTGGTGCGCTGCGGTTGAGAATCAACGTAGGAAGGAGTTATGCGTTGCCTGAGGTGCGACGATGCGATAAGGAATAGAGTCATCGCAAGTAAGAGGAAGTTGTGTGTCGCAGATAGAGAGAGATCCCGCAGGCTAGAAGAGCTGCGAGACACCCAGGCTGCCACAGAACCTGGTCCAAGACACTTGAGTCCTTGGGTGACCCATTAGAATCACTTCGGGTGAGCCTTCAGGCCGCTCTACGGTCTGTCACCGAAAGGGCCAGTGAGCTAGGGGTGTTGTTGGTTAATTACAGTAAACCCGAGTCTGCCCATGCAAACCAACAAATGGTTCCGTTGCCGGTTTGAAACAAACTGAGCATTGATGTTTTGGTGGCGGCCTACTAGAGACGAACTCAATGAGTGGGTTTGGTCTAACCAGAAAGAGTTTTCCGAACGAGAGAACAGGAGTCCTAAACTGAGTACAGAGGCCTGGTTAAAAAAACATATCGTTACAGACCTGCATGCGATATTTTTTGCGACCTTTGGGAATGGGCTTTACGACTGGTTATCAAAGTTGACTGATACGAGCATATTCAAGAAGAAAAGAGACATTGTCTGGACACCGGAGCTGATTCAGATCGTGAAGAACCTTGATAATCCCCTCACAAGGACAGTAGACTTCTGGCTTGCGAGTGTGCTAGAAGGCTTCATCACGGAGTTTGCAGTTGATCAGAGAAAAAGCTTCAGTGAGGCTGAGCGCTACTTCTTCAAAGGATATCGCAGTAAGTACCTAAAATCTTTAAACTTGTCCATTAAGATGCTATTACATGAAAAAGGAACAATGGATCTAGTTTCAGATGAATAAGTAAAGATAGTAATGTCACAAGAGTTTGAAAGTGATTTTGATGACATTGGACATACACGTAGTGGAAAGAAATATAAAGTAGATTTCAGATCTCCCATATTTGAAGATAGTTCAGATAATACTAGACAACAGAGTCATAGTACCACAGAAAGAACAGAGGGGGCTATCCCTCACCACCCTTACACCCCACAGAAATAGACCGGGACTCAGAACAATCCCATAGGAACTCCATCCATTAGCTCGTAGACAGTACCTACCACCGCTACATCACCTTCACCTATACCGCCGAGTGGTAGTAACGCAGTAAATCAACATCCACCGTGTAGAAATAGAATGGGGGATGATATGAAGCTACCTATATTTAAGGGAACGGGGGCAGAGGACCCAGAGAAGCAGTGGTTTCTATGTGAAGCCATGTGGACCATCAAAACCATCAATGATGATGACATTAAACTTGTACAATTGGTCACCACACTAAGAGATCGATCCTTAACATGGTATATGAAGTATACCACAGTACCCAGAACACTTGTCCAGATCAAGACTACCATGATTAAAGAGTTTAAGAAACCTAAGTCTGAGTCATAGTGCATTACAGAGCTCAAAGACATCAAACAGCTACCTACAGAGTCAGTGTGGGACTTTGATCAGAAATTCAAAGCCCTTATAGACCAAGTCAGCTTTGAGTTTGCACCAAAGCAGCATAAAGAATGGTTTATTGTAGCGCTGCTCGCTCACATCAGACTGCCATTAATGCAGCAGAAACTCCAGACGCAGGATGGATATGGCAATGAAACTAGAGGCTTCACCTCTATCGGAAACCAGCACAGGAATGACAAATCTACAAAACTAATTGGCTAATCTCACGTTATAGTTGCATGAGCTTAAGAAAGGAAAAGAGGTTGCACAAGACATATGGTGCATAAGGTGTAAAGCACAAGGCCATACTAAAGACAACTATCCAGTCTTTGTAGAATATCTAGCGACAGATGCTCCAAACCCCTTACCACAGACCCACGGGCTGTGGTGTGGAATATGCAAAACAAGAGGACATCTACCTCACCAGTGCCCTCTACTTCAGAAGTACGTGCAGACACCTAAGAACTTATACTGCGTCTTCTACAAGTCTGTAGGCCATGATGAACACGATTGCCGAGCCTATGATCTCATGGTCGGAGCAAAGCAAGACTTGTACAGAGTCCAATCAGAAACACAGGGTCCAACAGCAGGACCACAGCATGATCTGGCTTATGGTGGCCGTGGAGGAGGATTCAGAGGACGAGGACGTGGAGGAGGATTTGGCCGTGGAGAAGGCTTTGGCCATGGAGAAGGATTTGGCTGTGGATAAGGCTTTGGTCATGGTCGTGGACCAATTACTTGCTACAACTGTGGAGTTGTAGGACATTATGCTAGAGACTGTCAGAGTCCCACCACCACACGTAACTATTGCAAATATTATGATCACACTATAGAGGAGTGTCCTACCTTGATAGCTAAGATCAGAGAACCTAAGCCAGCAGCACACCAGAACATCCAGCTTATTGCTGCTGAGCAGGAAGAGCCAGAACCAAGACTCAACATTGTGACTCGTAGCGGTGTTTCCACTAGTGAGACATCGCAGGATACTGAAAAGAACACAAGTCAAGAGTGGGTGCGCAGGGCTCCTAACAAAGCAACACCACTTGACCTGCAGAAGAATAAACAGAAATTTCAGGAAGCTAAGACTTTCCTTGATGAACCTAAGCAATCAGGATCGTAGGTACTGCCATCTAGGGGCGTAACGCAGCAAGCACCTTGTGGCGTTAGCCCTGAACAGATATCGCAGGCTACCACATTGGGCACATGCGATGAGGATGAGATGACAGGAAGTGTACAATCCTTCTTGCGGAGTTGTTTAAAACTCGTGAGAAATGAGCAAGCTATCGGAGAAATTCAGTGCATCATAGATCAGTGTCAGCCATCTTCTTCCGTGAGCAGTACACAGCGTGCTGTTCATAATATTACGGGACATACAAGGACCGGAAGAGAGATGCGACTCACAACACAGGTTGGAGAATTCGAAATGGATGAGGTGATCCTAGATCTAGGATCAGACGTAAATGTTCTGACTAAGAAGACATGGGAATAGATGGGTAGCCCTAAGTTAGTCAGATCGCCTATTCATCTGAGATTAGCTAATCAGCAGCGAGTATCACCCCTGTGTCGATTACCGCAAGTGCCAGTTGACACTGACGGAGTTCGCAGCTTCACGGATTTTGAAGTTATAGAAATAATTGGCAATAGTAGACCATATCCAGCACTACTAGGCATTGACTGGGCGATTGGTAACATGGCCATTATCGACCTAAAGAGAAGACAAATGGCCTTTGAGGACACGTAGATACGGGTCATCGCACCGTTGGATCCTTTTTAGGGTCCTAGATATATTGAACCTATCCGAGCAGAGGAAGAGACATGTAACATGGAGAGCCTCTATCAGATGACCACAAACCAAAGCGACTACATCAATTCGACAGTAGAAGGGAACATTAGTTGGTGATGCGACAGTTCATGCGCATCAGATTCAGATGTTGGTCTAGAGAACTGGCAGAATAGACTTCACAAAGTCTCAGCGCACAGATGCGTGTACTTGACTAAGTCACTACGATGGATTGGCGCAGAGATCAATGAGATTCCATCGTTTCATGGTCTAAGGGATAACCAGGACTTTCTCAAGCAGTTTGAACAACAAATTCCTCACGAGCAGAGGATCGCAGCTATGGACCTTGCAGTACGCGCCACACCTGCAAGATGGTGGTATGCACATAAAGAGAATATCGCATCATGGGATGATATTAAGAGATTGATGGTGATTAGATTTTCTATCGATAGAGAGTATGTCCAGCAGAAATATACAGGATAAAGTGACCCTAGGTCACATATTCAGACATGTGAACAGAATTGGTCGGACATTCCCAAGGATGAATGGGTTCACCGATTCATTCACACTTTGGACACAGTTCCAACGAACTGGTACACAGAGACTGAACTGTGCAAGGGAACAACTACATGGCCACTTATGATAGACAGCTTTCTACTCACCTTCGCTTTTGAATCTAAGTACCCAAGTGTTGATCAGGCCCTAGATATAATAAAGAGTAAAATATTTGAGGATTGTACCCTATCAGTACAAACTCAGCCTGACTGGGCCCTTCAGTTAAAAGATGCGCTTGAGTGCTATAACTTTGAAGCAGAACCAGAGGACGAGGATGAGGATCCTCACAACACCAACATTCCAAAGTCAGAAGGGACTCGCGATGTTGAGGGACCACAGTTAGAAATTCCAGCAATCACAGAGCCCATCAAGATTAAAAAAATCAATATTGGCACAGACATAGAACCAAATTTTGCCTCTATTGGAGACTATTGGAATGATGAAACAGTCGGACAGATTGCAGACTTGCTACATGACTATCAGGACCTATTTCCCACCAAGTTCACAGAGATGAAGGGAATAGTCAGAGACTTGGGAGTAATGAGGATACCATTGAAGGAGGATGCTAGACCAGTCAAGCAACGTCCATATAGATTAAATCCGCGCTATAAAGAAAAAGTTAAGGATGAAATTGATAAGATGCT
The DNA here is from genome assembly GCA_001517045.1 of Pseudotsuga menziesii. Lineage (NCBI taxonomy): Eukaryota > Viridiplantae > Streptophyta > Pinopsida > Pinales > Pinaceae > Pseudotsuga > Pseudotsuga menziesii. The sequence goes on from LPNX010373404.1 coordinate 900,957, forward strand.
AGCAGCAGGAATCATTGAGCTCGTAGAAGAGAGCGAATGGGTTAGTCCCATGGTCGTACAAGAAAAGAAAACTAAAGGAGACATCAAGATCTGTGTCGATCTATGTAAACTCAACGATGCATCGCTTCATGATCCATTTCCAACACCATTCACTGACGAGGTGTTAGACAATGTGGGAGGACAAGAGGTCTACTCCTTCACTGATGGATTTTCAGGCTACCATCAGATCAGAATCCATCCAGAAGATTGATCCAAGACCACCTTTGTAATAGAATGGGGCTCATTCCAGTATACGGTAATGCCCTTTGGTCTTAAGAATGCACCAGCTATATTTTCTAGAGTAGTAGTTGCTGTATTTAAAGAATACATCCATAAATTCCTAGAAGTTTATTTTGATGATTGGACTGTATTCGGACTAATTGACAAGCACATAGGAGATTTAAGACTGATGTTAGAGAAATGTAGGTAGTACCATATTTCTCTAAACTTGAAGAAATATATATTTTGTTGGGTCACATTGTTTGCAGACAAGGCTTGATGGTAGATCCCGCAAAGATCGCCATCATTGTAAATCTTCCAGCACCCAACTTAGTAAAGCAATTGAGGACAGTACTTGGTCATACCGGGTACTACAGAAAATTCATCAAAGGATACGCAAAGATTACAGCACCGATGGAGAAATTGTTAAAGAAAGATGTAGAATTCCTATGGAACGAGGAATGTTAGCAGAGTCTAGACACACTTAAAGAGAAGATGGTTACAACACCCATCTTAGTATTTCCAGACTGGACTAATCCGTTTCATGTACATGTGGATGCATCTGGCATCGCACTAGGGGTTGTTTTAACACAACCATGAGAAGGGGATATTGATCATCCTATCGCATATTCCAGCAGAAATCTATCGACAGCAGAAAAGAACTACACCACAATAGAAAGAGAAGGCTTAGCTATGGTGTATGCGCTGTAGAAGTTCAGGCACTACCTATTGGGTGCCTCGTTCAAGATGTTTACTGACCATTCTGCATTGAAGTATCTGGTCAATAAGCCAGTGTTAGGGGGGAGAATCTGCAAATGGTTACTCCTCTTTTAGGAGTATGATTTTGAAATCATTGTAAAACCAGGAATATTGAACGTCGGACCTGATCATCTGTCGAGGATAGACTCAGGAGAAGAGTCGAGTAACCTAGAGGAAAATTTTCCAGATGCGCAGTTGTTTTCTATCCAGATCACAGACGACTACTATGTTGATATCACTCACTTTCTCACTACAGGATTAGCACCTGACGAGTTTACTAAGCAGCAAAAGAAGCAGTTGGTTGTTAAAGCAACAGACTTCACCCTGATCGTAGGACAATTATACAAGTTAGGTCTAGATGAAGTCCTGCACAGATGTGTGATGTCGCATGAAAAAGATGCTATCATTAGAGAGGCACATTCAGGAACTGCAGGAGGTCATTTCACAGGAAAGCTGACTGCGCAAAAAATCCTAACTGTACGATTATGGTGGCCTACATTGCATAAGGACACTAAGGACTTTTGCAGATGCTGCGATATCTTCCAGAGGGTAGGAAAACCCTCGCGATGAGATGAAATGCCGTTGCAAACGTAGGTTACACTGCGCGCAATTGATAAGTGGGCTATAGACTTTGTGGGTCCTATCAACCCACCAGGAAAATTCACTGGTGCGAGATACATCATCACTGGAACAGAGTACCTCACCATATGGGTGGAGGCTAAAGCAGTAAGAAATTGTGATGCTGCTACAGCTGCACAGTTGCTTTTTGAAAACATCATTAGTATATTTGGATGCCCAGTAATTTTGATGAGTGACCAAGGCACACATTTCTTGAACCGCACCATTGAGGGCTTGACGGAATAATTTCAGATTCAGCACCATAAGAGCACTCCCTACCACCCACAGGCTAATGGTACGGTGGAGGCCTTTAACAAGATTTTAGAACACACTCTTACAAAGATCTGCAACAGCCAAAGGAATGATTGGGACCTTAGAGTTAACGCTGTATTATGGGCGTATAGGACCACATGCAAGAAAATTACCGGAAACACACCTTTTAGCTTGGTGTATGGACAGGAGGCTGTTATTCCTATGGATTATATTTTTCCCAGCTTACGGATTGCTCAGATTACCGAGATGACTGATACAGACACAGTGGATGAAAGGCTAGTGCAACTGCTTGCCTTAGAGGAAGACAGATTCATTGCTGGCTTCCATCAGAAAGTGCAGAAGGCATGAGAAAAATATTGGCATGACAGACACATTAAGAGTAAGACTCTTTAGATCGGAGACCTAGTACTCCTCTACGACAGTAAGTTTATTAAGTTTCCAGGGAAGTTCCAGACACATTGGCTGGGGCCATACCAGATACAAGTTACAGAGGGAGGTGTCGTTCAGCTCAGCAAACTGAACGGGGAGGTTCTTCCCACATTTATTAATGGTAGTAGGCTCAAGCTCTATAGTGATAGCCACTCCACCTCACAGCCCTAGCTTAGACAGCTTATGGTGGTGCAGATGTCCAGTGTAGTTGAAAGGAGGCATCGCACCAGGAATTTGTCTACACCGGTAGGTATTCTAAGTATGAGGAATCGCATAAGGGCGGTTCATTTTGCGCAAGTCATCAGTGGCCTGTGAGAAGAAAAAAAAAAGAGCGCTTAAGTTTGTTTTAAGCAGAGGATGCAGTGTTGCATCGCAGCGAGGCGATGTATCCCCGTGCCACGTACCCGCTTTCACAAGGAAACAGAGGGCTAGTCAAGTCGCCTTCTGACAGGCAATTAATGAAGAAATGACCGGTATATATTACCGTGGATTTGGTAGCAGTGTAATCAATTTTCCATATTTGGTAAATCTTCGACGGGACCGGTGCCTGTACACACACACTTCGAGGGAAATTTGATCGGATTTCAGCATTTATTGAGGATCGAATGACGGGTGTGGTCTCGTCCATGCAATTAATATGACCGACGGATTCAGTCTAGATGACCGTTGCATCCGGGATTATCGTCTTCGGCATAAAAGCATAAATTATTCATTCAGGAGGGTTACATTTGCAAGAATTCAATAGCTGAGAGTTATAGAGTGCATCGATCAGTTTCCCTGTGCAGAACTAATCCCGTTACAGAGTGCTATGATTTCCAGAGATTGCAGCCATTGCATGTCTAGCGTTTTACACCGAGTGGGTTCTGTCCGAGGAGGAACCTTTAGAAGACATGCTGAGACGTTTCGACCTTGGTGGCCGTATGTCTGCTATGACGCCACCACCCAGGGTTGTGAAATTAGGAATATCACAGGTAAGACAATTTCCAAGGATGAGGAGTCAAGCACAAGATGTAGAAGATGTCATCAAAATCTCTGCTGAAGAGAAGAAGAAAGCCGAGTTGATCACTGAAGATAAGAAAGCAGAGCGGCGGAATGATGAGAAGAAATCTCCCGCGAGGAAGAAAGTAAAAATGAGAAAAAGAAAGCAACAGGAGAAGGAAGATGACCTATCTCATCAGCTAAGAGGAGAACAAGAGGTTCCAAAGGTCAGGAATGAAAATAAGCGGAACCCAAGCAGCGTGAATACCTGGAGCGAGTTGCTGAGAAGAAAAGTGAAAGGGAAAACAAACTGAACAAGCATAACTTCAAGATGTAGACAAAGACTTGTTCTCGGAATGGAATTCCTGGTTTGTATACCTTTCACATAAGTAGGCTCCAGACTGAATGAAATGTTTGAGAAGGCTGGAAGATACAAATTTTCCTTGTGATAAAAGTTCTAACCTAGAAAAAGAGGAAAGCATATCTGTGGAAGACTTCTCAAAACCAGACGACCTTTGAAAGGTCTCAGGAGTGACAAGAGAGAGAGCATAACTAAGGGAAGGAAAGATAATAGATCCCAATGAACTAAGTTACAAAAACTAAACGGAGCATGTCGAAGCTATGGAGAAAGAAGTTGTAGGACTTCGGGACAAGTTTCAACGGACTTCACAGGAAGCCAAGGAGAAACTACAACAGGAGAAGCCCGCTGGTAGTGGCTCAGGGACGAGCCACAAATAAGTGTTAGGGGACTGTTGGAGTAGGGTCCCGCAGCTACAGAAGAAGCTTCCAGTTTAGTGGATAGACAGTTTTGGCGGAGAGGAGATAAGATAGAGCTACGACACCATAGCATGTTTCTAGCTGCAGAGCAGAGCTAGAAACCATGACTTTTAGGGAAGAGAAGTCAAGGAAGATGACAGTACCTGAGCGGCCGAGAAGAGATAGCTCACCCACTGCATTGAAGGCAGCGGCGAAGATAGGAGGGCTCAGCTACCCTCATAAAGGAAAAGGAGCAACGAGGCCGAGGTATTGAAGATGAAGGACAGAAGCAGGGAAGCGGTGCACAGTACCCATGGTCAGCGCTGGGAAGCATGGAAGACTGCAGAGAGCTGTGGTGTGACAACAAGAAGCTACCTCAAGTACAGATATGCTGACTGTCACTAGTTAGGGTTTTGGGTTACTGTTGGGACAGGCCCACAGTGTTGTAATGGCAAGACCTTCAGGCTGCCTATAAAGGGATATATTTTGTAATGTAAAAGGGTTCGTTCAGTTTTTAGTTGTTCTGGTAGATTATTAGATAGTTGTAGAGCTGAGCTCTAGTTCTGTTATTAACTGTAGTTATCTTACTGTAACCAGTAGCTGGCTCATAGAGCATTCATGTAATGATCCGCAGGGATCAACAGAAAGGGAAGAGTATATTGTAAGAGGTGCAATATAGAGTAGAAAAGAGATCTAAGAGAGAAGGGCTCCAGGCTGTGTGCGGACTTACCCAGAAGATCTCGAGCTGCATATGCGGTGCAGCAGAACTGTGTTTACCTTCCCCCAAGCTATAATAGAAACACAGTTCTGTGGACGTAACTTCCATCCTGGAGGTGAACCACGTTAAAATCGTGTGTTATGTGATTGATTTATGTGTTGTGTTTATTTGTTGCATCTATCAGTTATCACATGGGCCTTGTTTACAATTTAATGTATGTATGCGTTATTCAGTTTACAGCACTATAGAAGATAAATGCAAGTGAATTCCATAAGTATTTTGAGTAAGAGTTTATCTACATTTCATCCCAGATAGTTAAGCGTCGCAGAGTTAAGCAACCTTGCATATTGAGTCCCGTAAGTCGGAATGAGTAGTACTGAGTACGCTGAGCCGCAGCGGTAGGATATCGAAAGGAGGCGATATTGCACCAGTAGAGGGGCTGTGGTGCACTGCGGTTGAGAATCAGCGTAGGAAGGAGTTACGCGTTGCCTGAGGCGCGACGATGCGATAAGGACTAGAGTCGTTGCAAGTAAGAGGAAGTTGCACGTCGCAGATAGAGAGAGATCCCGCAGGCTAGAAGAGATGCGAGACACCCAGGCTGCCATAGAACCTGGTCCAAGACACTTGAGTCCTTGGCCAACCCATTAGAATCACTTCGGGTGAGACTTCAGGCCACTCTACGATCTGTCTCCGAAAGGGCCAGTGAGCTAGGGGTGTTGTTGGTTAATTACAGTAAACCCATGTCTGCCCATGCAAACCAACATGTATTGGTTAATAATTCATCATTTAACATGGATTACATCTAAAACTAGTATTCTACCTTCAAATTTGTCGTCAGTCATTTCTTTAGAAAAAGCCCCAAATTTAAAAAAACCTGGCAATGGCACGCGGGCTACCTGTTAAGATGACCAATTCAATTGCTGGAATATAGTTATTTCAATGGTCAAGTGTCGAATTGCATGCTCCACCTGTCTCTGACCGCTTATACCACTCTAGCTAACCGATGCTGAAAGCCCTAATTTCTCGTTCAGTTTCAAAATCCTGATTACTCAGCACTTATTTCTCTCCACGATCTTCACTTACTCTCCGTGTCCTTCAAAAAAAACATAATCCCAAACAACTTTGTCTCATTATACTCTACTGCAATCATTATATCTTCTCTACATGAAATCGCCACGATCTCGCCCTTATGATGATATTCCACCTGATTCAGTGATTAAACTGTAGAAGACACATATCAAATGCATCATACAATGTGATTGACACCTCAGGTGTGAGAATCCCGAAGAAATTGGACCAAAAAATGATGATTTTAGCTTGTGTGATTTTGTTGTAGCGCTCTAGTGCATCTGTTTTTGTCTTGCACTACAAGAAAGTCCAATTAATTGGTTTCACAATTTTAAGATAATGATAAGAGTTTGCACTTGGTTTAGGGGTCTAAATTTAACTTTTATGCTATTTATAAAAAATTTCTGATCCATATATGCCTTATATAAACCCCTCAATTATAAAATCAAAGCAAAACTTATAAAAATAAGATAAGAAATAAAAAATCATGAGAATTAAAGGTTGAAATTAACATTGTCCCTATCAACAAAATTTTCAAGAAACAAAAAGTAAAAGCAAGTTTCAAAATATGAATAAAAGTATAAAAAACAATGGAAGACAAAAACATGACCTAACATTTGGCTCTTGCTGCAGGATGAAGTCCTCCTTGTGAGGCTTCAAGAACCTGTAGACTAGTGCCTTCTGTACTGCTATCTACTAGTCTGCAAAATTTCCATTGGGTTATAGAGCCTTATTTTGTTTATTCACATCGGTATATACAATGAAAAACCAGAATCCATTTCAAAAACTGTAAAAATGCTTGAGGAATCGTCCATTAACTGGACTAGACAACTCCTCACCCTCCAAGGTATGTAGAACAAAAGTATTGTTTTCCAAAAACTTTGATACTATGAAAGGACCAAACCAAATGTTATAAAAACTTCCCATGCTTTCCTTTTTTCTCCTTCCTAGCATCCCATCTCAAAACCATGTCTCCTACTGAGAAATTATTGTCTTTGATCCTCCTATCAAATATTTCTTTAATCTTCAACCTATATAGCTGTGCCTTTTCTTCCACTTTTTCTTGTTTCTGCTGTAACTCTATCATTGCATAAATTCTTCTCTGCATATCATTAGGTTCTTCCTGACAATCTTGAAAAAAATTCATCACTGGGATACCCAACTGAACAGGAAAAACTGCATCTATACCATATACTAATTGGAAAGGAGAAGTTCCAATTGCTTGCTTAACTGTTACTCTGTCTGCCCACAATGCATACTTTAGCATAGAATCCCATGATCTTTTATTATGATTCAACAATTTCTTGATACTCTGAATGATATTTTTATTTGATGACTCAGCTAAACGATTACCCTGAGGATAGTAAGGGGTTGAATGTTTCAACAGGATTCCATTCTTTTCACAAAATGCCCCCATAGCCTTAGATTTAAAGGCTTTTGCATTATCAGTTAATATTCTCTGTGGACATCCAAATATACTAAGAATATTTTCTTCAATAAAATCTATGATCACCTTATTTGTGGCATTCCTTGTGGGAATAGCTTCCACCCACTTAGTAAAGAAATCTGTTGCAGTCAAAATCCAATTATGTTGCCCTGAGGAAGATGGATTTATCTCTCCTATGAAGTCCAAACCCCACTGCTGAAAAGGGGCATTTATTGCAATTGGTTTTAAAGGTAATGACAACAACTTTTGTTTACCAGTAAATTTATGACAAGGGATACATGCTCTTACCTGCTGATATACATCTGAAAATAATAAGGGCCAATAGTATCCAGCTCTTAGAATTTTATATGCTGTTGCCTTCCAATACTTATGACCTCCACAAGCACCTTCATGAGATTAAGAAATTACTCCTTTGATTTCAGGTTTATCTAAGCATCTGAGTAGAATACCCCTGGATATTTCCAGAACAACTGCTGTTCTACCAAACAATACTTAGTAGTTTTTAACTTCAAATACCTAGCAACTTTTTTATCTAAGTGTTCTGGACATTACAAGTACAACAGAAAATATACAATGTCTGCATACCATGTAGATGCTGAATAGAAATCCATAATATTCTCTTTCTCCAGTTCTGCTTGATTTTCTTCCTGTGTTGGCTACTCTACCATCAAATGCAATCCTAAAGCTTGGCAATTTGATTCAGCTAACAGCTTAGCTAGACCTTGTCCCTTTACGAGCTTTGTAGGTTTGATATCCACATCATACTCCATGATTTTAGCAATCCACTTTCCTCTTTTTCCCTCACTGTTAGGCTGAGTCAAAACATCTTTTATGGCAACATTAGGCACATATGCAATAACTTTGGATTGCAAAACATAGATTCTGAAAAATTTCAAAGCTTTTACCAAAGAATAAGCCTGTTTTTCTAAAATGCTGTATTTTAATTCAGAATCTCTAAGAGTTTTGCTGAAGAATGCAATAGGCTATTCAAGACCATCCTTATTCTTTTGTAATAAAACAACATCCAATGTATCTTCAGATGCAAAAGAAAAGGTTAGAAATTCCTTTGTAAAATCTGGACTTACTAATACTGGAGCTTCAGTAAGAGCCATCTTAATTTTTTCGAATGAATTCTTTGCTTCTGCAGTCCACTTGACTTCTTGGTCCTTCTTCAGCATGGTTGCAATATGTTTGATAGTCTCAGCAAAATTTGGTATAAACCAACGTAGGAAATTGATTTTATTAATGAAATATTGTACATCTTTCTTGCTCCTGGGTAGGCTTATTTTCAGTATTGCTTTCACCCTTTTCGGATGAATCCTTATTCCATCAGCTGAAACTAAATGACCCTATAATTTACCTTCCTGTACAGCAAAATGTGACTTCTTTGGATTCAAAGATGAACCATATTTTCTCCATTTTAGAAAAGTTTGTTTCAAATGTTTTAGATGTTCATCATATGATTGCAAAAAGACTATAATATCATCTAAGTAAATCACTACAAACTTGTCTCTTTCCCCAACAAAAGCTATATCCATAGCTCTTTGAAAAGTCGCTCCAGCATCCATTAACCCAAAAGGCATTTTATCATACATGAAAGTTTCGCAGGGAGTAGTAAAAGATGTTTTCTCTTTATCATCAGGATGCATGGCAATTTGATTATATCTTGAAAAACCATCAACCATAGAAATCCTTTGTGCCCCAATAACCTTCTGCAATATTTGTTCTATTTTAGGCCAAGGATAATTATCCTTCAATGTAGACCTATTCAGATTTCTAAAGTCAACACACAGTTTGATTTCTCCATTCTTTTTTCTGACAGGAACTAAATTTCCAACCCATGAAGAATACCTAAGAGGAACAATGATCTTGGCATCTAATAACTTCTTTACTTCTTTTTCAATAACAGGAAACGAAGATGGATTTATCCTCCTTAATTTCTGTCGAAAAGGTTTAACATTCGGGTTTAAAGGTATTTTATGTTGTATAATCCCAGTATCATATGTCTTCAAATCTTCATAAGACCATGAAAAAACATCAACGTATTCCTTTAACAACTTAATGTACCTGTTTCTCTATTCTGCTGTGAGTGCTTTTGAAATCTTCACCATTCTAGGATGTTCTGGAGTACCAATATTACAGTCCACCACATTTTCTTTCGAAGATTGTACAACAGGTTTTAAAGGTGTATCATCTTTTGAAAATACTCTTTCTAGTGGCACCAAAACTTTAGGAATGAAATTACCTTTAAGTTCAATAATCTTGTGGCCAACAATCTCATTTTCAGCAATATCTTTAGAATATTCAACCTCATCATCTTCTTCTTGATCAATCAGGGAATTGGAAAACTCATCAGTCAACTCTAAAAATATTTTTATTTCAATGTTATCTTCAAAAAATTTCCATTGCCTTACGTTATCAGGCACAGAAGGTCTGTACCTAACCTCAATAGGATACTTTAGCTGTGTTGTTTTGGGGATTCTAAAATGTGTGGCTACTAAGGCCAAAGAATCAGCAGTTTGATTATGGTCCCTAGGAACATAGGTAATGTTAAAAGCCACAAAATATTTATTTATCATATCCCATACCTCATTACGATAGACTTTCAGCAAATCTTGTTTCACTTGATAGTTGTTCCTCACCTGCTGAACAACCAAGTCGGAGTCGCCATATACAGAAATATGCTGAATGCCTAAATATTTGGCAGCTTTCAAACCTAACAACAAAGCTTCATATTATGCAGTATTATTGGTGGTAATAAACTCTAATTTATACATCAGCTTCACTGTTTCACCACTAGGAGATATTAAAAGAACCCCTGCTCCAACACCTTCCTTACAAGATGATCCATCAAAGTATAATTGCCAAAGTTCATCTTCTTGTTCCCTAATGCATTTAATTGGATTTTCCTTTTCAACTTGTAACAAACCAGCAATATTATCATCATCACTAAAATGTAACATACAAGTACCCAAATCTTTATCAATAGCATACAAGGGATGATTTGTAGGGTTCTTGCCATCTGTCACAATATAGGCAAACTGTATTTCTCTGTACAACCTTCTGTTTTCTCCTCCAAATACATGAACAGTAGCATATGTTAAATCCATTTGTAAAGTTCCACCAACTTTCTTTGCCCAAGATCTAGAGAGGAGTAATCCAAATTTAGGTGTAATGTCTGCTACTACCACATCCATAATCACACTCTTCATTGGTAGCTGAGCCAAACTGATAACCATATCTTTAATCACTCCCAAACATTTTACAGCTCGTGAATCAAAAGCATACAAATCATGATAGGGTTTTGTTATACTCAAACCTAGAGTCTCCATGACATCCTTTGGCATTAGTTTGTGTGATGCTCCTGAATCTAGAAGACAGTTATGTATCATTTGTTCATGAATAGTTAGTGTGATGTAAAAAGGAGGTGATTCAATAGCTTCATTCTTAGTTTTTTCAGCTAAATCTGATCCAATAAATATTTTAGGGCTTTCTTCTTGTAAATTCACTGTATCATAAAGAGGCTGACTATTTGCTGAACCAATCATTTTAAGAACTGAATCTTTATAATAAGGATTTTTCATTAACTCAGTAAAAGGCATAGGAATCTTAATTTTTCCTAATTCATTTTCCAGATTAAAATTATGCACACTTTTGTTTACCTCTTCAACTTCCATATTCTTCCTTTGTTTATTCTGAATTTTTTTTTTCTCTAACACAGGATCAGATTGCTGTTTAGTAGGTACAACTACCTTCTTCTTCGGATTTTGAACTACTTGATTTGGGCCTGACCTCAAATTCAAAGTTTTCATTGGCTCAGTCTGCTATGCATCAGCAGTTACAACAGTCATTTCCATATTTAAATCATTTTCTGTTTCAAACATATCAGCATCATAGTATTCTGAATTTAAAAACTCTTTTTCAGTGACAAAACCCTCAGTTAACTGCTCTCCAAAATAATTCATATCCTGGTTTGTATATTTAAATAACACTTCCTCTTAAATTTATTCTTCATCAACAACATTATTCTAAATAGGGGGTGGTACTCTTTGATCCTCAGTTTCTCTCCTTTCTCATTGTATATCATTGTTTCTTCGTTCTCTAGGTATGAAACGAGGTGTGAACTGTCTTCTGAATTGGTTTTGATTGTTAGGGTTTCTTTCACCCTCTTGAACAGGTTTGTTTGAATTCTTTTCTAGTTCTAAATTGTTCAATTTTGTAGTTAGGATCTTAACTAGCTTGGCCATTTCATCAATTTTACCTTCTGCAGAGTAGGATGTTGAAACCCTTGGAACTGCCTCTTTCTTACCTTTCCTGTCATATATCTGTTGAGCTATATTTCATTTCAATCTATTATAAGCTAATATATTAGACTCCAATTCTAATGCTACATCCTGCATGTTTGGTAGAGAAATAGGTCTTCTTTCTCTTAGAAGTAAGGAAAATTCATGATCAAAGGAATTTGCATATGTGAGTTTTGCATATGTTTCTGAAGGTTTTTTTTTTCTGCAGGAATTCTGCCATACATTTTATTGAATCTCTTCGAAAAATCAGCTATGGTTTCATCCTTCTTTCTCCTAAGGGCTCCAAACTCAGTGATATAATAGGTATGATCCTTGGTATCTCCCCATTGTCTCATGAAAAGGTCTTGAAGGTCTTCTATGATAGTGATAGAATTTGTAAGCAACTCCCTAAACCATTTTCTAACATCTCCACCAAGACTTTGTACAAAAATCCTCATCCATACATCCTTAGCTTCAATATTTTGATTATCATCATAACTGAGAAAGGCCTCCCAATGTTCCTCGGCTGTAGTTTCACCTTGTCCATTAAACCTAGGCAGGTATTTCTGGTAATCACCTCCAGGAAGTGCATTCAAAGGCCAAGGAAAAACTAAAGGTGCATACCTAGCTGCAACCATTCTGTCCATAATATCTAATGGTTGATTTGGGCTGCCATTTTTAAGTTGACTGGCTTTGGTGATGGAAAGAATTGACTGGAACTTGGTTGAAATGGAGTTTTACAAACTTTTAGATGAAATAGAGGAATTTTAATAGGAGATATTGTCTTTGCTTTCTTGAAGGATTTAGGATCAGTGAAAAATTGAAAATTAGTGACAGGAATAATAGGCTTCAACCAAGGTGAATTTTGTTCTTCATCCTTCAAGGCAGATAAAGGTGATGAACTATATAACTGATCAGGGTTACATAGGGTTGGTGATGACTGAGACCTTCTGATTTTCCTAGCTGTTTTCAGTATCTGTTCTGGGTCTGCAACACCCAACTGTAAAGGTGAACTAGGTCTGTTTCTTGTCCCAACTCCCTTAGTAGCCACTATGAAGTACTGGTGAAAAATAGTCTTTAAGATTTGCTGGTTTAATTTCACCTCTTACAACTAGTGAAATGATAAGTATCCCAGGGAAAAATAGGTTTTCAACTTCATTCTCCGGCAACAACGCCAAAGATGTTAGTGCCAAAAATTGTTCCCAGACTACAAGAGAACAAGCCAACACAATCTCAATAATCACAATAAATTAAAATAGGGTTTTCAAGGTTTTTTGGTTTAGCAGTTTGAAGACAAGAGGGAAAACATTCATAAAACCAAAGTAAACACTAAATCATGATCATTTGAATGACTGAGATGCATAACACATAAACCATAATCCAACAAAAAACACAATATTGAATTTCACCCACAGTTAGCAAGAATTCCAAGCATAAAAACTTTAAACAAGAAATGAATATACCAGCTGAGTAATTAACACAAATTATAAATGAAACCAGTCAATAATATGAAGGGCATATAGTGCATATATTTCATAGTTCAGTCTTCAAAAAACACATAAGAGTTTTTACTTATCTCATAAACAAAGCCTGATAACCTCCCCTTGTCAGCAAAAAATCGAACCATTTGTCTTCTTCCAGACTTACATTTATCCTATTCTTCAAAATTAGTTGAATAACTGAACCCTAACTGTTTTAAGACTACATATTGAATAGTTCCATCTAAATCATCCTTACAAAAATAAAATAACTTTTCAAACTTAACTAATAACTGATTGTCTTGACTAACTTTACAAATCTTTAGCTGCTTCAGCTAGTAAAGCAATTCCTTCCAAGGCTTGAGCTCTCCTTCTCGCCTTCAATTGGTCTATCTCCATGTCTGCAATCCTCCTTGTTATCTCTTCATTATGTTGTTGCAGGTCCTGGATGGTTTGCTTTAACTCTGTGAACTGTCTTTCTGTTTGCCTTTTCCTTTTAAGTGCTTCTCTTGAAACTGTAATCAACTCCTAGTAATGACTGTTAACTTCCTCCAAATATTCTCTAAGTCTTATGTTTGCAGTAACTAGCCCATCATTAGTTTCATGCATATACTCAATCTGATACTTGTATTGCTTAATGCTTCTTTGTAAATTTTCTTTTTTTTCAGAATCAATACATTTGTCTCCTGCTAATGTTTGCATCCCTTCTGGTGTCCATGGGATTTTCAGCTTCTTATAAATTTCCTCATCCTCTTCCATAAGTTCTATAGAAGTCACATGAAACCTTGGATGTTCTTCATTTTCAGCATTGCATGGAACTTCTTCTTCAACTATATCCTTCTTCTCTAAACAAGAAGTCTTTACCTGACTTTGTTGCTGTTCTTGAAACATTTGATTTCGAATCTCCAGAAATATATCAGAGATCTTGGTATCAGTCATGATAGATTTTCCTTTTGATTCTATTGGATTTTTACCTTTATTTCCATCTTCACCATCATCCAATTCATCTTCAGAAGATGAATCCTCTATCAGCGTAACCTTTTATTTAGCCAATTTGGGATTCAACAACTTTTTCATGTTTAACCTAAGTTTGTTCTTAGGTCTCCAAACTGCAGCAATCTCTCCCAACATCTTGAGAGTCTTTCTTTGATGATTGATTGAAGCAAACTCATCAACCTTCATTTTCTTCCTTTTTGACACTGCTTCCTCATCACAATGAGTGTGAAGCTCTTGCTCAACATAAACCCTAGCTTCATTAGTGACAGAAATTTTATCATCATCAAATAAGTATTCTTCATATTCCTCTGATAGTACTGTAATAGGGATTTTCTTTTGCTCCTCAATATCTTCTTTTACATCTTGAATTGAGTCTGCAGGTACAACATCTACAATAGGCTCAACTTCTTTAATTTCTGACTGTAAAGTATTGCTCTCATTATCATTAACTCGCTGTTCAAATTCAGAGTTTTTATTTTCCTGGTTTGAAACTTCTTCAGGTTTAACATTTTCTTCATCCTTGACTGTTATCTTTTTTCTAAGATTCTTAATCAAAGTTTGACCTTTATCTACTTGTCTTCTCTGAGACTATTCCTCTTGATCAGTTTTGAAACCTGACCAAAAAATGAAATGCTCCCAAGTCTTCTCCCTTTTCTGCAATACAGTGATTATGATGAGCTTAATAAGTCCATGGTGAAAAACAGATTGCTTGGTATGATCTTGGTGCTCCCTCACCCTACATGAAATTTTTTGTAAGCTTTCCAGAAAGAAGAAAGGTAAGTTCATTTTAGACTCATCACTAAGATGCTGGAGGAACCTAAAGTGATATTTGAAAACAAAGGCAAATCTACCCTCACAAGTGACATAACTCTGCAAGACTTTAATGGGCTCAATCTATTCAGGTTTAAAGTTTTGGATTGGAACACCTTTTCGCCAATCTGCAATCACACCAGGAAGCAAGTATTTCTGAGCATTAAAGGTGAAAGGAACCTTTTTAAACCATAACTCTCCATCGTCCTGGATCCCTGTTGCCTTAGCTATTAATTCCTTAGTTAATTTGAACTTTAAGGTGTCAAAAGACACTATGTCTTTGTCTACGCATTGAGAAAATTTGTAAGACACCTCTGCATGATATCCTTCAATATTTTTGAAAAACATTAACCATCCTGCATTTGAAAACAAGTGTGCACAATCTAGAAAATTCTTCACCAAGCTTAAGTCTGAGGGCTCTGACCTATTTGTCTTTCCACTCTTTTTCATTTTAAACTATGGTTAAGCAGTTTCTTTTGATACACCACAGTTTGATTGTCTTCAAACTTTAACAAACTGTCATAGAATACAGAATAGGGATCTCCAAAAGACCCTACTTTGAATTCCTCTGTTTAAATGATGAATACTTTAAATGTATTGGTTAATAATTCATCATTTAACATGGATTAGGTCTAAAACTAGTATTCTGCCTTCAAATTTGTCGTTAGCCATTTCTTCAAAAAGATCCCAAAATTTAAAAAACCCTGGAAATGGCACACAGACTACCTATTAAGATGACCAATTCGAGTGTTGGAATATAGTTATTTCAATGGTAAAGTGTCGAATTGCATGCTCCACCTGTCTCTGACCGCTTAGACCACTCTAGGCAGCCGTTGCTGGAAGCCCTAATTTCTCGTTCAGTTTCAAAATCCTGATTACTCAGCACTGATTTCTCTCCACGATATTCACTTACTCTTCGTGTCCTTCAGATAAAAACATAATCCCAAACAACTTTGTCTCATTATACTCTACTATCATCATTATATCTGCTCTGCATGAAACCACCACGATCTCTCCCTTATGATGATATTCCACCTGCTTCAGTGATTAAACTGTAGAAGACACATATCAAATGCATCATACAATGTGATTGACACCTCGGGTGTGAGAATCCTAAAGAAATTGGACCAAAAAATGATGATTTTAGCTCGCGCGATTTTCTTGTAGCGCTCTAGTGCATCTATTTTTGTCTTGTGCTACAAGAAAGTCCAATTTAATGATTTCACAATTTTAAGCTAATGATAAGAGTTTGCACTTGGTTTAGGGGTCTAAATTTAACTCTTATGTTATTTATAAAACTTTTCTAATCCATATATGCCTTATATAAACCCCTTAATTATAAAATCAAAGCAAAACTTATAAAAATAAGCTAAGAAATAAAAAATCATGAGAATTAAAGGTTAAAATTAACATTGTCCCTATCAACAAAATTTTCAAGAAACAAAAAGTAAAAGCAAGATTCAAAATATGAATAAAATTATAAAAACAATGGAAGACAAAAACATGACCTAACACAAAATAAATGAATATGTCTGGAGGAATCTTCCATTTCGGAAGAAGAACAATGCACTCAACTGAATCAGAAATATAAACAACTGCATGACGAAAACTGGACCTGTGTAGAGCAGCTGAAATCATCTGAAGAGAGAGCAAAGGTTATTGAGGCTTTGAACCATGTGTGGAACACTCAATAAACTGATATGTTTCATCCTTGAACAGAAAACCATGAGTTGTAAAATCAGCCCCAATTTTTAGGAGCAAGTGTCCAAGCGGATGCAGAATGTCTTCCTCTTTACTAGTTCTGTGAGGAGATGAGCATGTGACCAAAGGTAGAGAAGACCTGGGACTATGGAGAGCGAATTCTTGAGATCCATAATATGATATAGATTCTGAAATATCTAATGAATCACATAATAAAATATCAGCAACCTCATATGAGGAAACTAACACCAAATCCCCATCAATAGTTTTGAAGAGAAAGTGCGGTACTTGATTTTTCACACCGAAATTGGTGAGAGCAGATAAAAGAATGATTGAAAGCTCTTGGATTTTAAAATATGAACCAAATAATATTAGATCATAAATTAAATCAGATCTAAATAAGTTCACAACAGATCCAAAACTGTGAAATGAAATCAAATCCCCAGCAGGAGTTTTGTAGGAGACTTGCGGTACTTGTTTCTTCACACCGATGATGAGAACAACTACAAGCAGTACTGAAGGTTTATGAACCTGAAATTTTGAACCAATAAATATCATATCAAATCCAAATAATATCATATCATATCCAATAAGGTTCATATAAGATCCAAAATTATGGTCAACCGAGACGGTGGATGCACAATTGTCTTTCTCTTCAAAATTCTGAATTTTGGTGCATGCAATCCTGCAGGATTTTGCTGGAAGATCTAGATTATGGGGAGTGAATGTGTCACTCTTATAATATGATATTTATTTCAAAATATCCAATTTTTACATATTTGCACACTAGAAGCAACATTAGAGGAAGAAAAATCAAATTTCTCTTCACTTTCGGAAGCAATTACTGGTAAATTTTGCACAGAATTCAAAGGAAAATCACCGATGAATGTTTGCATGGAAGTGCAGCAGTATTTTTCTTCAATATCAGAGATTCAAATGTCTTCTTTTGTTTCATCAATATGAGGAGATGAGATATCAGATATCTCATGAACTTCCGGAGCATCAGGAGAAGGAGTCACTGCATGGAGACTTTCTTCAATTTGAATTGTCTGTGTAGAAGATTCTGCTTCATCTTCATCTTGAAAAACTTCATCAGAGAGAGTAGAGGCCGATAATTTTGAGTAAATAACTCTTGTGGTGTTGGATGTAATATCCAAAGTGCTATTATGATCCTCATTTTGCTTGCCAAAGGTTCTGTCCAATTTTGTCTAGACTTCCTTTGGGTATTCAGCAGAACCAATAAGGTAGCGCAAGCTAGGAGAAAGGGCTAGACATATTGCTCCAAAGGCTTTATCACCGTCATTTAGCTAGTCATTCTCATTCTCATAAGACTCTTTTCCAATTCCAATAGACACCTCATAGAGACCTCGTCTCTTCAGAGATGCAATCATCTTCAACTTCCATTCTGAATAACTTGTGAATGGGGTGAGAAGAGGGACCGATGAGTCCATTTGAAGTTGTACCTGTTAAAACCTACAAATCACAACAAAAAGGGCTCCATAAGGTCGAAAAACCTGCACATTTTAGGCTTCCATCACACCCATCATAGTCAATCAAGCAATCTTGATCAACAAGTTCTTTACTCGGGGTATTAAGTGGTAAGCCTTGACTTTTGGTGTAGTGCTGGATTTTTGAGCTATTGCTCAATTTTCATGCAAGATCTGTCACAAACCTTGTTTTTTGAGAGATCTAAGCTTCGTCCCGCCGTGAGCTCTGATACCATATTAAAATTGCACAGTGATCTAGGGACTAAACACAAGTCTCATCAAATATTAATAACAAATAACTCATAAAATGGTGTAATCGGGCTACGGAATGAGTAGCCGCTCTATATATTCACACAAAGAATGAGTAAATTACAATACAATGTCATGCTGCAACCATGAATGACTAGCAATTCGAATTGAATGAGTGAGTCTAGCTTAACTGAATGTAAGCCACAGTCAACACTCAAGTTAACCACTGATCAAAACCCTAATTGACTCAACTGAGCCCTAACTGAAGTGAGAGTGCAATAAATGACAGAGTATTAATTGAAATAGATCAGACACATGTCACAGCAAGCCAACCATCAAGTGGTAGTGCATCAATGACTCCAATGAACCCTGATGAGGTTAATTGAACATTAGAAGTGGTTGGAGGCGCCCCTGTTGACTCCAGTTCATTAAATAATCATTAAATAATCAATTTAATGAAGAGATTCGCCTTCACAGCTCTATTTAACTGATTTTAACCATCATTTAGCAATAAAATGCATTAATGACACTCAAATAACCACCAGAGTGCTCCAGTTAGCCTCCCCGAATGTAGGAGAAGGCTAAGTTAGCCTCCTTGACTGAAGGTAGGCGTGGGTGTGATCTAGCTGAAGTCATTTAATGCTCCATTGATGTCAATTAGGTAAATAATACTTGGGATAGTGGTTTAACTAGGCCAAATTGACCAAAATGAGTGTGTATGGTGGTAAATGAATCCAACACCTTCAGCCCAAATGATGTAGAGATCACAGAACTTGCATCCAAGAAATTTGTAGCAAAAGGCCTTGCAAACCATCATGCAAAAGCCTATGAGTTCTCACATTTTGTGGCGGATGCAAAACCCAACGCATTGCTGACTCATGGAAATGAAGTTAGTAGACTATGGCATGAGAGGTTCGGCCATCTCAACTTCAAATAATTGCAAAAATTATAGAAAAATTCCATGGTTGAAGGCCTCTCAATCATCAAGGAAACCACTGGAATTTGCAAGGGCTGTGTTGTTGGAAAGCATCATGAGCACAAGTTCGATCGGGGGAAGGCAAGCCGAGCATCATGCATCTTGGGACTGATACATTATGATATCAGTGGTCCCATGCCTATCACATCCATGAATGGATCAAGGTACATTTTGAATTTTATTGATTATTTTTCCAGGTACACATGGGTCTTCTTTATCAAAAAGAAGTCTGAAGTATGTGAAAAATTCACTGATTTAAAGGCCTTGATTGAGAATGAATTTGGCCAAAAGATAAAGATATTGAGATCTGATAATGGTGGGGAGTATGTCAGTAATGAGTTGCTGCACATATTCTCCCAAAGTGGTATTCAGGTCCAACATTCAATTCCCTACACTCCCCAACAGAATGGTGTAGCGGAGAGGAAGAATCGGTCCCTCAAGGAGATAACCACCTGTATGTTGTCATCAAAGAAGTTGGCTGCAAATTTGTTGGCTGAAGCCATGCATGCTACAGAATACATTTAGAACAAAGTTCCACACTCATCCATGAAAGGGAATACCCCTTTCGAAGCATACTTCGGACACAAGCTGGATGTGTCGAATCTATGGGTGTTTGGGTCCACTGCATAGGCCCGAATTCCACTTGATAAAAGGAGGGCTTTGCAACCGTAAAGCATAGAATTTTTGTTTATTGGGTATCCTAATGAGTCAAAATGTTTCAAGTTTTTGGATATCAAAACAAAACATATCATCATCGAAAGGAGTGTCAAGTTCGATGGGCCTCTTCAGGAGGTGGAACTAGTGAAGGAGAAAACTGCTGAATTTCCTTCCTATTCTACTGAATATTTGGATGATGAAATTGGGGGTGATGAACCTGATTTGGATCCTATAATTTTTGATATCAGTGTACAACAAACATCAGATGCTGAATCAGAACCTTAAGTACAAAATCATCTCCCAACATGGGCCCGACAGACACTCTCCTCTGCAGGAGATAACATTGGAAATCCAGATGATCCAAGGAGATCCCGGTTTGATTTCCAAAGAGCAGGTATTGTGCTCTCTTGTCCTAATTATTTGATGTTTGAGTCTTGTTATTTGATGATAATTTCAGACCCTAAGTCTTACTACCATTCTTGAAAGGATCCGAGATGGCAAGTTGCCATGGATGAAGAGATGAATTCTCTTCAGAAAAACACTACTTGGGAGCTAGTTTCTCTTCCTATGGGAAGGAAATTGGTTCAATGCAAGTGGGTGCTTCAGAATAAGGTTGATTCAGATGGTAGAACCTGAAAATATAAGGCAAGGATGGTGGAAAAAGGTTTCTCCCAGGTCCAAGTTGTGGACTACCATGAGACTTTTGCACCGGTTGCAAAAATGGACTCCATCCGCCTAGTTTTGGTAATTTCAGCATCTAACCACTGGGAAGTGCATCATATGGATGTTAAGTAAACCTTTTTGCATGGATATAATAATGAGGAGATATACATGAAACATCCTGAGGGATACATTTCTGATCCATCTTTGGTTTGCAATCTAAAGAAGTCACTATACGGGTTAAAAATGGCCCCAAGAGAGTGGTATTCCAAGATGGATGCCTTCCTTCTCTCACAAAACTTCCAAAGGTGTAAATCAGATCCAAATGTGTATATACAGAAGTATGATTTTCATTTGATTATTATTTTTTTATATGCTGATGACTTACTGATCACAGGTAGCACAATTGCTTCTATTTCAATCATCAAAACTACTCTCCACAATGCTTTTGAAATGAGCGATTTGGGGCTCTTAAAACAATTTTTGGGGCTTGAAATTGAGAAAAACTATGATGGGATAATGGTCACTCAGTCCAAATACATATCATACCTGTTAGTAAAGTTTAACATGGCTGAATGTAGGCCTGCACCATTCCCTTTCCTTTCAGGGATCAACCTTGAAGAAGGAAAAATCACACCTCCCATGGACTGCACTATTTATCGACAGCTGATTGGTAGCTTGTTGTACTTGAATAATTATCAGACTGATATATGTTATGCCATGAAATCTATATCAATATACATGCAGCAGTCCCATGATCTTCATTGGAAGGCAGCCAAGAGGATCGTCTAGTACATTCAGGGAACCAGGACCTACGGCATTCACTATGCTACAGACTCCGAGCTAGAGTTGGTTGGATACACAAATTTCGATTGGGTGGGTGATTCTATTGATCAAAAGTATACTTTTAGATATGTATTCATGTTTTTTGGTGGCCCCATTTTCTGGTATATCAAAAATCAGGCCGCCATAGCATTGTCTTCAGCAAAGGCCAAGTATTGAGGAGTGGTGAATGCTTGCATCCAAGCTGTTTGGTTGCAAGGAATTCTTTTAGAGTTTGATGTTGGTATTACTTTGTCCACTGTCCTCTTTTGTGAGAATCAAAGGGCTATTAAGATATCCACATATCCAATTACCAGGCAGAGGACTAAGCATGTAGAGATACACATGCACTATATTAGGGAGCTAGTGCAGGACAGGACCATCATTCTGCAATACTGCTTGACTGATGAGTAGATTGCAGACATATTCACCAAGATATTTTCAGAAAATAAGTTCACTTACCTCCATTCACTATTGGGGGTGAGTTCATCAGGGTGATCCATCTACTTGGGGGTGAGTTCATCAGGGCGATCCATCTACTTTCAGTGTTCAGCTTGAGGGGGGGGGGGTTCCCACCGGGTTTTCCCTCTTTTCCTCACTTATTTTGTTTTGAGCATTGTTTGAGTTTTAGTATTGTACAGGGTTACCTATGGCCTTTTTTTCCATGGACATAGCATTTTTATGCACTTTATGTTTTCTACTTCTCTTGAGTATAGCTTAAGGCGGGGTGTTGGAGACATTTACCACCATACACACTAATTTTGGTCAATTTGGCCTAGTTAAACCACTATCCTAAGTTTTATTGACTTAATTGACATCAAAGGAGCACTGTATGACATCAGCATGAGCACACCCACACCTACCTTCAGTCAAGGAGGCTAACTAAGCCTTCTCCTTCATTTGGGGAGGCTAACTACGGCACTCCATGGGTGATCTGAGTGTCATAAATGCACTTTATTGCTAAATGATGGTTACAATTAGTTAAACAGAGTAATGAAGGCACCTCCCTTCATGAAATTAATTATTTAATGATTATTTATTGAACTGGAGTCAACAGGGGGGGGCTCCAACCACTTTTGATGGTCAGTTACACTTCAGTTAACCTCATCGAGGTTCATTGGAGTCATTGATGCGCTACCACTTGTTGGTTGGCTTGCAGTGACATGTGTCTGAGCTACTTTCAGTTAGACTCAGTCATTTATTGCACTCTGAATTTAGTTAGGACTCAGTTGAGTCAATTAAGGTTTTGATTAGTGGTTAACTGGAGTGTTCACTGTGGCTTACATTCAGTTAAGCTAGACTCACACATTCAATTCGAATGAACTCCTTGGGAATTCGAATTGTCTTGGAATTCATGCATCTGGAATGATCATTGTATTGTATAATAATTCTTTCATTTGATTATACAGAGCTGCTACTTCCATTGCAGCACCATTTTGCCAATTTTATGCATATTTGTCTGAATTCTTTGTGAGACTGTGTTTCTAGTTCCTATACCACTGTGAAAAATTAATAATCTTTTGTTTGAAAGGGATGGTGTCCTTTTCCAGGAGAATCCTATGTTGGATGATAGCTGTGTCATAGGTTTTTAGATCATTGTATTCCCAAGAAAATACATCAACAAACTCTTTCATAATACTGCAAAGTTATGACTTCTGATCAGCAGTTAACTCAGAGGACAAATTTACCAATTTTGGATGACTTTGGCTACCTAGATTGTGCTCATGGACAATAGAGTATTTGTCCCTTTTGACAGGTTTAAAGGGGACATCATTATGATAAAAAATCTCTTCTAGGGGCACCAGACCCCGAGGTATATAATTTCTAGGCAGCTGAACAATATTCTGATTTCCTATTTTATCTTCTTATTTGGGCCTCTAGGATTCTTCCATATTTACGTTTTTGCTGATCAATATGCATGTCAAAAAACTCATCTACGACTTGGATAAATTTACTGAGTTCATCATCATTTTCAAAAACTTTCCAAAATTTCACATTATCAGGGAGGAATGGCCTGTACTTGAATTGGATCTCATAGATCAGCTTAGGAGGCAAAGGGGGAATGAACATACTTGCAGAGACAAGAAGGGAATCATCTAGATGGTTCATAGCTCTAGGTATATATGAGAGTTCAAAAAACATGAAAGAGTCTCTGAGTTTCCATATATCGTCTCTATATGCCTTTAGCCTGACATTATTTTCTTGAAAAGTATTGTTCACCTGCTGTATGATGAGATATGCATCTCCAAAGATCTTCAGGCACATGATTCCCATTTCCGTGGTAGCCTTCACTCCCAACAAAAACGCCTCATATTTTTCTATGTTGTTAGTAGTATTGAAATCCAGCTTATAAGACAAATGTATAGTCTCATTTGAAGGAGAAATTAGGACTATACCTGCACCTACTGAGGCTTGAGTACTGGCCCCATAAAAAAACATGCTCTAGACAAAGGTGGTTACTTCCTCAGGTGGCTGATAGGTAGGCTTTATAAGCTGCATGTATTTTGGCTAGGAATCATCTATCTGTAGGATGCATGACCCAAAATATGTGTCTACTGCATAGATGGGATGATTTATAGAGTTCTTGGCATTAATGATGATGTAGGTGAACTGATTCTCCCTATAGAGTCTCTTGGCCTCCCCTCCAAACATTGGGATTGTAGCATATGCAAGGTCCATCTGAAGGGTACCACCCAACCTTTTACTCCATGGGCAAGACAAAAGGAGGCCAAACTTAGGTGGGATGTCAACCACTACTATGTCCATCACTATGCTTTTTGAAGGCAGCTGGGTGAGGTTTATGACAAGGTCTTTGATGAGGCCTAGGCATTTGACCTTCTTAGAGTCAAAAGAGAACAGATCATGGTAGGGTTTTGTAATGTTGAGACCAAGCTCATCCATCACTGCTTTTGGCATTAGGTTATGGGATTCTCTTGAGTCAAGCAAATAGTTGTGAAGGATCTTATCATGGATGTTCAAAGATATGTAAAAAGGTGGGAAAGACTCATCTAGCTCTTCAATCATAAGACCTAGGATTACTGTGGGATTATCAACTTGAAAGTTCACAAAGTCAGCATCTATGG
Organism: Pseudotsuga menziesii; assembly: GCA_001517045.1. NCBI lineage: Eukaryota > Viridiplantae > Streptophyta > Pinopsida > Pinales > Pinaceae > Pseudotsuga > Pseudotsuga menziesii. The sequence goes on from LPNX010373404.1 coordinate 925,463, forward strand.
GTGTCCTTGGCTGAATATATTTTAGTATGGATGACTTGAAGGCATCATTCTTCATAAGCTCTATCAAGGGAAAAGGGATTTTTAACATCTGAATTTCTAACTCAAGATTGAAAGAATAGGATAATTTGTCAGAAGTGCTCACCTCTTATGGTGGGGCTTTGAGCTGGATAGGATCATGGGCTGATGGCTGTAATGGCCTTTGATGCTGTTTTGGAGGAGCATCCATCTTCTTTGCAGGAGCAACAATATTTTTAGCAGGAGGAGTAGGATGCTTTGTAGGGGCAGGACTCTTCTTCACAGGAGCAATAATTCTAGATCTCAAATATAACCTTCTTGATCATCTACCTGATATAAGGATTCTTCCATGATCTGCTCATTCATGAGGGCTTCCTCATAGTCTACTTGTGTCAAGAAAGAGAGATCAACTTCATCTTCCATATAGTTGATATTGTCTTCTGCCTCCCCTTCTTCCTGAGCAAACTCTTGTTCTTCTTCTAGCACAACATTTTGGAAAGTAGCTCTGATTCTTTGATCCTCAGCTTGATTCCTATACCTTTGAAATATATGAGATAGTGGGTTATTTCTTCTGTAAGGGACAAAATTAGGGTTTTCAGGAGTAAAATAATTTGGCCCTTTACCTCTCATAGGTATTTGAACTCGGTCTTTAAGGCTAGACATTTCAGCTGTCAAACTGTCCAACATTTTGTCCATTTTCTCTATTTTATTCTCTAATGAAGAAGCCCCTAGAGGATCCGAGGGTTGCTTCTTCCTGTCCATTTTTCCCTTAACCTTTTGAGATGCAGCGATATTGGACTCAAATTCAAGAGCAACATCTTGCATGAGTGACAGAGAAGTTGATCTTCTTTCTCTGAGAAGAAGACATAACTCCGAATCAAAGGCATTGGCATAAGTGATTTTGGCTGAAGTATCAGTAGGCTTTATCTCAGCAGGGATCTTGCTGAACATATTGTTAAATATTTTAAATATTTTGGTGAAGTTGGAAACAGACTCACCATTCTCTCTCCTCAGATTGCTAAATTCAGTGATATAGTAAAGGTGGTATCTTCTTTCTCCCCAATGCTTAAAAAATATGTCATCTAGGGCTTCAATGCCTGCTATTGATCTAGCAGGAAACTCTTTGAACCATTTCCTAGCCTGACCATCTAGAATTTGCACAAAATCCGTAGTCCACACATCCTCTTGTTCAATGTTTATATTCTCAGCATAACTGTAGAATGCCTCTAGGTGTTCCTCAGCAGTGAAATCTCCCTCCCTAGTAAACTTGGGCATGTATTTTAGATAATCTCCAGTAGGCATAGCATAGAGGGGGTTAGGAAAATTTAGAGGGGCATATCTGGCAACAAGGATCCTTTCCATTTTGGTCATAGGGGCAGCCATATTGGATGTGGATATGGAAAGGGCATAAGGAGATACTGTTGTTGTGGGTAGTAGATGAGAAAGTACTCATGGTAGATTTATCTCAATGGAGTCGCTAGGGATTGGATCTACATAAGCAGCAGTGCTTGAAGATTCCTCAACCCTAAAATTTTCCGATTCACTTATAAATTCCTAAGAATTAGATCTTTCAGCAGAAGACTATTGAAATGGAGATCTATTTGATATAACAATAGAAATATCTCTTGAAATACCTGATGTAGCTCCCCTTGCAGCTCTGGAGGTCTGCCTTAGTGAAGCCCTTGCTCTTCTTAAAATCTCTTCCAGATCTGAAATAGGTGTTACTGGTGGCCCTTGAGGGTTTGATCTTGTACTTGGTATTCATGAAACCACCCTATTCCAATGGAGTCTCTAGATAGATCATTACAACCAAAATAGTTTCTAGACTTTGTCTATCATCAAAGTAGGATCTATGTCGTCCCCCAGGGAAGTTGAGCTTCAATATCCTATCCCCAGTAATGGCACCAATTTGTTAGCTCTCCAGGAAACTCCTCTAGGTTGCAGCTTGAGGATGCCTGGTAACTTCAATGTTTTTAATGGTTTTCTAAATGGATCAATTCATATGACCTAAAGGACCTCACACACTCAATACATGCATAAAACTCAATCAAATAGATAAGGCTTCTAACTATCAATGTTCAGAGGGTTGATAATAAGGTGACTAAATGGAGAACTCACTATGATGACAGATTCATATATAAAGCAATCACATATGGATGGCTAATCATAATAAGGAAAGATACTTGCAATTCAACTCATCAACACAGAGATAGGATGACAACTATCTGGTATTAGACAAAAAGAATAAACCTGAATCAAATATCCAAGCACAAGTAAAGAACAGAAAAGATATGGAACCTGAACATATAATGACAAAAGAGATTATATTAAATGATGAATAACATGAGAAGCTTGATTACAATAAAGGGGATAAAAGTCTCCGAAGTCGAACCCTTGCTTCAACATTAGTTCTAGGATTTATAGCCTTTACAAAATTTATTTCAGATCCTGAAAAGTTGGATCAAATTTACTAAAAATAGATAAACATAAATGTTTTGCAAAATTTAGGTCAAAAACCCTAACTTAAGTGCTAATCTATCTAACTCTAATACTTGTTCACTCCTTGAACTCTTTAATAATTGCAGTGATCACTAAAGTAGAACTGGGCCCTGTTATTTGATAGATAAGTCACCATTTTTCAAAAGTAGGTAGGGTTTGTGACCCATTTCACCTTGCTGACACCTTCAAAACTGGAACAGACCCAATCTAATGGAGCCTTTAATTAATCTTAATCTTCATAACTCATCCCTAAGGTATTTGGATCAATCAAAATTGGTTTTTTGTGGAAGAGTGTCTGCACTGTTTTGTGCTTTCGGTGGTTAAGAAAACAAAATCATGGGTCTGTAAGCTGCCGAAAGCTCTGCTTTCGGTGGCTAATGAATAGCTGCTGCGCTTGCCTAAGCCATCAAAAGTTCTGTTTCTGCAAAATTTAATTATTCTTTTAATCGACCTTTTACAGCTTCACTTCTGACCTTTTGGTACTTCTTCAACCTGCATAAGGTTTGGAATATCAACAACATCATGGGATGCTTTCAGATCCTGAAGGCTTAATGTTGCCTCTGCTAAGATTTCCAGTGCAAGGTGTGTGTTTAGGGTTTGAATCCTTTGTCTGCAACCTCGATAGTCTGATCATCCTGTAGAGCCTGATGTTGTCTTTCATTAATCTTATATTTCTTTTTTGCAATAGGATATACATCCCTCTCATTTATATAAGATAATTATGCAATTCAGTATTTCTTTTGGTTAATCTTGAATTAGTCCTTTTGATTTCTCTTTCTAAGACCTCTAGTTCATATACTTGCCCTAATAGCTGGTTGATTCTCTGGGACCTAGGTCTACTAGAGGAAGCTTCTGCCACTAGTTCACCCTGGTCCTCCTTTGGTGTGGGTGATGGAAACTCCTCTTGCCCTACTTGAAACTATTCTGCTAGGTTATCTTCTTGTTCCTCTTGATCTTCAGAGTATAAGTAAGGTAGGTTGAGTATGTTTATGTCTGGAGCTGAAACTTCCTCTACCTTTCCACTAAAATCCCGATTTCTCTTGGTTTTGTTGGTCTTGGGAGTTGGAGATGACTGATCCACTGCCACTGGTGAGATGGCCCTCCTCTTCCTCTTGCCACTCCTGGGAGTGTCAGAATTTTTTGAAGGGGACTTCCCTTTGTCTTCTAGCTACAAGCCTATTTCAAAATCATCAAAAAATAAGAAATATGTCCATGTTATGTTTCTTATTTGCAGCAGTTCTTGGACAATGGGATTTATCAGGCCATGATGGGATAGCCTGCTTGTAATTTTGGTGTGCTGGGCTTTGACCTGATGGGCCATCTTGGTCAGGCTCTGGTGTAGGTAGAAAGGTAGGTTTAGTGGGCTCCTTCCAATGAAATGATTCATCAATTTAAAGTGGCATATCATCACCTTGTTATACCTTCCTTCACAAGTTATATAAAATAGGATTACTTTCAACAACTACCGCCATTTCTCCTCAAGCCAGGTTGAAGGGATGCTTTTCTTCCATACTACATTCTTGTTTTTAGGCTTCAAGTAAGAACTGAATTCCACATCCTTCATGATGGTGGTTTTGAGCCATTTCTCCCCCATCCTTGGGAGTTCTGCTACTTCTGCTATTAGGGCCTCATCAACCTGGAAATCTTCTTTTCCTATCAATGCCTTTGATCCATCAAAAGAGAGAGCAAAGGATTTTTCCACTTGCTGGTGGGATCCCTGAATTTTCTCACAGAACCTGTAATAGCCTGCATCTTTGAAGAATTGGCATACTTCTGGATGTGACTCGAGATAGCCAATGTCACCCAATTCTTGTCTGAGGGTAGGTCCTCTTTTTTTCTTCATGTCTGGACTGCTCTTCTTGTACGTGCAAAAATTAAAATTTGAACTCTGGGAAGGAGATTTACGTGCTGGATTCAGGAAGGGATTGGATCAGTGAGGATGCATGCAGGAAAATGTGGAATGGACTGAGGAGAGGGTGTTGATTTTGAGGGGCTGATCAGTGATTGGTACTTGAGCAGGGGACAGTAAGTTCTGATGAGACCCGTGAGATGGCCAGTGTAGTGATCATTTTAACTAGAAATTAATGCTTTGTGGTGGTTCACCTGTAGTCACTGGACAAGTGGATGGTAGCTAGGGTTTGGGTCTTTTATCAGTCACTTCAGTTTCGCAACAACCTCTTCTTTACCAACTCATGATTTTTCGCAGTCCCATTCTTTTCGGTGGTTAAGTGCTCGATAGTGGCACTCCTCATGTGGATGGTGGTTGATTTTGAAAGATGTACTAACCGTTTTCTTCTTTTGGAGCTTTCGGTGGTTAAGGTAATCTTGTATCCAATTTTTTAGCTATCGAAAGCTGGGATTTTCGGTGGCTAATGAACTGTTGAGAAGTTTTCCTATGCCATCGAAATCTTTCTTTCAAAATTTTATTTAAAAATGGATTCAATGAGCTTTCGATGGTTAATGCATTCCTGGATCAAACTTTTAAGCCACTGAAAGCTGGGCTTTTCGGTGGCTAATGAATTGTTGAGAAGTTTGCCTAAGCCACTGAAAGATAAACTTTTCTTTTTATGAAAAAACATAATAGAAGGCATTCCAATTTTGTTAGACACATAAAAATACTTCATAATTTGCCCTGAAATCTTAATCACTATGGAAAAATAAATTTTCTAAATTTGACCTATTGAGGACTAATTTATTTAGGAGATAACACTCCCCATGAATGTGGGTTAATACAACATACTAATGAGATGATTTACAAAGCATATGCGTCCAACAAAATATACTAACAAAATAAAGAGTAGTATTGACACAGGTTCTTAATATAATGTCTCCACATATTGAGAGCGTGTACTATGGCTGCTAATTCTAAATCATGAGTTGCATAATTATTTTCATGCTCTTTTAATTTTCTTGACTCATAACAAATCACAAAGATTTCTTGCATAAGCACTTGACCTAATCCTTCAATGCAAGCATCTATGCACACTAAAAAAATACTTCTTTAGATCTACAATATTCAAAACAAGAGCGCTAGTAAGTAACTTCTTCAACTGCTGAAATATTTCTTCACATTTTTTGGACCATAAAATTTTACATTCTTTCTTTGAATCGATGTAATTAGATAAGAAATATTGGAGAATCCTTCAATGAACCTTCAATTATATCCGACAAGACCCATAAATGATCTAACATCTGTAACATTCTCTATAGTAGACCATTCCATTATGGCTTCAATTTTTTTGGATCCACTGAAATTCCTTCTTCTGAAATGAAATGACCCAAATATTGTACCCTTCTTTTATAGTATTCACACTTTCTTAACTTTTCATACAATTGGTTCTCTCTAAGAACTTGCAATACCATTCTTAAATGTTCCTTATGCTCTACTTCATTCATGGAATAAAAAAGAATGTCTTCCAAAAACACCAACATGAACATATCCAAATGCTTGCTAAAAACACTATTTATGAGGCACATGAATATGGTGTGTGTATTGGTAATACCAAATGACACCATTGTGAACTCATAATGTCCATATCTTGTCTAGAAAGTTGTCTTGTGAATGTATCCTTTTTTCTTCTCACTTGATGATAACTGAAACTCAAGTTAATTTTTGAAAATTCTTTGGCTTCCTTCATTTGATTAAACAAATTATCATTTTCGGTCAGTTGATACTTATTCTTGACTTTCAATTTATTTAGATCCCTGTAATCAATACACAACCTTAAATTTCCATCTTTTTTTTGACAAATAGCATCAGTGCTTCCCATGGAGACACACTTGGTCTTATATACTTCTTGTCCATTAATTCCTGTACTTGCATTTTTAATTCTACCAATTATGGTGTGTTCATTCTATAAGGATATTTGTAAACTAGTGCTTCCCCTGGAACAAGATCGATTGTAAAATCAATGTCCCTTTTTGGTGGAAGTCCCGACACTTCATATGGAAACACATATTTTAACTCTTGTAACAACTGATAATTTTCTATCTTTTGGCCTTTAGCCTCTAAACTATCTGATATATGGGATGCATATAATTGGAATCCTTACTAAAACTTGCTTGGGAATTCCATTTACCAATATCTTCATTCTCTGTTCATCAACATATCTATGATGAACAATCTACCTTAGCTCTATGATTTTCCAACCAATCCATACGAATAAGAGCATCATAGGATCCTATTGGCAGGGAATTTAAATTTACTTTGGTGATAAGTCCATTCAACTCTATGGGGCAGCCCATCACAACTTCACTAACTTTTCTTTTTGTTCTGGTGGCTAATTGAACTAACCACAACTTATTATGATCCACTCTTCCAAGAGAACAAATTTCAACCAATTTTGGAGAAACATAACTATGAGTATATCCTGGATCAATCAAAACATAAATATATTGCTTAATAGTCTTACCTTCAACTTCCACTACTGCTGGTTGGTGGTATTCCTGATGATTATCCAATTCTGCACAAATTTGGGGAGTTTCTCTTGCCACATCCTCCACTGTAATTGTTTCTTCTAAGTTACGCAATCCATGGGGGTTTGTTAGCACAAAATCAACCTAACACAGGTTCATACAACAACATACCAAAAAATACCCAAGGTACCATCCCGACATGATTTTAACCCTATTGGCAACACCTGCGAAGCAAATGACTTCTCACCTGAGATACTTATGGGAGATGTAGGAATCGATTTTATGAAGTGACGAAAGGTACCTTTATCATACCAAACACCAACATAATGTACTATGACATATAAATAACTTAGACCATTAACTAAGAATCATTTACACATTACCCATTTTCATATCATTGTTTAACCAATGTTGTGTCGATTCCTACATTTATCCATAAATATTCATTCATGCATGGAGAAATAACAATAAAAACCACACAAATACATCATACATAGTCGACACAAGGAGTTTAGTGTGGAAACATAATTGGGAGAAAACCACAAAAGTTTTTTATTATTTAAAGAGTTGCTTCTCGAACACTATCAGTCCACGTACATAGCCTGTAGAAATTTTCTGACACACCATTACATCATATTTGCACATACAAATTGCAGATTGACTCCATACATGCAACTTTAAAAAATCGATACACAACCTTTGAGAGTATGATAATTATCTTACTTGCAGACTCTCTCTACTCCAACTAACCACAAAAATCCCAATCCCTTACAAATATATATCCTCTACTAGCTTATATACATCCCACTCCCATTACCCAGTAAGTGGACACAAACTCTAAATAAATAACCAACCTTTTGGTTGGACTTTGTCAAAACAATTAATTTTCCTCAAACTTTGCCCAAAACTTCGGATCCAACTGCTTCCTTGACCATTCTGTCATGGTTTCATTCATACTTCAAACAAAATTCAAAACTAGTACCAAAAATAACAAAAACTTACAAAGGACCAACAATTCCCCAACACTCACATTGAATCGTCTCGAGCCACTTTAGACAGAAAGATCTGGTGTAGTCAATTTAAACCAAAAGTCCTGGAAGACATTCTTTACTTTCTCGACCCATCGTTGAACATCTACTTTGACTTTGGCGACATCTTTGACAGCTTTATAACTTATGTGTTTTGAAGTGTACACCCCAATAGCATCTAAATCTTGTTTTAATTCTACATTGACTGGACTAATGGTCGTATTCACCTGATTTGCCTATGCTTGGAGCTCCACGAGATGACCTGTTTGCATTTGCTGCTGTGTGCAGAGTTTATGAACCTATTATTGCAATAGTTTGTGTTGAAAAACTTGCTCATATTTTCGACTGGTGGAAGAGTCTTTAAGGAACTTTGCAGACTAGCCAAAATTTTCTCCACTACATTAAGCTTATTCATGATATCCTACATCTCAACATAATCTAATAAGTATCCCCATGCCTGGGATACCTCCTCATATTCATTAGTACAATAGGATTTAGCCTCCTAAATTTCTTGAATATTATAGGAAACCTACTTCTGTCGTTGTTCTAATACTTTAGGAGGTGTACTAGGAAAAATATTAGCTTCCAAGTCCGTAATCCTTTGTCAGAAGTTATTGACGACTTCCCCTAACTTCATGACTCGAGCCTCATAGATAATTTATGGTATGAACCATATCTCTAGAATATATCGACAAGAAACATCATTAGCTTGATCTAGTTGCTTCCTATCCTATCATAACTGTTATTTTTTGTTATCCTGATCTACTAACTTAGTTTCGAGGGATGTCACTTTGTTCTTCAACTAGTTCAGCTAATCATAGATTAGGTGCTCATGTGACTTGATATCCTCAACTTCCATTTTCTGAATGTTTTGCAATATAAACATGGGGAGCATAGACATCCAATTTGACTTGGGAAATATTTTGAATGTCATCACTCATCTCTATATTTACTAGATTAAGTGCTCTGGGAACTACCTGAACTTTACGTTCCTGTCTTGATGTTGTTTTCTCGACTAGTAGATCATCAAAAGGGCCAACTTATTTCACCATTAAATCCTTCCTACTGACTGCGACCTGTCCTTCTTTCACATCCTTACAAAGGACCTAAAATAGGTTGGAGACTCTCTTGAAATTCTTAGTGTTCCACTCATAATATTTCTGTCGAGCTTCTTCTGTAACTTCATCCATCCTATCCACCAATAGGTTTTAATCATCATCAGTTAGACCAGTGGTGGTAGTGTCTTTAACAACCTTGCTTCTTTTTTCCCTTCTTTACCAACACAATGGCATTCCGGTTAGCCCTTAGATATGGACCCGTCGAGGAATTATTTGACTCATGGTCACTATCATGACATGAATTGGGAATATTTTCTTCATCTTAATGTCCACCCTATTGATTTCTGGAAGTGCCCTCCTGTCATGGTTCCATATCGACAGATAACTGGTCATTTGCAATAGGTTCCTTCCACTCTTATGGCTAGTCGTGTACAATATCATTTATCTCTTCCCCGGTCATATGAAATTATGTTGTCAACACTTGGTTCTAGGGGTCTCGCCTCGACTTAATATAGATATGATGATGACCCATAATAAATTTGATGATATTTCTATAACGCTGCATAATAGCAGCTTCCAATTTGGAAATTTTATGAATATGATTCCTCAGAGCATCAACATGCATATAGAACTCAACAATATTATCTTCCTTCCTCCTTTTTGTGTGAGAAAACCACAAATTCTGATATCTGGCACTCTGATAAGGGATATTCACATCCATTCCTTGATAGTTCGATGACTCTTCCCATGTGACAAACACAATTAAAAGAAACAACCTATAATAGGTAAATGGGTTACCTTTATCTTTGGAATCCACAACATTTTCCAATAATTCATTCAACGGGAACATTGCACAATTCATTTGAAACCCTGCAACACATTGTTTTGCCACTGCAATGGTGCCAACAGTGCACTGATTTGGTCGCATCTTCCTTAGTAACTTAATGGACAATACCTTTGCTGCAAATCAAACAACTTGGTCATTAATGTAGGCAATGTCAAATCCCCACTTATCTCGAGCTAGTCCATACTTCTCTTTCATATGAGTTTCCAAGTTCTTATCTTTCTCCTTTCCAACAAAGTATTGTGTTGGGTCAACCCCAGCCTTTGGCAATCCCGTAATGCTAGAAATGAGGTCAAAACCAATAGAAATTTTGGCATCTAACCAAAGGCACCCACCATGGAAGCACACTAACATTTGCTTAACACAGGTTTTGACCTTTGTAGTCCGACCAAAATGAGGCATATGTAGTAGTTACACAATACCAAACATTTCCAACCCATGATCCTACTCCATGGTAACCAACTCAATTGGCCCACCTTTCAGAATCTGTATCTTCTCCATATACTTATATTTCTTGAATTTGGGGTACTTATTTAGTCCATGGTGAGGAAATGGCATCTTATTGATATTGGACAAAGTGTTTCTCATCACCTGGACACATTTTGTAACAAGGAGCATCATTTTTCCAATGATGAATGTACCCCGTAAATACCGTCGCATAGCTCGACCTTGAAGCTTCAACGTCATGGGTCAATTTGGATCTCTTTTCTGGGTTGGATGCCCGACCCTTAGTTCATTTTTTCTTTGGAAGATTCACATGAATAGGCATTGAAATCACATATGGATGTTATTCAACAATTGGGATAGTAGGAGGGTTGGAAACAACAAACCCCAAAGTGGTATTGGTGCTTGGTACATTAATTCCATGGTGATAATCCAAAAATTCACACACTACGACTTTGAAAACTATTATATGTTTATCTTGCTCAAGACACTTTGCATACATGACACAGTGAGTTTGGATGGTGGCCCAACTTCCCTTTTTGAATTGATTGGCGCATGCATCCATCCTATATGATCACGTGGTTAGTTAATCTAACTTGATCTTGGAAATTATTACGAGGGTGGAGTCCAATCCATTCACACGCATGGAGCCTCTTTTGGGTATTTATGACAAGTCTTCACTAATTCCACCACTACGTCCTCCATAAAAGTTGTTATTTAATGAACATTAATTACTGAATTGACAACTCAACTTTACCAAAAATCCCAACTGTGACACATGAACAACCCCAACATATGACAGACCATGCTCCATCAATATACAAGTACATCGACTAGCTATATACACTACTGCGACAGAACACACTTCAAATTAACCAAATAACTTCAATTTTTTTTTCTTCTATATATAGATTTAGTCAAGGGGAATGGGACTATCCTGATAAGGTTTTAGCCGGATCCCATTCAATAACCATTCAATGCTCATTCCATCTAATTTTTTTAACTAAACCATGCCCCCCTCAGTAATAAAATTGACAAGATATGGACCCAACCAATGTGTTTGAAGCTTACCAGGATGATTCAAAAGTTTGTTGTCGTAGAGGAGGACCAGATCCCCACATTTTATATGCTTATTTTTAATATGTTGTTCATGCCAAGATTTATATCTCTCTTTTTTGACTCTCAAGTGGTATCCCACAATGAATCAATCTTCTTCCATCTTCAATAACTGTGACAACCGTTCCTCAATAGCACCAATATCAGACATACCAATGATAACAACTACCCTTAAATTGGCATAATATATTCCATGGGCATGAAAACCTCCTGTACATAAACCAATCTTAATGGTGTTTTCTTGATCATTTTTTTACATGTTGTGCGATAAGCCCATAATACAACATGGATTTTTAAATCCCAGTCATCGCGGTTCACATTACATACCTTGGTTAGTGTCGTATCTAGTATTTTGTTAAAGTCTTCGATAATACCATTTGCTTGGGGATGATAAGGTGTAGTATTTCTATGATGAATATGGAATTCCTCTATCATCCCCTCTATTGTTTTAATAACAAAGTGAGTATTCTGGTCACTCAATAGTATTCTCGGACATCCAAACCCGGTCACAACATTGTCGAACAAAAATATTGTAGCAGTCGCAGTCGTACAATCTTTCACAGGGGATGCCTCATCCCATCGGGTCAAGTAATTTGCCGTAGTGATTATATACCTAACACATGTTCTTTTACTGGGTGGGTTTATGGGACCCACAAAGTTGATGACCCATTTGTCAAATTCATTTAGCATAACCTACGGTACCAAGGGAATCTCATCTTGTCGTGATGGATCCCCAATTATTTGATAGATGTCACAACTTTTGTAGTATTCAAGTGCATCCCAATGCAGTGTAGGCCATGACAACCCAAAACTCAGTATCTTCTATGCATTTTCTTTCCTCGCATAGTGTCCTCTTAACACCCCCTCATGAGCCTCATCTAAGACCAGTGGTTGCGCAAGTTCTAATACACAATGGTGCAATATTTCATTAGTTCTTGTTTTGTATAATTTCCCTGCTATCAATTACTTTATACCTTAAAAACCATAGCCTTAAAAACCAATTACTTCTTTTATGCTATGTTATACCCTTTTGGTGCACATATTATGGTAAAAGAATGTACAATGTATTCATAGTAATAATTGACCATTTTTACTGCAAAAAGTTGTGCATCTGGTAAAATTATCATGCAATTTGGTTGGTTATTCTCCTGTCTCCAACCATGAGGTGATCAGGTCCAACATTCAGTCGCTCTGGTTTAACAACAATATCAAATTCAAAATTTTGGAAGAGGAGAATCCACCGATAGATCTCTCCCCCCAACACTGGCTTATTAACCAAATATTCCAGAGTAGAATGGTTTGTGAACATATTAAAATGGCCACCCAGTATATAATGTCCAAAATTTTGCAATGCATAGACCATGGCAAGTCCTTTCCTATCTGTTGTTGTATGATTTTTCTCTGCAGTCGAAAATTTTATGTTGGAAAGCACAATTGGATGGTCGATAGACCCATCACTGCACCAAGGGAAACAGACGAGGCATCCACATGAACATGAAACTCTTTCTACCAATTAGGGAAGACTAGGATGGGAGTAGAAACCATTTTCTATTTGAGTGTGTCGAGGGTATTCTAACATTCTTCCTTCCACTTTAACTTTACATCATTGTTTATTAACTTTTCCATTGGATTTGTGATTTTTGCATAACCTCATATAAACTTGCGATAATAACCAGTATTCCCCAATGTAGTCCTCAATTTCTTGACCGATGTAGGTGGTGGAAAGTTGAAAACGATAGCAATATTCATTGGATCCATCAAAATTACTTCCTTTCAAACAACATGGCCCAAAAAAATGCCAAATATTGCACAAAATATTCATTTTTTCAAGTCTAAAGATTTTTTTTTTTGCAATGCTCTAACATCATCCGAAGACTCTCAATATGATCCTTAATCAATCCCTAGACCACCTAATAATCAAAGTATACCTATAGGAATTTATGAATAAAATGTTTAAAAACAACAACCATGATCCTATAAAATATAGAAGGAGCATTCTTAAGTCCGAAGGGAACTACCGTGTATTGAAATCATTCCCACTCAGTCGCAAAGGTAGTCTCATGTCAATCTTCTTTTGCGATCCAAATATGATGATATCCAGAAAAACCATCAGCGAAAGAATATACCTCTTTTACTTTGATGCTCTCCAAGGCTTCATCTGTAAAAGGTGTAGGGAAGGGATCATGTAGGCATGCGTCATTCACCTTCCTCAAGTCCACAAAAATACAAACTTCCCGAGTTTTCTTATCCAGAAAAACCATTGGACTGATCCATTCTGATTCTTTGTCATATTCAATAATTTTGACATCCAAAATCCTATCGAGCTCCATTTTGACCTTCTCTTTCTACCTCAGATTCAATCGATAGGGTCTCTACTTCACTAGATTAGCATCCGGTTTTAGTGGAATCTTCATTTTTCCCAAATATCCAATAATTCCTTTAATCTCCGAGAAATTCATCGGGAATAGATATTGAAACTCATGTAACAAGTCTGAAATTTTCCCTAATAGTTTCATCGTCCCAATAATCACCAATATTTGCAAACTTCATATTTTCAGGAGAACCGATAATTACCTTCTTAATTTTTAGCGATTTTAAGAACTTATTAGATTATATACCCGGTCCTTCCAATGCTTGACTACCTTCAGATTCAGGGATTTGGATTTCATGTGAATCATCATCATCAGGTTCTCCTAAAATATTATAACATTCCATCAAATTTCATACCGTCCCAGTCCACTGTGGAAGACTCGACACAGGTACATAAATTTCTTCAAAAATATTGGTTTTGATCACTTGAAGAGCTGCATCGATCGATGGATTCTCATTATCTTAGCTTAAAGTGTACTTAAATATTCTATCAATCTCATCCCATCCATTAGTTCCCCATCATAGTTCTAAAGATGTGTACCAATTCTTGGTTATTACAGCCAACGTGTGGATAACCATATGGACCCGTTCTTGTTTATGAATAGTCTTCCATGTCATAGTACATGTATGGATATGGTCAATAGGGCATGTTGAACCTGTGTACTTCTCTCCACTATAAGGAAGTATGCCACTGAATCGAATCTGTAACATCCTTCGACACTATGGACAAAGTGAAATATCCATTTTATGCACAACCCACCATCTTGTCGGGTTAGCCTTCAGATCCCCATATAAAGCGAGCAATAACTGTTGTTCTGGTACCTTTATTTCTAATTCAGTAAGAAATGCATAAGTAGGAAAATCACATACCTCAGTGCCAACCCATATTAGAGACTTTGTAATTTTATCACATTTCAACATGGAGACTTCATGCATCTGGTTCTGCCAGTTTTCCATCGCTTCCCCTGAGTCAGATGAACATATGATCACACTCACCAACTTAAATTACTATCAACCATCAAATTGACATAACCATATAATGTATATGATATTTTTTAGAAGTTATCCAAATCCCCTTCTTGATGCTCACCTTGAACAAGTTCTACATATCGTTGTCCTTCTAGTGGATCTAATGGAACAACTACCCATATCTCCAAATCTTTAAATGCTAGAATCCTCTTTCTGAAATTTTTGATTGTTTGATTTTCAATGGCCCAATCGATTCCCAACAATGTCAGATATGGATTGGTGTTTTCAAAAATTTTAATTACCTCAAAGTATGCATAAGTGCGGAGTCCTTCCACTTTAACAAGAACTATCGATAGATGAAGAATCGGTAAAACCTTTAACTAATTTTACAATAGCGACTTAATAGGGGACCATAATAGCTCAGGATTCCCCATGCTTTCCTAAGTATTCTTGGTAAAAATGTTGACATTTGAACCCAAATCTAACACGATGAAGTCCATATTGTAATATCTAATCTGGGCATTCATCCATAATTATCAACCAATATTTATCCTTTTATGTATATGAATGGCATTCTTTTCTTGTTGGAGATATTCTTTAGGTTCTTCTATCAAAGTATTTAGTTCCGCCAAAGCATATTGGTGTTTAATAAAGGCTAAAAAAAATTTCTATAATTTTTTAGACCACTTACCTGTCTTGTTAGCTTCTCTAGAACGGTCCGGTCACACCTCGATGGCATGTCATATATTTTTCCTTCATCAAATACGAGAGGAACCTTCAAAGTCAAAGCACAATTATTTGTATCCACACCCGTTGATGTGCTACTGGTTGGATCTGTATGTACTGGAAAGGACCCCCTCTATCTTCTCTTATCGTAGCTTCTCCCCTGGTGATAACTGCGACAATCTATGACTTTTCTCTAGGTTCGTCCGTAATATTTTGGACATTTTGATTTGTATTTTGGAGTTGATTCTAATTTTTATTTTCCTTTACTTTCCATTTTACTATGATTTGCGGACAATATTCAATAGTATGATCCAACACTTTGCAATATGAACATGTTGATGTTAGATTCATACAATCTCTAGCATAGTTCCCTGGTTGGACACAATTATAAAAAATTAATTGACCTCAACCCCAACCAAATAATCCTCGACTATGGCCACAAAATACACCTCTTGGATAGTTGTACCACACATTCACTCTCTTAGCTTGGTCTTTCCCAACACCCTTCAATAGATAGGTGTCAATAGTATGTTCTTGAAGAAATTGATATGCTTGATAGTCTTTTTCATCGTGTCTAACAGATCAACAGAAATTACAATAAATACTTGCAGTAGTACTTACTATTTATTGAAGATATATGTATTGTTATGAATGATGTACTCTTGTTTGACACACTCTGCACCATGGCATACCTAATTGGATGAGTGGGTTTGGTGCTCCAGAAGCAAGATAGTCATGAAAATATGGAAAATTATCCTTATGGTGTCCTTCTCAACTACATTTGATACATCATATCTCTTCTCGAAACTCATTTCCCTTATTGAAATATTGAATTTTAATGATATATTAACTAACAATGACTGAATTTGTACCATTATTGCACTATTTTCTCCGACTGTTGATGCTTCTGATATCATATAAATTTCTAATGCTTCCAAATGGGACATGATATTCTACTGCATTAACGCTACACAGATATAGGGTAATAACGCAATGATGAACCATTCCTTATGTTGTACATCATATATCTGGATACTTACTCTATACATGAAAGATTTGAACATTTGGTCGAAATCCTAGATATATTCAGTCGATGATTTCTTGATTTCCTTCAACTCCATGATGAACTGTGATTCATACTTCAATTTCTTAAATTCACCTATTATCCCAGTTCTAATCTCATCCAATGTCTTCTGAGCAGTTCCTATAGGGACGGCAAAAAAATTCATATACTAATCAAGTGCCATACCCATGAAGGTCGTAATACTTATGGGAGCTACAAGAACCAAGTTTCCACAGTGATGAAAGGGACCTTTATCATACCAAACATTGACATACTATATTGTGACAGATCACAAACTACTACCATTAACTAAGAATCATTTACCAACTACCCATTTTCATATCATTGTTTAACCAATGTTGTGTCAATTTCTACATTTATCCATAAATATTCATTCATGCATGGAAAAATAATATTAAACATCACACAAATACATCATACACAGTCAAAACAAGGATTTTAATGTGGAAACCAATTGGGAGAAAACCACAAAAGCGCTCGTTTCTTAAAAGAGTTTCTTCTCGAACGATTTCAATCTATGCACACAGCCTGCAAACATTTCCCAACACCCCATTACATCATATATGAGCACATAACTTGCAGATTGACTCCATAAATTCAACTCTTTTACAAAATCGATACATAATATTTGACTAGTATAAAAAATTAGATTACTTACAGTCTCTCTCTACTCCGGCTAACCCCCAAAAAAATCCCGATCCGTTACAAATATATAGGCTCTATTGGATGATTTATATCCTTCTCCCACTACCTAATAAGTGGACACAAGATTTAGCTACCTAACCAAAATCTTGGTTGGACTTCGTCAAAATGTTTACTTTTCCTGAAAATTCTCCCAAAACTTTGGAGTCGACTGCTTCCTTGATCATTCCGTCGCTACTCCATTCATACTTCAACCAAAATTTAAAATTGGTACAAAAAATAACCAAAACTTACCTAGGGAAAACAATGTTCTCTCTTCGATGTGGAAAGTCCTTAAGCATGTGGTTCTCTCCACATCCCCAACACTGAAACGATCGTTTTGGCCATTTTTTAACTGTTACTGCTGGCTTAATTCCACTTCGTGCTTGTTGTCCTTGTTGGAAATTTCTTGGATCATTTTTAAATGAAGGCTTGAATCCACTTCTCCTTTACTTAAACCTTGATTTTGGATTTCCCTTCCATGCTAGTTGAATTTCTGATTTTTCCTTGCTCTACTCATAAAAATGTATTGCCATTATAATGGCTTCATCAAGAGTTGGTGGGTTAAGGTCTCACCCAAGATACATATTAGGTCTCACCCGAGATACCTATGGGAGTTATAGGAACCAAGTTTCCACAGTGATGAAAGGGTACTTTATCATACCAAACATCGACATAATGTATTGTGACAGATCAAGAACTACGACCATTACCTAAGAATCATTTACCCATTACCCATTTTCATATCATTGTTTAACCAGTGTTGTGTCAATTTCTACATTTATCCATAAAATTTCATTCATGCATGGAAAAATAATAGTAAACGTCACACAAATACATCATACACAATCGACACAAGGATTTTAATGTAGAAACCCAATTGGGAGAAAACCACAAAAGTGATTTCTTATTAAAAGAGTTGCTTCTCGAATGATTTCAGTCTGTACACACAACCTGCAGACATTTCCAAACACCCCATTACATCATATATGTGCACATAACTTGCAAATTGACTCCATACATTCAACTCTTTTACAAAATCGATACATAACATTCGACAAGTATAAAAAATTAGCTTAGTTACAAACTCTCTCTACTTCTGCTAACTCCAAAAGCCCAATCCCTTACAAATATATATGCTCTATTGGATGATTTACATCCTATGCCCACTACCCAATAAGTGGACACAAAATTTAGCTACCTAACCAAACTTTTGGTTGGACTTTGTCAAACTAGTCACTTTTCCTCAAACTTTGGCCAAAAATTTGGAGCCGACTGCTTCCTTAACCATTCCGTCACTGCTTTGTTCATACTGTTAGAATAATCAACCCATAGTTACCTACCTTAGACATTAATTAAGTCATTTTTGTCTTATTACATAGTCTCCTAGATTCAACTTTATGCTAGTTGCCTTCTACATGTCATAGAAGTCAACACTTGCTAAAACTGAGTCATGGAGCACTTGGGAAACCTCCTAGAAACCATATTTAGCATGTCTTCTTTATTCCAGATCCTCCAAAGTGCATATCTGCTTTTTCTGTAAAGATGGCGATTTTATTGAGAATTAAGGCAAAAGGAAAAGCTAGACTAGGTGTAGTTGACTTGTTTTTTACCCACATCATCCTCCATCCTTTTATCCTAATAAAAGCATGTATGAGTTGTCTTTCCATCCCTTATTAGCTTGCCTACTTTACTTTTCCAATTCGTGAGCATCTTAGTGGATTTGGAAACTACTTTATGCACCTATGGGGGATTTGACTAGATTTAGTAAGCCTACTTTTTGTCTATTTCGAATGGCATCCTTATGCATTCGAATATCTCATGTAATTATATATTGCAGCAGACTATTACTTCACAAGGTTGGCTATTGTACACTTATTCAATACAGATTAGTGTTATGCTCAAATTTCAGTCTCCTTTGATGTTAATTTTGGATGTTTGATTAGCAATTTTGTGAGTGTAATTTTTGTATCTCTTGGGTTCAATTTCCACACATACTTCGACCAAAATTCAAAAATAGTACAAAAAATAACCAAAACTTACCATGGCCAACAGGGTCCTCTCTTCGACGTGGACAGTCCTTAAGCATGTGGTTCTCTCCACATCCCCAACACTGAAACGATCGTTTTGGATCTTTTGTTGTTGCTACTGCTGGCTTAATTCCACTTTATGCTTGTTTTCCTCGTTGGAAATTTCTTGGATGATTTTTAAATGGAGGCTGGAATCCACTTCTCCTTTGGTCATACCTTCATTTTGGATTTATTTTCGATGCTAGTTGAATTTCTGATTTTTCCTTGCTCTGCTCATAATAATGTATTTCCATTCTAATGGCTTCATCAAGAGTTGGTGGGTTAAGGTCTCACCCGAGATACCTATGGTCTCACTTGAGATAATGTCTCACCCAAGATACATAAAATGTCTCACCCGAGATACCTATGGTATCTATAGGAATCAAGTTTCCACAATGATGAAAGGGACCTTTATCATACCAAAAACTAACATAATGTATTGTGACAGATAAAAAAATGTGACCGTTAACTAAGAATCATTTACCCATTACCCATTTTCATATCATTGTTTAACCAGTGTTGTGTCTATTTCTACATTTATCCATAAATATTCATTCATGCATGGAAAAATAATAGTAAACATCACACAAACACATCATACACAGTCGGCACATGTATTTTAAAGTGAAACCCAATTAAGAGAGAACCAAAAAAGCACTTGTTTATTTGCTTCTCGAACCATTTCATTCTGTGCACACAACCTGCAGACATTTCCCAACACCCCATTAAATAAGATATGCACACATAACCTACAGAATGAATCCATACATTCAACTCTTTTACAAAATCGATACACAGTATTTGACAAATATAAAAAATTATCTTACTTACAGACTCTCTTTAGTCCGCCTAACCCTAAAAAGACCGATCCCTTACAAATATATAGGCTCTACTAGCCGGTTTACATCCCATTCCCACTACCCAATAAGTGGACATAAAATTTATCTACCTAGCCAAACTTTTGGTTGGACTTCATCAAAATGGTTACTTTTCCTCAAACTCTGCCCAAAACTTCGCAACCGACTGCTTCCTTGACCATTCCGTCGCTACTTTGTTCATACTTCGACCAAAATTCAAAACTGGTATAAAAAATAGCCAAAAATTACCCAGGGCCAATAGGGTTCTCTCTTCAACGTGGACAATCCTTATGCATGTGGTTCTCTCCACATCCCCAACACTAAAATGGTAGTTTTGGCCCTTTTTTTGCTGCTACTGCTGGCTTAATTCCACTTCGCACTTGTTGTCCTTGTTGGAAATTTCTAGGATGATTTTTAAATGGAGGCTTGAATCCACTTCTCCTTTGTTCAAGCCTTAATTTTGGATTTCCCTTCCATGCTAGTTGAATTTCTGATTTCCCCTTGCTTTGCTCATAACAATGTATTGCCATTCTAATGGCTTCATCAAGAGTTGGTGGGTTAACAAACTCAATCCTATCTCTAAAATGTTGAGGCAAACTTCCAAGGAATCTTTGCATTTTTATCCTTTCATCTTTAATGTGATCTAAATACCTCAATAATTCCATAAGTGAGTGTGTGCCCAAATGAGGAGCACACCTCTTATATTTATACTTTATCTTCCACTTGAATTTTTCCCTAACTACGTCGACCCCAACAAACTTACTGAGATGACTTTATCTAGGAAGTCACAAAATAATATAATATTATATTCTAGAGGGTTCTATTGACCCGACTTATAACAGAGGTTTTACCTCATGACTCTATGATGACCAAATACAATAATAACATTCTGATAGAGGAATAAAACATCTCCAATAGATTACAACAATAAAATACATTTATAATATTCTTGGAAGTTACAATATTTCCACACTCCCCCTTAACGAGAAGGGTATTCCACTGACAACAACAACATCAACTGTAGGCAAGGAGAGAGAACATATTTAACAACATCAAGGTGATACATCTATATGTCATCAAAAGTTTTCTTCAACAATTATCAACAACTGGAATAGTTACTAGAACATCTTCAACATCTTCAGTACTGGAGCATCATCTTGTACAACATTGAATCTTCATTTTTTATCTTCATCTTCTGCAACACTCGATCACTCGATAATCTACAACAGCACTTGATCTCTTGATCAACAACAACATCATCTGCAACAACATAACCTACAACACACAGGATACAATTACGTGATGATCAAGCCCTATCACTTAAGGACATCAATCTAAGGATGATACAATCCTATCCACATCATAGAGACAAAATGCTAGAGATCACTTTAATACTAATGTCCAAGGATGATACAATCCCACCATATCACAGAGACAAAAGTCTACGGATCACTTTAAGACTAATGTCTAGGGATGATACAATTCCAACACAACACAGAGACACAATTATGCGGATCTCTTTAGGACTAATTTCCAGGGATGATACAACCCCACCACAACATAGAGACAAATTTATGAAGATCACTTCAGGACTAATGTCTAGGGATGATACGAT
Organism: Pseudotsuga menziesii; assembly: GCA_001517045.1. Lineage (NCBI taxonomy): Eukaryota > Viridiplantae > Streptophyta > Pinopsida > Pinales > Pinaceae > Pseudotsuga > Pseudotsuga menziesii. The sequence goes on from LPNX010373404.1 coordinate 947,254, forward strand.
CCCACCACAACATGGAGACAAAGGTCTGCGGATCACTTAAACTAATGTCCAAGGATGATATAATCCCACCACAACACAGAGACAAAAAGGTATGCAGCTCACTTTAGGACTGATGTCCAAGGATGATAGAATCCTGCCACAACACAGAGACAAAGGTCTGCAGATCTCTTTAGGACTAATGTCTAGGGATGATACAATACCGCTGCCACATCATCAAACTCATCTCAGAGACAAAAAGTCTGGGGATCATTTTAGGACTAATGTCCAGGGATGATACAATCCCACTGCAACATCATCATCATTGCTCCCCATTTTGAGGAAGGTATACAACATCATCATCATTGCTCCCCCTTTCGAGGAAGGTCTACAACATCATCATCAATTCTACCCCTTTCAAGGAAGGTCCTTTCAAACCACACCAATATTGTCATGGAAGTATTCAAACTTTACTCGATATAGAGTCTTAGTAAACACATCAACAACTTGCTCATCGGTACCACAGACTGGAGCTTTATAACTCCCTTTTGTACCATATCCCGTATTTTAAAAATACTAGATTTATATGTGCTTTGACTTATCATGGAACACTTGGTTCTCCGTCATATTTATACAACTATGGTTTTCACATAGAGGTTAACCCTCCTTTGTTGATCGGGGTGCAAATTCCCCACAGTTGAGGGGCACTAGGGTTATTAGACTCTCCTAGTGAAGTCGAGCCTGGTAAGTAATTGTGAAGTCAGAAACTAGTATAAATAGAGAGTGATCCTCTCTATTTGTAACACGCACTCACTCAACTATAGCACATGAGTGAGATAAGAGAAGCTCGCAGAATTGAGAGAGAGAACATATGTTGGAGATCATCTTTCTGTCTTTGAGTTTTACTTTTTCCATTTGTGCTCATTCTATCTCTAAGGAAGTTGAGGGGTTTTCTCCTTTATGGTTTCCCCGAGGTAAACTATTTATGTCTCTTGTCTCTTGTGATTGTTGTTGTTCATTTTATTCTCTCATATAAGATCCTAAGATCATATTGCTTAAATGATAAAAATATAACATGGTATCAGAGCTAACTTGAGAAGAAGACACTATGCAGCTACAGAATATAGGGCTTCTTACTTTTTGGGTCTCTCTCCATAGATCATTAGCAAAAGGAGGCTAGGTTGACTCTCCATTGAAGGGTGCATCTTTCTATCGAAGCAGAATATGATTCTGAGCATTTTTAGTTTTTGACCTACCACTAAAATGGGAAATTAGGGCTTTTTTACAGAAGATGAATTTTTGAGTGATCCCAGCATAGGATTTCTCTCCTCCTCAAAATCGAAGTTTAGAGACCAAGATCAAAGTTTTTGGTTAGGTAGAACTCCAAGAAAGTCAAACCCTAATTCCCCCCTGAACTAGAAAACAAACATTGTAGAAGATCAGTTCCAGATCTAGTTTCGACATCTCAAATTGGTAAGCTATAAATCTTTTGTATTTCCATTTGAGGTTCTCAGTTAAGATGTCTCATCACACCAAGATTGATGAAAAGCTTGAAGAATCTGAAAAGTTCTGAGCATAGAAGTATAGGATCTCACTGGTTCTTGAAGAAAATGAATTGGACACCTATATAAGTGGAGAGGTTCCAGTTCTAGAGGGAGATGAGGCTAAGGCCTTACACAAGAAGAACTTGGCCAAGGCCAAGAGAATTATTTCTGATTCTATCAAGGATCACCTTATACCACAAGTGGCTTCCATAAAGAAACCTAAAGAGATGTTTGATTCCTTGACCAAGCTATTTGAAGGGAAGAACATAAATCAGATGATGACTTTGAGGAACCGGTTGAAGAATGTGAAGATCCAAAATGCAGAGACCATACAGTCATACTTTACAAGGGTCTCTCAATTTAAAGAACAACTTGAAGTAGTGGATGAAGAAGTGGAGAATGTAGAAATTCTGATGACCACCTTGAATGGTCTCCCTAGGTCATGGGACTCCTTCATTCAAGGGATTTGTGCTAAAGGGAAGCTAATCACTTTCAATAGGCTGTGGGAGGAATGCTCACAAGAAGAAGCTCGAATAATAGCTCGAGAAGAAAATATGGGAAATGAAGATCAAGCTCTCATAGTACACACCAAGAAAATAAAAAAGGACTATCATCATCCCAAAGGTAAGCATTCTCACCAGAAAGATAACCCTAAAAGATATAACAAAGATCTATCTAAAATCATATGCTATACATGCAACGAGAGAGGACACTTTGTCAGAGAGTGTCCTAGAAACAAAGGTGGCTCTCACAAGAAGAAGGGAAACAAAATAAGACATCATGCCCACACTGTTGAATATGATGAACCTCCCAGAAAGAGAATCAAAAGAGAAAGTGAAGACTCTTCAAGTGATAAAGAATATGTTTTGATTTCTGCCCTCACGGGAACTGTCACACATGGATGCAATGATTGGCTCATAGATAGTGGGGATTCCAAGCATATGACGGGATTCAAAGAATATTTTGTGAAACTATCCAAACATTAGTCACACCACAAAGTGAAACTTAGGGATGACTACTAGTATCCCATAGAAGGTAGTGGTGAATCCTCATATAAGATATACTTTGGAAAGTCTATGAAGATGAAGGATGTCTTGTTTGTACCAGGACTAAAGAAGAATCTCCTCTCCATATCTGCATTGGATGCAAAAGGCATGAGGGTNAGGAAAGACTATAAATGATGTAGTAGTGATTGGAGAGCAAGCGGAAGCATTATACAAATTAAAGGGCCATCCGGAACAAGATTTGGTCCATGAATCAGTAGAACCAAGTGAACTTTGGCACAAAAGGCTTTCACATGTGCACTAGAGGGCACTACCACTTGCAAGCAAAGCTGTTGAAGTTATTCCAGAAATACAAGAAAAACATGAAGGTATTTGCAAAGGATGCACGAAAGGAAAGAACACAAAGAAGACATTTTCAAGCAGTGAGAGCAAGGAAAAAGGAAACTTGGAAATCATCCACTCCGATGTATGCAGGCCGATGTCATCCAATTCATTAAGTGGGTATGTATATTATGTTTCTTTCATTGATTATTTCTCTAGGAAGACATGGATATATTTCTTGAAAATCAAGGATGAAGTATTCAGTAAATTCAAGGAATTCAAAGCCTTTATCGAAAACCAAACAGAGAATAAAATCAATCAGAAAATGGAGGAGAATCCACATCAGATGAATTCAAGTAATTATGCAGAGATTCAGGTATTAAGAGGGATTTTAACACTCCATATAATCCACAATAGAATGGGGTTCTGTAAAGGAAGAATAGAATGATTATGGAAGCAACAAGGGAAATGCTTCATGATCAAGATCTTCCCATGCATCTATGGGCAGAAGCTGCGAGGACAATTGTGTATGTATAGAACCATACTCTGCATATATTTCTCAAAAACAAGACACATAAAGAAGTCTTCTCCTGCAAGAAACCAGAAGTCAATCATCTCAGAATATTTGGTTGTCCAGTGTACATACACATTCCGAAAGAAAAGAGGACAAAGTTAGATCCTTCGGGAAATAAGGGTATATTTGTGGGATATAGTGAAAGCTTGAAGGATTATAGAATATACTTCCCAAGATTCGAGATACAACTATGAATGAAGCAACTCCAGAAGAAGATCGAGAAATGGAAGAACCCCAAGAACCTGTATATCCACCCCAGGAGAATAATCCTTACAAAAGGAAACCTGCATGGGTACGAGAGGCTATCCAAGGTGCAGAAATATATGGGGCTCTGGAAGAAATGTACAAATAAAGGAAGAGAACTAGTTCCTTCTCCGGTTATGTAGCCCTATTATGTGACATCATTGATAAAGAACCTTCCAACTATGAAGAAGTAGCGAAAAATAAAGAATGGAAGGATGCTATGATTGAGGAATACCAGTCAATCATGAAGAATGATGTCTGGGATGTTGTCCCAAGACCAAAGGGGAAGTATTTTGTGACTTCCAAGTGGATATACAAGATCAAGCATGTTGCAGATGGAAACATAGAGAAATATAAAGCAAGATTTTTGGCACTTGGCCTCTCCTAGAAGGAAGGGATAGATTATGAAGAAAATTTTGCACCTGTAGAAATATACACTTCCATCAGATCAATACTTTCTCTGGCTATAGTGATGAAATGGAAGATACACTAGATGGATGTCAAGACCGCATTCTTGAATGGTGTAGTGGAAGAGGAAGTGTATGTGGAGAAGCCACTCAGTTTTGAGACACATGATAGGGAGACTCATGTGTGCAATTTGAAGAAGGACCTACATGGTTTGAAACAGGAACCCAGGACATGGTACGATAGAATTGACAGCTTCCTGACTGAATTTGGCTTTACCAAGAGTAAATAAGATTCCAACCTTTAATACAAGGTTGAGGAGGAGAAACCTGTGATACTCCTACTGTATGTAGATGACCTGTTTGTAATAGGTGAGGATGGGTTGATTGTTGACCAGAAGAGGAAGCTTGCTATCAAGTTCGAGATGAAAGACTTGGGTATGATGCATTACTTTCTAGGCATGGAGGTGTGGCAGAATGTAGATGGAATCTCCCTAGGACAAGGGAAGTAAGCAGTAGAGATCCCGAAGAGGTTCAGGATGATGGACTTCAAGGCCATGACGACACCTATGGAATCGAACCTGAAGCTATTAAGTGATGCTTCATCAAAATCGGTTGATTCCTCGATGTATCGTCAGATGATTGGGTCCTTGATGTACCTAATGAATACGAGACTAGATATTTGCTTTGTTGTGAACACATTGAGCTAGTTCTTGACAGATTTGAGACATGTTCACCTGATTGTTGCAAATCATATTCTGAGGTACCTGAAAGGTATAGTTGATTATGGTCTCAAGTATGTGTCGAATTAGAAGATTAACCTAGAGGGTTATGTGGATTTGGATTGGGTAGGAAGTGCCATTGACAGGAAGAGAACTTTGGGGTGCTTCTTTAATATGGGATCAAGTGTGATCTCTTGGTTTAGAAGGAAGCAGTCCTACATGGCACTGAGTATAGTCGAAGTAGAGTATGTTGCATCTTGTTCAGATAGTTGTGAGGCATTGTGGCTGAGGAAGCTACTATATTATTTGTTTGATCTCCAGTTGGATGATACTTTTATATATTGCAACAACTAGAGTTGTGTGAAGTTGTTGGAGAACCTGGTGTTCCATGACAAGTCAAAGAATATCAAGATCAAATATCACTATATCAGGGATATGGTGCAGAGAGGAGAAGTGAAGCTCCAATATGTTGCGATGAATGAGAAGATAGCTGATGTGTTGACCAAGACATTATCTAGAGTGAAGTTTGAGTACTTCAAGGAGAAGCTCGGTTCCTTCCAAGAGGAAGTGATGAGTCTGTGAGCCTTTCTGACATGGTGGCAGGATTGGTTCCTCCCATGGTTAGATGTAAGTGCTGTGCATTTCTGACATGGTGGTAGGATTGGTTCCTCCCATGGTCAGATGTAAGTGCTGTGCATTTCTGACATGGTGGTAGGATTGGTTCCTCCCATGGTTAGATATAAGTGCAGAGCCTTTCCCTATATGGTAGTAGGTGTTTCCTACCATGCTGACGGATGTAAGTGCAGAGCCTTTCCCCGAATGGTAGTAGCTGTGTCCTACCATGCCGGTGGATGTAAGCGCAAAGCCTTTTCCTGGATGGTATTAGGTGTTTCCTACCATGCCAGCAGATGAAAGTGTAGAGAGTTTCCCTAGATGGTAGTAGGTGTGTCCTACCATGGCGACGAATGTAAGTGCAAAGACTTTCCTTGGATGGTAGTATGTGTGTCCTACCATGCCAGTGGATGTAAGTGTTGGGACCGTTCCTTGGATGGTAGTAGGTGTGTCCTACCATGCCAGTGGATGTAAGTGCTGGAGCATTTCCCAGATGGTAGTAGATGTGTCCTATCATGCTGGTGTATGTAAGTGATGGAGCCTTTCCAAAATGGTAGTAGGTGTGTCCTATCATGCTGGTGTATTTAAGTGTTGGAGCCTTTCTCGGATGGTAGTAGGTGTGTCCTACCATGCCAGTGAATATAAGTGTTGAAGCCTTTCTCGGATGGTAGTATGTGTGTCCTACCATGCCTATGATATAAGTGTTGAAGAAGGAGAACTACATGGAGGCTAGGCCTACAACCAACAAGAAAAAGGGTTGGCTCTGTAGAACTTCCTATGACGAGTAGAATTAAGATATAGCACCATTTTCTCGAGATAGCGGGAGCAGTGATGATGATGATGATTCAGTATGATGATGATCCAATTTGATGATGATCCTGTGATGAAGACTTGTGTTGATGAACTATGTCAAGAGAATACCTTCCTAGTTAAGAGGGAGTGTTGATGTATTTGTAACTTCAAAACGTATTCACTTGTATATCTTATGTATTTTATTTCATTGTACCCCGATGTTCCTATCGGGAGAATCATTAATGTAATCAAGTCATGTAAAGTCATGGAGGTTAACCCTACTTTGTTGATCAGGGTGCAAAGTCCCCACAGTTGAGGGGCACTAGGTTTATTAGACTCTCCTAGTGAAGTCGGACCTGGTAAGTAATTGTCACGTTAGAAACTAGTATAAATAGAGAGTGAGCCTCTCTATTTGTAACACACACTCACTCAACTGTAGCACAAGAGTGAGATAAGAGAAGATCACACAAGTGAGAGAGAGAACAACTGTCGGAGATCATATTTCTGTCTTTGGGTTTTACTTTTTCCATTGGCGCTCATTCTATATCTGAGGAAGTTGCGGGGTTTTATCCTTTATGGTTTCCCCGAGGAAAAATATTTGTGTCTCTTGTCTCTTATGATTGTTGCTGTGCATGTTATTCTCTTAGATAATATCCTAAGATCACATTGCTTAAATGATAAAAATATAACATCAGTCACCTAGGTTACGCTGATTAAGGGAAGTCATGATCCCAATGCTTATAAACTAGTATTGTGTTAATTCTGTCAATTTCCTAGTTGGTTACAAAATGATATTTTTTTTCATGAGAAGACCCCGCCTTACCACTTGATTTATCTCTAATTGATATCATATCACTTCATTATAAGACTTGAAGCAGTTATGATTGTACCTTGGTACCCTTCTTGTCAAAATAAGGGCTTCACTCGAACTACGCAGAGAGAGTTATCGGTGCTCCCTAACTTAGTGGTATCCCCTATGCTGGATTCCAACAAGTCTTTTGCATCATAGGGATTCATATGGTACAAAGATAGTAGTGTTTAAATTTATCATTGATAATAGTTACTCATATTAAATAAGCTTCCCACTCAGCAGCTTCCTCATTATTCACATCCTCCACACCCGTGGGTTGTTTGTAATCATCGACAGTTTCACTTTTCAGCATCAACGATATCATTAATATCCCAATACCCATTTAATCAAACAAGTATCAAATATGTAGTCATCTCTATATCAACAGTTTTGGGAGATGACCCTTCAGTCTCCTCTTATTGTAATCCAGTTTGAAAAATCTTCATGAGCATAGGGACGTATGTCTCATTTCTATAAATAGGCTTCAATGGTCACCACCACCATCCTCCCTATGGGTAGGCCCTTTTACACAACACTTGATAAACTACAGTCCAAAACACGAGAGAAATAAACGATGATGTATTTTGACCATACAATACCTTCCAAACCTCATACATCACATGGCATCTATTAATTCCTAAATATCACAAACATGTGACATTTCGACCAATATTGTAGGAGGACATTATCAACATACAACATGCAACTCATCAAAGACATCCTAATCAAATTCACAATGAGAATTGAACCTCAGAATGATAAAGTCAATAATTATGGGCAATCACGTGACTTTTGTTTCAAAACCTGTGCAGTCCAATGCGACTATTCTTGAAAAACTGCATGGTTGTACCAATGATGGCACCACCTACCTTTCATGACACATTAAATGCTGATAAAAACACTCTTTGTTCCAAAATTGAATTGGACTTTTGACATGCTTGGGAGAATTCAATAGTGCCCTTCATGCACCTAGAGAACCACTTCATGAGCAAGAGCACTCACAATATGAGCTAGATGTTTCTAGGCCTTCATTTGGCCTATACAATGAAGCCATGGGAATGCATTCATGAGATATAACAATAGAACAAATTTATGTTGTAAGAATTGGTGTGAGAGATCATCTTTCAACCCATTTCTCACCACTATTTGATATGCTAAGGATCCCTTGTTTGCTTGTTCTAAGAAGCAAGATTTTTGTCCATTGTTCTAAGTTTGTTATCAAACATTTGTGTGGAAAAAAAGGGACCCTCCCCAAGTGATTTTATTGACTACCATTAGAGCCTTCACCTCCTATGTGACACCATTGTAACAACCTTTACCATTGGGCAAATATCATTTGGTTTAGCACATTCTTCCTCTCTCTTTCATTTTTCTTAGCACTTGTCCATTTTTACTTTTATTTTTTTGTTTTAGTATTGATTTTCCATTTGATGTATGGAACACTACCTCACATTTAACAATTTTTTCCTTGCTGCAACCTACAACGATTTCTCTCCCGTGTGGCACTTTTCCCTCAACATGGGGTATGAAAATAAGATAGGATTTAATCCTCACAAGGACCTAGCATACCTCTCTGTTGGCAGATAATTTTAAGGATAATTAGTTGTACAACACCGAGGATGATGTGCAAGGTAAAAGTGGATGTGCAAGGTGGAAGATGGAGCGCAAGGTAGTTTTGTCATATTTTGTAGATTTTGGTCATTATTTTGTAGTTGTTGGTCAAAGTAGTTAGGAAGTTGATCTAAGTGGACCATGTTGTAAAAGGCGCAAGCCTATAAATATATCTAGGAGTTGAAATGTTGAGGCATCTTTTATGCCCTTTTGATCGGATCATCTTTTATCTTAGATCTTGGTGAGATCCTATGTATGGACTTGAAGAGTGCATCTGTGATTTGTTTTGATGCAAGTTATGAATTGTGGAATTGTTTTGAGAACTTGCAGTTTTGATGCGAAGTAATACGACATGACGGAGATTTGATGGAAACACTGTGTATTGTGCATCTTTCTGTTTTCATGTTTTCCTACCATAGTATGATGCTTCTTTTTGAATGACGTGATGCTTTTATATCTTAAATCATGTTATGATGATCGATTTGTTATGTATTGTTGTGATATGAATGGTTTTATGCGATCCAATGAATGTTAGTATGAATCTCCTATAATGAAACAATGCTTGAATCTATGAAGTAATGATGTGATAGTTGAATAGTAGATGCACAAAACCATCCTTCTTACTGCAGAAACATGGTTCCTACAGTCCTCCATTGAACATCTCGGGTGAGACCTCATCTACTCTATAGGTGTTGCTGGAGAGGGTAAAACCTGTCTAGGCCTGTGCTTAGGGAGATCGTTGGGTTAAGGGTGTTGACAGAGAGTGAACCCATGTCAATGGATCTATGTCAACAAATGGTTCCATTGACGAGACCATAGTGTGAAGGAGAAGGAGGGCATGTTGTGGAATTCGACAAGACAAAATATCCAAGATTGGTTCAACAAGAAGGCTCAGGAATTTGTAGCAGAAGAAAATCAGAACCCTGGATTGATGACAAAACAGTGGTTGGGGAGGTACTTGCATTCTTATCTACACAAGTACTTATTTTCTGAATTCTCAATCATCCTCTATGAGGGGTCGACACAGTTGAAATATAGAAAGACGAATTTCTAAGGAGGCGAACGCACTTGTTGAACCCCGGAGTTGATATGGAAACTACAAGAGGTAGATAATAGAGCATCGAAGGCTGTCAAAGTGTGGCTTGACAACATATTGGAAGGATACATTACTGAGTTCACAATTGACACACTCAAATATTATAGCAACACGGAGAGGGAGTTCTTCAAAATACCAAGAGGCAGGTTTCTGTTATCTTTGAAATTGTAAATTAAGATGCTCATCTGTGAAAAGGACATATTGAAGATGAACTCCGATGACTATAGCCCTAGTGTGCAAAGGCTGTGGGTACCGTGGAGATGAGGGTTGGATGGAATGATACGGGGTAGATGGATGGGAGTTACGATGAGACTGTGAGGGAAGTTGAGCAAGGAAGTGGTATCCTGCGAAGTGGAGTAAGGTTTTGGCAAGAGAAGACGCAAAGGATAAGAGAGAGTCCTGTTGCAGCCCAGACAAGAGGCTATGAGAGAAGATCACAAGGGACGAAGTGACCCTACATTGACAAAGGAGATGACCAAGATACGCCCGAGCCTGAGGAAAGACCAACCCATAGCAACAATGCACCCACACCTTCATGCATTGCACTGCACTCAAGAATAAATATGAGCTCAACACCAAGATGTCCAACGTGTTATCAACACTCTAATAGTGGTGGATCAAAAAACGTAGGAAGAAGGCCTAGGATGGTGGGAGATGATGTAAAGTTACCTCTATTTCATGGGAATGGGACTGAGGATCCCAAACAATACCGGTTTCTATGCGAAGCAGTTTGGATTGTAAAACAAGATCAAGATGATGATGTTAAGAAGGGCCAGTTGGCGATGACCTTTCGAGGTTACGTACTGGATTGCTACACGAATTTTACACAAGTTCCCATGGGGACTCTAGTGAAGACTCTAGTTGAGATCGAAAAACCATTGATCGAAGAGTTTAGAAAGCATAAGTATGAAGCACAATATATCACAGAGTTAAAGGATATCAAGAAATATCCAAATGAGACTGCTTGGGATTTTGATCAACAATTCAAGACGCTGATGGAGAAAGTCATTTTTGGAATGAGTGACGTACAACACAAGGAGTGGTTCATTGTGGAATTAGTACCTCATATTAGGATTCCCTTGATGCAGAAAAAGATTGAGACACAGAGCAAGGCTCTGGAGATCGTGATGAAGCTGGAAGCTGCTCCAGTTGGAGAGAATGGAGTTGGTATGAATCAGATTCAATTGCAAATTGCAAACCTGACGATCCAATTACAAGACATCAACAAGGGAAGAGAGCATCACGAAGAAATTTGGTGTACTAGATGTCACGCAAAAGGACATCATAAGGATTAGTTCCCGGATTTTTGAAATTACCTGCTGTCGAGAGCTCCAAATACGTTTAGTCATGGCGGTATGCTATGGTGCCACGTCTGTCAAGTTCATGGACATCGATATGAATATTGTGTGTTTATGCAGAAGATGATCTCGGAGCCGGCGAATTTGTATTGCACATTTTTTTGATTTGTTGGGAATGAAGACAAGTATTGTAGAGCATATGATTTTCTCTAGGAGAAGAAGATGGATGCATATTACGTGAAGGGAGAAGACCATCAATCAACGGAGAGACTACCACCGCAACAACCACCACATGTGTTATAGCCGCATCCACAGCCACTATCTGTACCATAGCTGCAACTGCAAGTGCAGTTTGTGCCACAACCACATTTAGCTCCACCACTTCCACAGCACAACCAGATGCAATAAGCTTTGCAGCAACCGAAGTATACACAAATATAGTATGTGTAACCACAACCAACTCCCTCCCTGCAACAACAATTTAATCAGTCATAGTATTAGAAGCAGGGAGGATTCCGTAGAGGATTTTGAGGTGGAGTTTTTGGTCGAGGAGGAGGACGAGGTTGCGGACCTGTACAAAGTTACAATTGCGGAGTACTGGGACATTATTAGAGAGATTGTATGAACTTGAAAGAACAGTGTAATTATTATATTGTTGCGAATCACATAGTTGAAGATCATCCACAACTAATCGCTAAGTGGCAAGAAAGGAACGTTCCACAGTTGTAGAGCTAGAATCAGAATCATAACCAGAATGCAAATCAGAATGTGAACCAGCCAACGAATCCGCCACCAAACCAAAACCAAGGACCGACAGTTGCAAAGATCTCAGTAGAACCAAGATTTTAGTCTGTTGATGTTGTTGTCATTACTCGTGGAGGTGTGACAACAGGAGATGATGGCTCAATTCCACAAGTCAGATTGGTTGGAAAGAAGAAGGTGCAATTTGATGTCTACACTGAGAGAGATACATTTTTTGAAGCATGCGATATGATAAGAAGATATACAGGTAAGTTGCATGTTTATGAAATGCCACCTATTTTTTATTCAAATTTGGTAGCAAGACCATCGCGACAGCATGGTACCTTGCAAAATTTCTTTGAAAGTTGTTTGCCACTGGTAAAAGACCCTAATGTGCTCATCGAGATTGCAATTTTGTTGCATTGACCAAAAAAGGGGAGGTGGGAGTCCGTTGTGAACTCCCTACACAAGAAGAAAATTGGGAAAGAGATGAGAATGAATATTCAGATTGGGGATTATGAGGTAGATTCAGTCTTTATGGATATAGGATTGGATGTCAACATTCTGAGAAAGTAGACATGGCATAAGATGGGGATCCCACAGCTCGTTTGGTCCCCTATGCAGCTACGATTGGATAACCAGGATAGAGTGACATTGATTGGGCGAGTTCCACATATAAAAGTGGAAGTTGAAGGAATGAAGACTTATGCGGACTTCGATGTTATTGAGGTTGTTGATGGTGGAAGCTCGTATCCCGCACTACTAAGAATTGAATGGGATAACGATAGTTTGGCAGTGATTGATTTTAAGAAGTGCGTAATGACCTTCGAGAATAGCGGCATCAAATTTATAGCCCCAATGGATCCAAATGATGGAAGAAGGTATGTTGAACTAGTTAAGGAAGAAGTTGGAGGGGGATGGGACCATGCGTACAACATATCAAAAGACTATATCCAACCTACTGTTGATAGAGAGCTGGGTTGGAAAAGTTATAGCTCTGCATCATAGGATTCTAATGACACCTTGAAGAATTGGGTTGGAAAAGTTATAGCTCTATATCAGATGCATGAGGTATCAACTCGGAAATGTGGTATAATTACTCAGTCACTACGATGAGTCACAACAGAGATTGTTGAGTTGCCATTATATGAAGGACTTCTATATTTACCTAAATTTCTAGTTGATATGGAGGATAGGGTGTCAGAACCACAGAGGTTGTTGGCATTGGATGAAGAATTGAAGGCTACTCAAGCACGGTGGTGGGAGACCCATAAGAAATTGATCAATGGATGATTGCTATGTCGTAGGTTGATGAAGGTTCATTTTGATGCAACAGAACAGTACCAAGATGAGAAGTATGATGAGCGTAATGATCCTAATGACCATTTGATTGCATGTCAAACCACATGGGTATCTCGACAAAAGAATGAGTGGGTACATGCTTTTTTCCACGCGTTGGATGAAATTACGTGATAGTGGTATGCATTAGCTAAACTTCCCAGAGAAATTACAACATGGGAAGAGCTGTCAGTTTGTTTCAGTCATAGTTTCAGCTTTGCGGCTGTTGATCTGGTGATTCATAGTGTGTTGCGACATATCCACAATATTGTTTTGAAGGTATTTCTAGTCACATATCGTGTGGACCCGCATGAAGCACCAGTAATGCATTTGATGATGGAACGCTAAAATGTGACAGGAGGTCCAGAGAATGAAGATGACCCACGAAACATCAACATTCCATAGATAGAGGGAAGTCGGGATATCGTGGTGACTGAGATGCCGACAGATAAAATCAATCAACCATTAAAGATTTGAAAATTAAACATTGGGACAGAGGAGGAACTGAAATTCGTGAATATTGGCAACTACTGGGATGAAGAAACAATGGCAAAGATCATTGATCTGTTGCATGAATTTAAAGACTTGTTTCCAATGAAGTTTTTTTAAATGAAAGGGATATTAGGAGATTTGGGAGAAATGAAAATCCCATTGAAGCCAGATGTGAAGCTTGTAAAGAAACGACCGTGTCGACTAAATCTACGATACAAGGAGAGAGTAAATGTTGAACTTGACAGAATGCTAGATACTGGAATAATAGAACCAATTGAAGAATCATAATGGATCAGTCCTATGGTGGTGAAATATAAGAAGATAAGCGAGTTTCATATTTGTGTTGACCTCAGAAATTTGAATGATGCATGCCTACATGATCCATTTCCAACATCGTTTATATATGAGGTACTGGAAGGAGTGGACGGTCAAGAGATCTATTCATTCACTGATGGTTTCTTTGGCTATCATTAGATTAAGATCATGAAAGAGGATTGGCATAAGACAAATTTCGTTACTGAATGGGGATGTTTTCAGTACATCGGGATGCCATTTGGCCCGAAGAATGCACATCTAATATTCTCTAGGATCATGGTTGATGCATTCAATGGTTTTATCTAGACGTTTTTGGCGGTGTAAATGGATGATTGGATGGTGTATGGGTTGGTAAAGGACCATCTTGTGAACCTGCGACTGATGCTAGAGCAGTGTCGACAACATCAGATTGCGTTGAATTCAAAGAAGTGCATATTTTGTGTTCCTTTTGGGTTGTTACAGGGGAACATTGTCTGCAAGGAAGGCTTGTTGGTTGATCCATCCAATATTGCGCTGATTCTTAACTTTTCGCTATTGATAGATGTGAATCAACTTAGAGCGACATTAGGCCATATAGGATATTATTGCAAGTTCATCAGAGGATATGCTATGATAACAACACCTATGAAGAAGCTACTGAAAAAGGATGCACATTTTGAATGGAACCACGCCTATCAAAGAATTTTGGACACATTAAAGATGAAGATGGATACTACACCAATTTTGTTTTTTTTTTTCAGACTGGATGAAGGAATTTCATGTTCATGTTGATGCGTTGTCAATCGCATTGGGAGTAGTGTTGGCGCAACCAGGTGATGGAGATATTGATCACCGGATTTCCTTTTCTAGTTGCAAGTTGTCATTTGTGGAGGAGAATTATACCACAATGGAGAGAGAAGGGTTGACAATGGTCTACGCATTGCAAAAATTTTGGCACTACTTTTTCGGAGGTCATTTCAAAATGTTCACAGATCACTCTACATTGAAATGCATGGTGAATATGCCTATGTTGGGGGAGAATATATGTCATTGGCTACTTCTCTTCCAAGAGTTTTTTTTCTAGATTATCATGAAGTCGGGTCACTTGAATGCAGGCCCATACCACTTGTCGTGAATAGAGACAGGAGAAGAACTGAGAAACATTGAAGATGGGTTACCTGATGTGCAACTATTCATGGTTGGAATGGTTGATGACTACCATGAGAAAATAGTTTAGTTTTTGGAGACGAGAACAACACTGGAATGGCTCACTAACAATCAGAAGAAGCACTTGGTTGTTCGAGCCACGAAATTCTAGCTGATTGCTGGAGAACTCTATAAGATGGGACCCGATGAGATCCTACGGTGATGTGTCCTACTGCATGAACTAGAAAGGGTCTTGGAAGAAGCACATGCGGGAGTTACTCATGGACACTACGAAGGTCGCACTACTTCCAGGAAGGTACTCTGCACATGAATTTGGTGTCCAACTCTCAATGGTGATGCGACATACTATGCGTGGACTTACGATGTTTGTCAAAGGACTGGGAAACCATCACAGAGGGATGACATGCCACTAGTACCTCAGGTGATGTTGCATCCATTTGATAAATGGGTTGTGGACTTTGTAGTACCAATCAACACACCCAAAAAGAGAACTGATGTGCGCTACATCATTACAACGATGGATTATCTGACGAGATGGTCGGAAGCAACACCAGTTGTAGATTGCATCATTGCAAAAACAACAAGGTTATTGTTTGATAATGTTGTCACTTGTTTTGGTTGTCCAAATATATTAATGATCAGGGGAGTCACTTCATCAATCGCACCATCAGTGCGCTGAAAGAGGAACTTCAGATTCAACACAGGAAGAGTACTCCTTATCATCCGCAAGATAATGGGACAATTGAGGCATTTAATAAGGTGTTGGAGCATGCACTCATGAAGATATGCAACGAAAATCATGATGACTAGGATTTGAAGATTCTAGCAGTCTTATGGGCATATCGCACTACATGTAAAAGGTTTTTCAGGGAAGACATTGTTCAAGTTGGTGTATGGGCAGGAGGAAGTCAGGCCAATGGAGTATATTGTTCCAAGTTTACACATTGCAACAACGACAGGGATGGATGATGAAGGAGAATTAGAAGAACACATAGCTCAGTTGGTGCAAATATATTCACCATTTTTTGGGGTAAATATTGCATAGGAAACAGTCAGCATGCTTGTGGTCTCATCATCAATCCCGAAGAGGAAGATGGGGGCTCATCGGCCCAAGTCCCCTGTGCCAAATAAGATGACGATAAGAACTTCTACAGTAGCACATGCAGAAGCTGTAGTAGTCGAGACCATCGAAATTAGGACCGGAGGACTCCATGAACAGGACTGGGGTGTCCACTACGGACATCCGTAGCTATGTTCCTCCATGCAAACCTGGTTCCAGGTCACACAAGATACACAAGCTGATGAAGAACTAGTGGTATCAAGTTAGGATGCTGACAATACCGCAGGGGATGGAATGCATCATTGACATCATTCCCTGCATCATGAATATGAAGTATGAGGATCACGATATGATGGAATCAGTTGAGATCATAGCGGATCCACCCATACCAATGATAGGGGTAGGAAGCGGCATAATAGTGCACACTCTGTATGACTGGGCGCAGGGATTGGAGAGGTCAGGGCTTTTAGGCCTCATCAATATGCCCCATTTTGGAAGGTTGGTGGAAGCAAATGCATGTGAAAAACAACTTTTGTCATGTTTTCATGAGGGTTATCTGTGGCTCGACTGACCGGTGCCAGTCACTTGAGATTTGATTTCACAAATCACGGGGTTTCCCATGTAGGGGGCTGATTTGTCATAGTAATTTTGCGGCAAGGATAATGATAAAAGAATGTCTACAAAGCTAAAGAAGAAGTTTGGGATGAAGCGTGACAAATGAGCATATGTGGTGGATACAAGTAATGACTAGGATGTTCCCATTGTAACAAATACTATAGCCATGAAGGTGGTAAGGAATAACGACCTAGTCAGTGCAATTCTAGGGTCATCACATGTGATGAGTAGTGCACCCAAGGCATACAAATGAGTTGGTCATTGTTTCTGTTGAACCAATTAACAAAAGATGCAATAGCAGTACAAGCAAGGAAATGACCTTTCACTTATAGTTGGTTGATCATTTTGATCATGCTAGTCTCTTAGATGGAGCCTGAGGACTACTAGAGCATGGATGTTGAGGTTTATAAAAGTATGCAGACGGGTGCAGTATCAGAACCTATAACATGTTAAAGAATTTGATCGTTTGAAGCCAATGATCAATGCATTTTTGGTTGTATTGGGAGGCACTACAAGCTGCAGCCATGAAGATCCTGTGTTTATCAAAAGAAGCGGCAGTAAAATATCGACAGACTATCCGGTTTCCAATGGGGCCACATGCTTTCACGTGCAGGCGTGAAGGGACTTGGACAAAGAGTGGTTGGCCACACTCTATGAGATTACTAGTGCAGAGCTAGATGCTATTTTGGATGACTAGCATGCCGAGTGGCGAGAACTAGTTAGTGAGGATGAAGTGTTGGACATTGCGACAGGTCCACCAGCTAATGCTCTGGTCGATACTGCACTTGACCAACAGAGTGAGAAATATTCTGATGAAGCATCGACAAGAACCCCAACGGATTCAAAAACAGATCAAAGGTTCGATGAATCTAGAATGAAGAAGTGGCATGAGCAGGGTGAGGCCAGCGGCAGAACGCCAATGGAAGATGCACAGGTAGACCTCATTGTTGCGGCTATCAAAACAACAACAGCTATGAGTGAAATGCAGTTGAATAAACAGTCTACTAAAGGATTTGCAGAGGTAAACACTCGACTGAGTTCTCTAGTTGATACAATTTTGAGAAGGGTGTCCAGAGCAAACATTTTGTAGAAGCAAGGAGAGATAAGCATAGGGAAGCGAGTCTGGATTATACATATTTTACCGCACACAATTGAGACTAACAATGAGGATGTCAATTCCTCACTCCATCAATTTTCGTAGCTCTCATTTGATGTCCATGAATTGTCAACTCAAACATTGGTACAATTGTAGAGGGTTATGAGTAAAGAGCTGATCGACCGAGAACGGATCATCGACGATCACATTTTGAAGTCATAAGATCATAAAGAAGAAACAAAAAAAGAAATTACAGAGTTGAAGAAGGCACAGGACAGGATCATCGTAAAAAAGGCACAACTATGGGATGACAGGACCAGGTTGGAGAAAGAAGTTTTCAACGCTTATCAAGAAGTCCCAGCTATGGAGGAAGACCTAGATGCAGTATCCAAAGCATAGAAGTTAGGCCAGATCATCGAAGGCTTCAAGAGAGACATCATGGATCTACAGGTACCGTTGAACCCAAGTACACCACCATAGTTAATTGATGAGCGCAAAAGCACCATCAACTTAAAGGTAGTGAAAAAAGAAGCTAAGACGATTACATATGCAATCGTGCAATTTTGAGGAAGTGTGGTCCAAGACAAGCAGTTGGAACAGCTAAACACACAACTGCGGGAAGCTGAAGGTCGGTTGGATGCACTAAGGATGTCGCTCCGAGCAATGAATCTGGTAGTGCAGGTGACTAAAGAGGCGTAGTTGAAGGATATGCAACAACGTGTTACCAAGGCAAGGGAACGACAACAACATCGAATAACATAGCTGGAAGAATTCCAGGATATCGTTGAGCAACTAGTGCTAATGTCAGTGGATGCACTTCAGGCAGTGTAGGACAGTCGTAAGGAAGTCATTGCTACTATAGTGGATCATCCATTTAAGCAGGATGTTATGTATTGCATGGATATCAATGACAGGGTGAAGGTTCAGGTGGAAGAGGTAAAGCAATAGTACAAGAATTTCAAAATCAAGACAACAGAGTACATTGCTTCCAGCTGACGTGGCTCAAGGGAGAGCTACAAGATTGTGTTGGGGGCCTGTTGGAATTTAGTTTTGAGGATAATTAGTTGTACAACACCGAGGATGATGCACAATGTCAAAGTGGATGCACAAGGCGGAAGATGGAGCGCAAGGAAGTTTGGTCATATTTTGTAGATTTTGGTCATTATTTTGTAGTTTTTGGTCCAAGTAGTTAGGAAAATGATCTAAGTGGACCATGTTGTAAAATGCACAAGCCTATAAATAGATCTAGGAGTTGTAATGTCGAGGCATATTTTATGTCCTTTTGATCAGATCATATTTTATCTTAGATCTTGGTGAGATCGTGTGTGTGGACTTGAAGAGTGCATATGCTATCTGTTTTGATGCAAGTTATGAATTGTAGAATTGTTTTGAGAACTTGTAGCTTTGATGTGAAGTAATATGACATGACAAAGATTTGATGGAAACACTTTGTCTTGTGCATATTTATGTTTTCCTGTTTTCCTACTGCAGTATGATGCTTCTTTCTGAATGATGCGATGCTTTTATATCTTAAATCATGTTATGATGATCGATCTTTTTTGTATTGTTGTGATCTGAATGATTTTATGCGATCAGATAATTGTTAGTATGAATCTGCTATAATGAAACAATGCTTGAATCTATGATGTAATGTTGCAATAGTTGAATAGTGGATGCACAAAACCCTCCTTCTTACTATGGAAACGTGGTTTCGATAGTCCTCCCTTGAACATCTCGAGTGCAACCTCATCTGCTCTGCAGGTGTTGCTGGAGATGGTAAAACCTGTCTGGGTTGGTGATCAGGGAGATTGTTGGGTTAAGGGTGTCGACAGAGAGTGAACCGCTATCGACAGATTTGTGTCAACATTCTCTCTTTTGGGAAAAAATGTTTCAATCTTCAAGTCCTTCTCCTCATCATATATTTCCTTTTAGTAGTTAGCAGCTTGAACTGTTTCCTTTTCAATTCTAATTTTTTTGGGAGGCATTAGGGGAATTTTGAGGTCTAAAATAGGCCTCAAAACAAAAAATATATATATACTATCAAAATCAACTTTAAAAGAACCTACATTCTAGAAGATGTTATCATCTTGCTTGGTTAATGTGACAATGTTATGTTAATAAATCTTATTTGTCAAATTCTCAATAGTGGATAAAAACCCATAATTAACCATAATAACCTTGTAAAAAAATACTCATAAATTACTTTTAAATATAAATAAATGTATCCATAAAATAAAATATTCTTAAAATACTTTACTTTATATAAACACACTCATGTCAATTTATAGATTACTCACAACTTTATACTTAAGTCCAAAAATTAAACCAATGATTTCATAACACATTCTTCAAATAAATTCATCATTTAATTTTATTTATATACGTATTATCTTATATGAGGCAACATGTTTATATATTATATCATATATAATATATTATATAATTGAAAGTTTATATATTAGATAATATATATCTAGTACATTTATAATTTATTTTTTATTTTGATATATTAATAATATAATATATCTTGTGAATAGTATATTTATATTAATTTAAACTATATTTTTATATTTTTTATAATGCATTTTATAATAATAATAATTTAAATTATATATTTTTAAATTTTATATTATTATTATTATTTTGATTTAATATTATTATTATATATTATTTTAATTATTTAAGATATTAAATGAATTAGATTTAAATTAATAATGTATCATATAATAAAGAAATTATGAATTTATGTTTATATTATATTTTAATGTATTAAGTAAGGTTGACATAAAGATGTTATGTATTAGTTAAAAATATGAAAATGAAAGAAAAAATCATTTTGTAAAACATAGATGGTATTAATAATATTATTGTTTTGAAGTTAAAAGAGAAGTTGTGGTGTAAAGAAAATTTAAACGATAAAAAAATTAAGATATTACAAGGAGGTTAATAACCCTAATCTTGA
The DNA here is from genome assembly GCA_001517045.1 of Pseudotsuga menziesii. Lineage (NCBI taxonomy): Eukaryota > Viridiplantae > Streptophyta > Pinopsida > Pinales > Pinaceae > Pseudotsuga > Pseudotsuga menziesii. The sequence goes on from LPNX010373404.1 coordinate 968,066, forward strand.
AAATCAAAATCATCTCATTGTTTTAACTAGCATAAAGAAGCATATCCACATAGCTAAAATAAGAATGAACTCTTATGAGCTGCATAGTGAAACAAGGCGTTGGACCTTTCCTAATAGTGTGTGGTCTAAAATGATATCTTTGTGAGACTATGAGTGTTGAGGATGAAAATCACTACCTCTTATATATCCCTCCGTACACCCATATAAGATCTTAGTTTCAATTTTTTTGTTACAATACGAACATGCCCAACTTTCTATCTCATCAAAATTATACAAATTTAGGAACACTCTCTAAGCTTTTGAGCACATAAATAAAACTCTAAAGCAAATCAAGCAGGGATAATTTTATGGGCAAATTTTAACCAAGTGGGCTATTTTTCCATGTTTTTCTCCCAAAAAAGATTCGCCATTTCACATTTTTTGAAGCCCTGTTTCGCCCAAACTTGATGGGGTAAAAATTTTTCACCGTAAAAATCGCCAAATTATTATATAAACGATATAAGATCCTTGGAAATTAAAATATTTTTTGAAAAATATAGCGAATCATTTTATAGTTGGTGTTTTAAGAATTGGTAATATTCCCCAACATTTATACACTTTTAAATAAGTATGGTTCCTTAAAATCATCCCTGAAATCAAGTAGTTTCTTACTTTGTTTTTCTTAGGGTTTGATATACCAAAGTTAGTCTAAGTGGATGTTAACCAACATCATCATCATCATTAGTTGTTCAAGTATAAAGGCATTTAATTGTCCATGGAAAATTTTGAAAAACTCACTTGTTTAGTCACATCTTTTTCATTTTAATTACAGCAATAAATATTTTTATGTGAATTTAATTTCTATACAACTCTTTATTTTAACTTAACAATATTTACATAGATTTTAGTAGAATAAGTGAGTTCTAAATACACCTTCATCCAAAATTATTAACTCATAATATTTTTTTATTTAAAAGGGAAACCTGTGTAGGAATTTTCAATCAACCTTTTGGATTGTATAAATTTGAGTCCATTATTATAATATTTTATTATATCTTATAGAAAATCCATTTTAAATCTCAAAATTCTCATAATAATATTATATATATATAATTAAAAAAGTTATTAATAAAAATTAAAAAAGATTGAACCAAGCAAAATCTCACCAATAAACATATATATATAATAAAAAATAAAGATTAAAAAAATCATTAATAAAAATTAAAACATTAATAAAAATTAAACATTAATAAAGATTGAACCAAGTCCCACCAACAAACAAATATCACGATAATTAATAAATTTAGACACTTATGACTCCTTTCATAAACTTGCATTCCTCTTAACTCCCATTTAAACAACAAAGAAGCATACAATAAGAAACATATATCTCATGCTAAACTTTATACATGAACCCACCACTAATAATATGCATTAGTCCTTGGTGTTCCAATAATAGTTTAATATTTCAATCCCCATATGTTCTTTTCACTTTTTCAAAAACAATCAAATGATCTATTGAGATAAAACTATTTTTTTTGGAGAAATTTACGGATGCATATCAAGATAATATATCTCTTTCTTAGCCTCACTTTCATTTTCTCTTCACTTCTATTCTTGAGTGGGTAGAAAAATAGGGAGGATTAAGAACTTGGTGACGATTTAATAGGTTCTTTTTCCTTATTGGTGATGAGTAATTTAGGTAACAAGGATTTTATTTTCACTTGCATATATGATTGAGCAAATGAGTTTGTGGAGGTATAATTGAGTTTGTGGAGGTATAATTAGACAAAGTTTTTGATACTTGAGTTTTCTATTGGTATTGAGGCCACCTTACAACTTTGAAGAAAGGTCTTTTTGGATTTTTCTCTATTTGTCATTTTCAAGTTTTTTTTGGTAAACAGAACATCTATGATAATAGGATGTGGCTATAATGGTGCATGTGTGAGAATAGCAGGTTGATGCAAATCTTTCCCACCCAAGAATAGATGGTCAGTTTGGGCCAATTGGTTGAGCTCATTTGAGTTCACATCAAAATGCATTGAGAATCCTCTTGCCAAAACACATTAGGCCTCGTTCCTTGTCCTTGTCAAGATCCATGGGAACCTCGGTTAAAGAAACCCATCTAGGGGCATAACAAAAAAAACATTACTCCAAAATTATAACCCATCTTTAATATAGAAATTACTATCTATTGCATGCAAACATGAACATGTTGTAGATTCACTTATTGCCTCTCGACATAGTCAATTGATAGGTTAGGGTTCGATGAAACAGAGGATTTTAAAATCCAAAGGAAGCAAACACCCTAGTATAATTACTCAACACATACACTGGTTGAAAATATATTTGATATTGTGTAACATCTCCATCCCTCAATCCAACTAGCAGGAGGGAATGTTAACTAAATTGGGGTCTCTAAATGTCATCCCATAACCAAAATTATGATTCATAACAAAAAACATGTGAACAGACACATAATAAAAATACAAAGCAGAAATAAAATATCTACACACATCTAGCATGCATGTGCAAGTTTAATTATCATAGGCACATAAATAAAATCATTGCACATTAGATACAAGAATATTATCTTTAAACAAAAAATATCCAACAAATTGGCTATGTAAAAGCGATTTTCCACCCAACCATAGGATCTATGTCCACCTATACTATTTATGCTGAGAGGCCACCCCCAAGTTGGGCTATGAGGCCACCAAGGTGAAGGAAACACCTACAAGATTCTCTCTCTTAGCCCACAATCCATTTTGTTCTCTATGCTTAGCCAAATGATGATCCAGAGCTCCACGGATCTGGCTAAGCCATCACAATCAAGGCATTGCTTCCAACTACCCCACACAACACAATTAAGAGATTTTCCTTCACCGATTCACATTTCTCTCTGGAAATCCAACCCTTACAGTGCTTACCACTGTGTGCAGTAAGAGCCCAACCTATTGTATGTTATTGGAGAACCTCTTGTAACATTAATTCATGGCTTCTCAAACATCCAAAAGTAGCAGAAATCAATGGGTAAAGGTTCCTATCTTTCCCAAATTCTATGCTCAAGTACAACCATTTATTTTCACTTCAAATTTGCATCTATGTCTCTAAATTTGAATTTATGGGTTCAAAAACAATCTAGTGATGGACATGAACAATAGTACTAAAATCTACGTAGTGTATAAATCTGAATGAGAAAATGATAGATTGAGTGTCGACTCCAAGGGAAATGAGATAAGGGTGAAAAGACAATTGACATAGCTTATGACCATAGAAGAAAACATATGTTGACAACTGACATAATTGTCACAACCTCCATGCCTCAATAACTACATGAAGTAACTTTTCCCACCGAGCTCACACATGCATTCAATGATTGGGTTAGTTGTCAAGATGAAGTAATTGGATCATTTAAAGCACATGGCAGAATTTTGGATGAGTTCTAAGGTTGACACTTGGAAAGAAAGGATTTAGTTTCTCATGGGCCCCCTTTCCTCTTCCCCTCTGATGGAATCATAGCGCCTTTAGTGCTCTGTACACAAGCATCTTGGACCATTTTATTATTTTCCAACATAATATTTATATTATTTCGAATTGGAATGACTAGTCAATCATACGGTCCAATAAAAATATATACATCATACATGCCTAGCCATTCACTAGTCGAACAATGGCCTTAAGCTCCGCATTAAGAATACATACTAGTATATTTAGATAATTTACATAATTTTGGTTAAATACATTTCAAATCAAAACTAAATTTATTACACATTGATTATATTTGATAAAATACACATAATATTTTTTTTATCATATGAATCTCATATAAACATTAAATCATATGATTCTCATATAAACATTAAATCTTCATTTCTTGAGATATACACATTATGAATCACATATAAACATTAAAGCTTGATTTCTCAAGATATACACATTCTGTGTTTTATTCAAAGGGGCAATCCTATTTCAATTTTATAACAAAATAAATGACTATGCAAGCAAAGACAACGGATGTTGGAAGGAGGTAGGAAGCATACCCAAGTGTGGCTTGTTTATAAAAAAGAGGTTGACTCTTGGTAATACACATATTTTTTTTTATAGAAGAAAGAATATACACTAATTTGTAAGATTGTTTAAGCGTACTATCCGGGTGTAAAATAAAGGTAAGTGATTAAAAATAATGGCAAGTGCAAATAACATTAAAATCACTAACATTATGATGATTTTAGTATCACAAGGTATTAAATGCATTTGAATATTGCATTATACTCGAGCAATACATATTCATTGATGTGTACACCCTCAATTCCACATTCACTAACCAGAACACATGACTATTCAACTAGGTTTAAATGTGTAATGCAATAATCCTTTAGTTCTTACATAAATAATGTTTATTGTGCATAACTTGGTGGTACAACAGATAAAACTTATGTTGATTTTAGAAAAAACTTCTTAATTAACTGATATGCATGGCCTCCACATGGATGTCACCACAATAGTTTCCATTGACATGCATGGCCTCCTCATGGTTGTCACCGCCATGGTTTCCACTGCCTGTACCATCGCCACCGCCATGGTTTGCACCATCACCACAAGGACAACCCGAACCATGATGTCAATGGTGTTTCTCACTAGGATTTTTCATTTGAAAGTGAGCGTTAGGTTTTTGGAAAATCCATCTCTGCTGGTGGGAGTTTCATTTTTTTTTCTACTATCTGTGTGGATAAACTTACCAGCGTTTCAATTTTTTTTCCTGGTCTCTGTGTGGATGAACTTTGTATGCATTGATAGTCTCTACACATCCCTGTGCATTTCCTTTATTTTTCTCATGTGCGATCCAGTTGTTGAGTTTTACCTGGGTGTCTTCCAGCGGCTCATGTAGGCGTTTCCTCTTCCTCAGCCGGAGAGAGTGCACATTTTGTAACCGGACCTATTGTTTATGAGAATTTTTAATTTATGCAATGACTCCTTGTAGATGTGCTATGACGACATCACCTTATCTCTGTCCATTGGATTCCAAGTCAAGTGACCTTGGGCATGGAATGCCTTGGAACTCATAATTTTAAAGGGTCTTGTGCCAAATAGGAGACCTCGACAACAAGTATGCTCGTAAATTATGCATGAACTAGGTATTAGTCATGAACTAGGTATCAGTAGATACAAGAGTTATAGAGAATGGAATTTAAACATACGTGGAATTTCTCATATGAGTCTGTCCAAGCCTCCATAAGAAATATTATGGACGTCTAGTTGCACATTATTGACTGCATCGAGGGGTTATTGATATATTTTTTCCTCTACGGCCTATGCTTTCACCCTACCATAGATGTTGTAACAAGATATTGATCCAAAAAGGAGGAAATTGGATCTGAAAGGAGGAAATTGTCCCCGAAACGAACCCTTCTACTGAAACAGATGAAACTTCTTCTTCTTATGCTTAGCCTGGTAACATGCGCCTGCCTTTGTATTTGCACTTCCTTTCCTGGAAAGGTTTCATAAACAACCTGATTTACGTTCATTGTTGGAGAGATTCACCCTGCTCAAACTAGAAGCATATTGACCGTTCGACCATCCTGGTCTTTTAAGCTGAAGGATGGTGGCATCGATCCCTTTGAAACCTGAATCACATGTAATGTAAAACCCCAACATCATTCTTCATTTCTGAAATGTCTTGGAAGGCATAGACCAAGTGGTTGGCATCATCATTTTTTCTAATAAAGCTTCCATGAGAATCTGAATACCCAAGTCGCATACATTGTCCAGTTCTAAGCTTCATGTTTCTGTTACTCTGTCAGTTAATGGCACAAGTCAAATGCTGTTTTTAAACGGGAAATCAAGTTCCATGTTTTTACAAACTAGTGTATCTTCTTGAAGGATTCTGATTGCAACAAGGACAAAGATTTATATATGCAGTGGTTCAACCTCACCACAATTGACGGACAAAGGATGACGATTGCCTGGAATACATCGCGCAAGTCTCCTGCATCTTCTCTTTCAAAGTTAACCCTTGCAACAATTCAAATTCAAGCTTCCTGCTGATTTGAGTTAAGTTGGTTGGTTTTCTTCTCGAGGAGTGGTTTGCATGTGTCCATGGACACATGCCAGGTACATTGAAGGTTCATTGTTCTCCATAATTACATGCGCAAAGACATGAAGAGATTCACAACTATGTGTAACAGGTTAGTTGTAATATTTGTTTGTCGTGGCAATCTCATGACTAAAGTTTAGTTTCGATCTTGTCAAAACCTATGCAATGACTTATTTAAAAAAAATGTTCGAACCATGGCGTGGCAGTGCTCTCCATTGAAACACATAAAAGATACACTTAATATATACACAAAGAAAACAAAAACTATGTGGCTTTTTTGGAGTAGTATGGGAATCATGCCCCTAAATAATATAAACGGAATAGACCATAGATCTTGTTGGAGGCTATCCTATCTGTTGTAGAATGATGCAGAGGTGGGCCTTATTCTCTGTCCAATACCTCTTAATCCTTTATAGGATTATAGGATTATTACATATGTAATAACGATTCATTGGGGCTCGTTGTCGCTAGTATAAATATTTACTCTGTTGTTGGGTCGTCTGTTTTGTGTGGATTAGTAACCATTAGTAACCAGTGAAAACGAAGGTGAAAATTAATCAATGGTTTGGTTAAACCACTATTATGTCATCGTATTCGGCTGACACCATTCGGCCAGGACCTGGTTGTGAGGTGTAAGAAAAATAAGTTTTCTTAAGAAAAAATGTTCGTAAGTTAATTGAAAATTAGTTTGTTAAAAAGTAAGAAGTAAGATTTATTCTAGTTTAGGGAATAGGAAAGGATTAATTCCTTCCTTAGATTCATCGTTTCTTTAATTGGAAATTTCATGTTTTCATCGTGCAAACTTGCAACTCCTTACCATATCAAAACTTGTAATTCTAAATTAATTCATAAATAAAAACAAATGTTTATAACGGGACCATATTTTAACAATTAAAGTGTAGTGGAAATCAGTAGTGTTAAAGTGACTTTCTTTTAACATTTAGGATACATAAGAGATACATTTTTTTAATTTCTAGATCAATTTTCTTACTCAGTGGTGTATGACACTATGAGTGCTATAAATTCTTCCAGTTGTCTCCAGTAGATAATTGATTTGTCTCTTGTAGATAATCATTTGAAAGTACATTCTCTAATAAAGTCTTCACTTGATCTGGAAATCTTGCTTCTATATATCTAATAAAGTGCTATAAATTCTTCCAGTTGTCTCCAGTAGATAATTGATTTGTCTCCAGGAGATAATCATTTGAAAGTACATTCTCTAATAAAGTCTTCACTTGATCTGGGAATCTTGCTTCTATATATCTAATAAAGTAGTTATTGATCGTGTACTGCAACATGTAGGCATACTATTGGAATAAAGCATTGCAATTTGTTCAAAAACAGACTCTGGTAAGGTTGGCATTGATCCTTCTTTGGACAATCCCCACCCAAAGGAGCTCAAGAATGATTGAACAAGCTTAATGGACACCACAACTATAGCGATTGTCTCTTCCAATCAAATGTTGCGCTTCTCATCGACTCCATTATAAATAAAAAAAGATTGTTGTAGGCGATTTTTTTGTCAATTTTAAGAACTCAATTCACAGATGGGAGAAATCAACATCCTCACTGCCAAGGAAATCAGAAAGCATTGCCCCTTTGTGAACTGAGGAACATGACAATTCCTTGAACATAAATTCTACTGCCTCAATTCAAGATCGTTGTAAACAACAATCTTTGGCATGAGCAAGGATGAGTATCAGGAATAATGATAAATAAGTTCAAGATCAATGTAAACGCTAACCGGTGTCATGAGCAAGGACAAGAACCAAGTATTTTAATCATAAATAGATTCAAGATCATTGAAAACAGTAACCTGGGGCATTAGTAAGGACAAGAACCAGGACTTCAAAATTATAAATAGGTTTAAGATCATTGTAAATGGTAACACGTGGCATGGGAAACGATGAGAACTTGGCCTTCTCTACAAATGGAATGACGTATGCATACTGCTGTGTCTATCGGCACACAAATCGATGCATATGTCATCCCTTGTTGCCAATCAAAAGATACATTTTTTTTTAATTAACCAAAAATACAATAAATCAGAGCTATAGTTAAACTTAGCACTCGGGCAAAAGTTTTATCTTGTGTGGTAGCGATAATTGATCTATGTGATTGCTATATATATCCTTGACATATAAAAAAATTTATTGAGTTATAAAAAAATTTATTTAAATATAAAAACTTTTTAAAAACTCAAAATAAGATAAAAACTTAAAATTCAAGCACTAATATATTGTTATAATCAATAATAAAAATATATATATTAGTATCAACCATGCAACATAGCACTGATAGGATATGGGTGTGGAAAAGGCCCAAATGACTTAAAATTCAAGCACTAATATATTGTTATAATCACTAATAAAAATATATATATTAGTATCAACCAGGCAACATAGTACTGATAGGATATGGGTGTGGAAAAGGCCCAAATGAAATAATGTGCATGGTGGAATTCATAAAGGGTATGAAGAGACCCAAATGAAACCATATGCATGGTGCATGTATGGTGGAATGCATGGTCCGAATATTTAGAAAGTTACTCAAAGGTTATTGGATTTCCAAAAATAAAAAATGGTTACAACTTATGGTTTTTCTTCATTTGTTTAAAATGAAACTTGCTTGCTCACATAATCTTTTGAATACTACTTTATTTATTAAAAATTGCAGGTGTGTAAAACTGCACCGTTTTTCTTTCTCCTTTAAAGAGCAATAGCTATGGACAAGTGAGTTCAGAGGTCTGAGTCTCTTGATCGAGTAATGGATTCAATTAGATGGTTAGGGTATAGTATACAAAATGACTTTTATTTTTCAAATTCTCATTTCAATGAATTTTAATCTCCAAATTGTTTACTGATTTTTGGGTTTAATTTCCACGTCTATAGCATAGTCCATTTAATAAAATTATGTGAAATTGCATTTTGCAAAAAGAAATATCGCTTGTTTAGTTATCTTATATATACCTTATTTGATTGCGATTTTAATTATAAATTATGTGAAGTCTATATTTATTCCACAATTCTGAGTGCATTACACCGTCTAATTTCACAATGTGAAGTATGTAAAATTGTTCATATTTTATTATTATGACCACTCTTCTTATAATGAATCCATATATGTCGATATTGCTAGGGTTTTGATATAATTTGATACAATGTTTGTGATCACCACTCTGTCACAATTCAACCCAACAAACAAGTAGAATTACTAAAATAAGGGTTTTTTGCGGAACTATTTTCAAATAACTTATTTATAGAAAAATTACATTTATCATTTCTTAGTTTAATTGTTTTTTAAATACAATTTAGACATTATTTTGAAGTTGACAGATTTTTTTTAATAGTTGGTGTTGCTGCAAACAATAGAGATGCAGATAATAAAAGAGTGCATTAAAGGATATCTCTTCCCAATTAAACTCTTTTCAAAAACATAGATGCATTGCCTGACAATACAACTACAACTACAGTGGAAATTGATCTTGCAACTAGAGTGGAAATGGATCTTGACATCTCCCTCAACTTCGACAATAATTATCTCAGTAATCTGAATGAAAAAAAGGGCTATTCCAATAAGATGTCGAGCTTCTTAGGAACATGTGCATATGTTGGAACATGTACAAATATCGGTGTTAGGATTATAATCCTCACATGTCTAATTTGGTCAATTATGCCTAAAATAGGAGTCTTTTAGTCATTATTGAGTCACTAGTTCCATTGGGTCCACATGTACCAGTTACTAGAGTGTGGGGAACACTAATTGAGGCTAAATTCCACTGACTGCACTTCCATGCATCAGTGTAGATGCATCCTAGACCAATCCCTACAATTTAGGAGCCACTGGGAGTGTCGCACCAACCTCCTTCAGTTGAGTTCAGTTGGTGCCAAGTTATGAGTCAGTTACATTCAATTAGCGCCAGTATTTGCATGGATACATGTGGGAAGGTACATTTCCTCACCTACCACATTCAGTTAGACTAGTTAACTAATTCTAACTAACTAAGGCACTGATTTAGACAACCGGAGCTAGCTAGTTAAGCTCTAATAATGACTTATACACATCATGTTATCCATTCAGTTAGTCTGAGTTAATCAATTCAAATTTCCTCTCATGTATTTGAATTTTCTGGTTATTATTACCAATGTATTACATTGTAAGCATCATCCAAACCGTATCCATTTTTACTTTTGATTAATGAAATCATATACATTTGTAAGCCATTTTGTGCATTGTTTCATGTTAAAGCTGAGTAAATTTGTCTCTATAATATATTTGTGAGTTTTTTATTGGTTCATAGATTACTTTGAGCTCAATTTTAATATGGTATCAAAGCCTCAGCAAGACAAGGCATTTCTCCTTCTACATATTTCCTACTAGATCAAAAATTTTGAGCAAAATTGCTCCCTCCAGCACTGCACCAGAAGCGGAGAATTTACCACATAAATCCTAAGCAAAGGAATTGTAGATCAAGCTAGCTTGATTGACTAATATGGGTGTGAAAAAAATTCCAAAAGTGTAGGATGCCGACCTTACTTTGTCTGTTTTTTGTGTAATTGCAGGTACAGCTTCAGATGGATTCAAGATTATCAGTTCCTCTTCTTACTCCATCCACAAGATATTCAGAATGGAATTTGAAGATGATTGCATATCTAAAGAGACAATTTATCTATGAGGTGTCTATTGGACTTGGTAAAGAGTCTTATGAGAATGAGAATGACTAGCTAAATTATGGTTATAGAGCTTTTGAAACAATTTGTCTAGCCCTTTCTCCAAACTTGCACTACCTTGTTAAATATGCTAAATAACCAAAGGGTCTCTTAACAAAATTGGATAAAACCTTTGGAAAGCACAATGAGGATCATAATAGCACTTTAGAGAGCACACCCAGCACCACAATAATTCTTGATTCAAAAGTGTCGGCCTCTACTCTCTCTGATGAATTTGTTCAAGATGAAAGAAGCAGAATCTTATACACAGTCAATTTGAATAGAAGAAAATATCCTTGCAATGACTCCTCCTACTGCTCCGGAAGTTTATGAAGTCTATGATATATCATATTCTCATATGGATGATATAGAAGAAGACATTTGAATATCTGATATTGGAGAAAAACTCTACTTCAATTCTATGCAAACACTCTCCAGTATTCCTCCTTTAAATTTTGTGCAAAATTTGCTAGTGACTGCTTCAGAGAATGAAGAGGAATTCAATTTCTCTCCCTCTAATGTTGCTACTGATGTGTAGATAAGTAATTATTTTTATATTTTGGAAAGAATATCATATTTCAGGAGTGATCCATTCACTCTCATTGATCTTGAGCTTCCAACAAATTCCTAAAATTTTGAAGAAGGAGAAAATTGTGCATCTACCATATCGGTGGAGCAAACTCTTGGATCTGATATGAACTTATTTGGACTGATATGATATTATTTGGATCTGATCTGATATTTTTATTTTTAGGTTTTAAGTTTCAATATCTTTCAGTAATGCTTATAGGTTCTCTCATCAATTTTGGTGTGAAAAATCAAGTATTGCAAGTCTCCTTCAAAGTTGTTGCTAGGGATTTGATATCATTCCTCACTCTTGGATCTGATATGAACCTATTTAGATATGATTTATTTGGATTTAATATGATATTATTTGGTTTGAATTTTAATTTCGAATAGCTTTCATTCATGCTTGTAGCTGCTCTCACCAATTTTGGTGTGAAAAATCAAGTACCGCAAGTCTTCTTCAAATTTGTTGTTGGGGATTTGATGTTAGTTTCCTCTTATGAGGTTGCTGATATTTTATTTTTTAAATAATTATTTATTTCTGAAGCTATATTATATTATGGATCTCAAGCATTCGCTCTCCACAGTCCCAGGGCTTCTCTACTTTTGGTCACATGCTCATCTCCTCACAGAACTAGTAAAGAGGAAGACATTTTGCATCTGCCTGGACACTTTATCCTAACACTTGGGGCTGATTTTACCACTCATGGTTTGATGTTCAAGGATGTAACATATCAGTTACTTGAGTGTTCCTCACATGGTTTGAATCCTCAAGCACTTTTTCTCTCTTATCAGTTGATTTCAGTTGCTCTACATGGGTCCCATTTTCATGCAACAGTTGTCTATGTTCCTGATTCAGTTGAGCACATTATTCTTCTTCCAAAGAGGAAGATTCCTCCCGGAATAATAATTTATTTTGGATGGAGAATTTCACATGCCAGGTCGCAGGATACCTGTGAACGGAAGAGTAAGATTGATCCCGATTCTACCTTCTGAGTTTGAGGGGGGGGGGGGGGGGGGGGGGTATGCGGGTTCCCATGTGGTTTTTTCCTTGTTTCCTTGTTTGTATTAAGTAGTTACTTTTTCATTTTAGTTGTAATGGGTGACCTATGGTCTTAGTTACCATGGCCCACAAAATTTCCAAGTTATCATTCAGGGGCGGTGTTAGGATTATAATCCTAACAATCAGAACAAGCTAGAAAAGGATAGGTGGTTGCATGCACTAGATAGATGCATGAAATTCGTGTCTAGTTGGTTAAAAGGAAAGATGGAGACCCTCAAATGCCAGGTGTTGGACGCATGCATCGAATGGATCCAGGGGTAGGCTCTCAAATTCTAGGTCACAGGAATTAGGTAGTAACGTGGTTGGTGCATAGTATATGTCCTATGCATCTTTTTGAGTCCCGATCCCCAAGGTCGATTATGTTGGGGATCGGTTATGAAGCAATAAAGAAGGTGAATTAAAATCCCCGCCCAAGAATTCCCATTACGATGAAGCAACCTTAAGAACAAAACACAACATTGAGAACACGTACGCTAGAAGAGATTGACATGTTACTTTATCTCCAACTGTACACCATGCACAATAGTTTTAAACCATATAATTGTTTTACACTTGCCCGAGATCCCAACAATACATGTGGCATTGTCTAGACAAATGGAAATACTTTGTACTTGTGGCATTGTCTAGACAAATGGAAATACTTTGAATACATATTGACAAAGTTTTTTAATAAAAAATTCTTAGTGCAAGAGATCCAGAGGATGGATAACGCGGGTTGTCGGGAATCATAAGTGTATATAATTTTTCTATATTCACCAGAGCCCTTTTGTTATAGATTGTGTTCTTTTGTGAAATATCAGTCATGGGGGCATGCATTTCCAATTCAAATTCTAGTGCTAAGTTAATTTCAAGCACAATTATTGACTAGCATAACACATGAAAAAACACTAAAAATTGTATGAGTTTTTCACTTTCACAATGATTTTTGGTGGCGATCTTGCAATTCCATGTTGCAAGTTTGGATGTGATCTTTTTCTTCTCCATGCTACAAAAAATGCTAAAAAGAAAGAGATACTTGAAACAAACATATTCAATGCATAAATATAGTCTATACAACCTGCCAACCTCGGTAGGTATCGCTTCCATGTAACACTTGTTATAACCGTAAATCTTAATGTCATTTCACCATATGATATTCAAGCATGAGTCTAAATTTTGATAAAAACCATTTACAACATATGTTGGCTCTATCACATATCACATAGGTGTTTAAAATTTTTAAGGTCCACTATTAAATATTAGGACATGAGTTATATTGAACTTATGTTCGAACATGTTCATCTTCTAATCAATAAATATATAGCCAAGTCTTAAACCATCAACATGCATGGGATAATTTTGTCTCTAATGTGTTTATCCTGCCATTATGGTATACAAAAAATATAACAACCTGTAAAAGATATTTGTAAAACAAATGGAATATCATGTGACCTAGGTGGAAATAATGATCAAACAATATAATCATAATACTCCTTAATGTACCCCTTCTAGTCATCAAACAACATGCATTTTTTATCCAACAAGAGTGCTTACTTAATGGGACCCTTTCCTTTACCTTAAGTCAATCTAACATTGTGAACGAAGGAAAAGAGACAGGATGAGAAATGATTGGTACTTGCAACTCTTCGTAAGTGTTTTCTTCAATTGGACCAAAATCCAGGTCAACAAGTCATAAATGTAAAGAACATAAAGTATTTCAATGTTGTGGCCGATCCTACCCATTTTCAAGGCATTACTATAGAAGATACGCCTAAGTTCAAGGCTACATACCAAATTTCTCCTAAGTGTTGATCCCAGTTTTGTTACTATTTTCGAGTGATAAATTACTCTTTTGACATCTATTTTGTCACCTTTTTGACATATTCCTATCATACAACTTATCATTCAGCCACCGGTACAAATACATTTGGGATTTATGCAAATTCTTGTTTATTCATATTATTTCATGATTTTATTAACCAATTCAATGATATTTGGGAATTTGTTTGATATATGAAATTTTTTTACAGATTATCATCTTTGCACAAGCTGATATTGGACACGCAACCATGCTAGATATCAGCAAATCGCATCCAACTCATCGTTCAGCCCGTCGATCAAACTGTGCATTGTTCGTTGGCATATTCTTGGATGTTAAAGTATAGAAAGGTTTTCAGTTGATTCATTTCCCATGTGCCTGATGAATGGAAAATCCTTCCTCTAGAAGGATCGCCATCCTACATTCTCTATTCGACACTATGACTCATGCCCCACGTCAACAAGAAATAATATGTTGCAGCCCGCGTGAGGAGAACTGCCGCATGAAAGAGCAGGATAATGACTGTGTGTTGGCACATGATCGGTTGTTTGTAATAATGGTTGATTATTTTAGGAGCGGTCGACCACTAAAAAGGTCGACCTACTCATCCTTGTAAACACTATATATACCTGCCTCCAAGAGAGAGCATAGTTAGCTAGCATGTTAATCAGTCGACGTTAGGAGAGAAACTCTATAATATTGTTCTGAAATTTAATATAAATCATATTTGTGTTGTTCATCTGTGCTCTTGTCTCTGTGATTGTTTGAAGTGCAACCCTAATTGCTGAGAGGGCCCCTCAACAACCAGCGATCTCCATTTCCATGTGTATTTTCGTCATTCCTTTCTTGCGGTTAGCATAGTTTCATTTCTAGTTTGTTTATGTAATTGAGTTTTTTGTAATCACTTATTTCATTATTTCCCATAGCATGTGTTTTATTGTGAGTGTTTCTTTGCAGTCAATATAGTTTCATATCCAGAATTACATAACCAATTGTGCGCATAGTTAGTTTCATTTCCAATCATTTTACAGTTTATTGTTCAATTTTATATTGATAGTCACATAGATCTGAATTACTTTATATCCTAGAATCAATTTAAATTAATCTTAGCTCTGATTATTCATGTTTTGTTATGAATTTATTTTGGTTATATCTTAGTTTGTTTTATAGACAATAGTTCCTTTATAAGCATGAATTAGCATAAGTCTTTTCACTGGTTAGTTTGATTATTGAATAAGTTTACTTACTGTCCTTTATGCATCTTGTTTCCATATGCATAAAATCAGCTGATAATTAGATCATTTAGGCCACTTTCCACTATTTTATGCATACAGACTGCCATTCATACCGCCTGTTCAACCTTTCATTCAAACCATTTGTCCAGTCTGTTATCCAGTCTTTCATTCATCCTTCAATGTTCCCATTTTGTTTTAAGCTTGTTTAAAGGTTCTGCTTCTTTGGATTTTGAATTATGTTATGTTTTGGTAATTAGATAATGGTTATATTTACCATTGGAACCTTAGATTAGACTATTCAAAGTATTTATCAAGTTCCATCCTTATCTTTCACCTCTTCTTCCCTTAGTATGCTTTGAATTATGCTTTGTTCTGTTTCTTTTGTTTCTGATCTTCTCACTTATTACTGTTATAACATTTGATAAGTATATCTCCAGACTAGTTTACCTTTGTGTATTTTTTTTGTTTAGAGGAGCTTCCTTATTAAGTTTTCTACTTGCTTTCTTAATCAAGTTTTCTTTATTAAGTTTTCTACTTGTTTCCTTTATTAAGTTTTCTACTTTCTTTCTTAATCAAGTTTTCTTTATTAAGTTTTCTGCTTGTTTCCTTTATTAAGTTTTCTACTTGCTTTCTTAATCAAGTTTTCTTTATTAAGTTTTCTACTTGTTTCCTTACAAGGTTTTCTTTATTAAGTTTTCTACTTGCTTCTTTCATTAAGTTTTTACTTGTTTATAAGTTAGATTTTTCCTTACATTTGTTTCATATAAGAATTGTTTATTTATAAAATTAATCCTTAAAAATAATCGTGTTTCTTAATAGATTAGTTGTTTATAACATCTTCCTTAGTTAAGAGTCATTTGCTTATGGAATAAATCACCATGTTTACCATCACTTGTAATTGGAAATTCCTTAGTTTGCACATATTTGTAGAAGTTAAGTTAGATTTAATCCCATTCAGTTTCTTTACTTCTTTTAAAATCCATTTTGACACTACTCCTTCTCTAGTTCCGATCACAATGAATGCATATCCTCAGAACCCCCAAGGAGAGTGGAACTAGATAGTTTAGTTTAGCCGTTATGTACATTTTTTGGTTGCATGTATAGTTTAGTTGTTGAAGTTCGTAAAGTATATCAAGTTGTTGCAATCTTGTTTCCAATATTATAATGCCTTGTATAGTTAGTTTCTGAAATTGTTTATGAAGCTTTCTAATTCTCAGATTAAGAAGTGGAATAGTTGAGTAATAGGAAGTTTAATTTCTTAGAATAGTATTGTTTATATCTTTACTTTCCAGTATTTGTTTATAGAGTAGAGTGGTATAGGTTGATACTGCTCTAGTCTAATACTCGATTATGGTTTAATGACCTTAATAGTTGACTTTCTAGGAGTTTGACTCGGTTTCTCATTTCAAAATATCTTTCGATCTTTTCTTTGTTAAAATATTTCCACGACACCCTAGGAACCCCTCTACCTTCGCATATATTTTGTGTCAACTCTAATTTTACCAACATCGGTCAATAATTGAATATTTGGTGAATTAATTAAGATATTATAACACCCAACACTAAGTAAGAAGATGTGTAACTTGAAGTCCATCAAGAAGGCACACTCATATCTCTTCATGCTTTACCTAGTATTTAAACCCCACAAACCTTGAAACTTCTAGATTACATCAAACACCACAAAGTGATAGTCTTGTTTAATAGTGGCAATCCCCAAAATTTTATTCACTGGTGCGTGGCTGAAAAAATCCATTGTTTTTTGTAAGACTGCACAAGAAGTATATTATATCATAAAAAAAGAAACAAAATTACAGAGATGCTCTCTAGAAGGTCTCAAGGTGGTCTGAGAAAGTGAAACTACCAACCCATCCATGCAAAGATAATGTCAACTTTATCAAGTTTTAAACAAAAAATGCCCTCCCAACTGAGGGAAAACAAGCATGAAACCTTCTAAAGAACTTAAAGTTTTTGAACATCATCCCAATGCTAAAAGACCTACAGGATAACAACCTATCTATCATAGAAAACCAAAAGAAAATATAGACACAACAATTGTTTCCTAAAACATGAGAACCTCTACTAACCTGAGCGTTCACCATGGATAGAGTCAGAGCATTCTTCAGTAATGGGGCAAGCCTTGTATTATGAGATTGATAAATCCTCCATTTGCATTTTCATAAGTAGCGGCTTCATCTTACGTGGTGGAACATATTTCCCATCTAGACCTTGGTTAATAATCGTTGCATAAGGTTCCAAGTATTTAGTGTCAGTTGTTCCATGTGAAAATGGTTCTACTTCCTTGTCTAGTGTCTTGGATCAAAGTTTGTCCACATTTGACCCACTTAGACTAGTGGTTATTCTATAAAGCCTTGTTTGTACACTTACCTACTATTTTCCTTGTTCTATGGAGTCAATGAATCCCTCTATGCTACATTTATGGGGTAGTTATTGCATTTCCCTGTTTTAAGGAGACTGGGTGAGCCCTCTTGAGGATTTGGTGAATTTTCTCGTTTAATGGCCACGTCCAAGTCACTAAACCAGCTCAAGTGCCCTCATGATGGTTCCTTTTACACTTTTTTACTAGCCTAACCACTCCATGGTCCATCTAGATTCATTTCACCTCGTTATGGCCACTACTTGGAGTTACACTTGGCACAATGTCATAGAATGAGGGAATTAGTCAAGCTAAGCCAACATTAATGTGAGCTACTCAATTCTCCACTAATCCTCTCGATTTTGTCTCTAGAGAGAAACTATATATTATACTCATCTTAGTGAATAATACATAATGGAATATCAATCCACTTGAGTGTTTTACTCTTGTGTTCTACTTAATATTTGCTTCATATTTCTTCTATTTTCATGTATTTCTCTTTGGTAAATTCTAAGTGAAGCTTGCTCTAGTAATATAGATCTATGTTGAGATTGCACATGATTAAGAACATACTATTGTGATTTTATGCATTCCAAAATTTAACATTATGTGTATAACCGGGTCTCCCAGCTCCAAATGAAGAATTTTATGTGTAGGTTCTATAGCAGGCTCAACCAGTAATAGGGTTTCTATGCATTCTACCACTTTCTAGTCTGGGGTATTTCTGCATTGGCTAGTGTGCTTCAGCTGCGCCATAGAAAAACTATGTGAAGCCGCTTCAGTGATAGTATTCCCATCAAGACTAGATTTCTTAGAACCCATGGCTTCAAACCTTTTTTCAAACGGAGATTTTCCCCAATCAAAATTCTCTTCCAAATTGTTCAGGCTCTCTGCAATTTGCTCCATACTAACTTTTATGTCCAAGGTAGCAACTTTGGAATTATGCCATTGCACCTGGACATATTCCATTAATAGACCCAACATGTTTTTTACCGCCCAACAGTGGTTTATTTTTCTTGTCGAATGTGTCGAAGCAAGCTAGTGGGAGACTATACCCGCCTCCCATTCATCTATCAAAAGACTAATCAAATCAGAGATTGAATTAATATATCCACCACCTCCAGATTTCATTGACCCCCGATGGCTCGAGGAACCCCAACCACTGCTCCCTTAGGATTGGATTTCCTCTTTGTCGAATGGCCATGGTGCAGACAAAGAAGAAAACAGTGAAACTAGTAAGTGCAAACAGAGAACCAAACAATTGCAATGTGGCGCCATTTCCTGGATTTCATGCATATAAATCCTTCCCACCACACGCAGGGATAGATCAACCATCCTCTCACCATGAATGTTGATTGTCTTGTGAACCATCATGCCCGTCACGCGAGGAGCCACCATCACAAGCACCATTAAGGTTTCCATTAAGTTGAACCAAAGCGAGTTTAATCCTCTTGGCCCTTGTCCACATGTTGCATGCCAATTAGAGGAAATTTGGGGTCTAAAATGGGCCTCCTAAGGAAAATAATAAAAAAGCCACAACACACTACAAATATGTCATGTCACATTAAATCTAATGAAATTCAACCTAAATTGTCCCATTAATAGTAGTTAATAAGTGCATTGAGTTAATATAGAGTAAAGAGATATTGGTAAAAAATATTAATGAAATATTTAGGTTCTCCTGCACACATAATAAATAATATACTGGATTTTTTTAAATTTTATATTATAATTTTTTTAAATATAATAAATAATATACTGGATTTTTTTAAATTTTATATTATAATTTTTTAAAATAATTGCACCACTACTTTTTATATATTTAATAAAATGCAAAACTCAAATATATTCATATTTAAATTATAATGGAAAATATAATTACAATAGTATTAAAAAATAAAAATAAAATCACTATTATTTTTTAATATAAATTTTATATTAATTCATATAAAAAATATTACAATAAAAAACAATAAACAATAAATGTTCTTATAATTTATATAATATAATAAACCATATATATTCTTATATAATTTTTTTCATTTTTAAAAATTTATATATAATATTTATAATAAAATTATAAAATATAATATTTTCATTATAATTTTAATTTAAAAAAATAAATAGCATTTATAATAAAAATCTAAAAGATTTTAAATATATAAAAATATTGAAAAGTTATTCATGCTTTGCTTTGAAGTAGTACGTTTCTTTCACTATCAATCTTGCATTAGGGCACTTCTCTAAGGCTTTGGTGAAACATCTTAGTAGCCAGAGGAATAGAATGCAAAAGTGATTCCCGTAGTAGCGGCGAGCGAAATAGGAGTAGCCTAAACCGTGAAAACGGGGTTGTGGGAGGGCACAATATAAGTTCTATGTTGCTAGGCGAAGCGGTTGATTCGGCTTCCGAAGCATATTTCCCATCTGGGTCGAGAAATCGCATGTTCTAATAGGCGAATTGATTCATTTCTCAATTCCCTCCGGCTTGGGCCTAAGTGCCTTCATCCAGCGATATGTATAAATAACAACTCCGGGGATTTGCCTTCATGAGATGAGGATCGGTATACAATTTTCTAGCTGTGTACGCTCGACCAAAGAAAGAATTTAGTTATAAAAAATTTATTTATATAACGATGAATTTGCTTATAACCATTAATAATTTTTTTATAAAAAAACATTATATTTTTATAACCATTTGTAGTGTTTTTTTTATTATTATTAAAAAATATCAGAAAAACCTTGTTAGACGACATAGAAAATTTCTAGTGTAAATGTAATATTGCAAATTTATAAATATTAAAAAACATTGTTAGACGACATAGCGAATTTCTAATGTAAATGTAATATTGCAAATTTTAGTGTAAATGTAATATTGATAGAATTTTTTTATTATACTTTTACCAAGGAAAATGTAAATATAATAATGTATTATTAAACTTTTACTATGAACAAATCCGCGTGAACTAGTGTTTATCAATTTCTAATGTAATGTAATATTGCAAATTTTAGTGTAAATGTAATATTGATAGAATTTTTTTCTTATACTTTTACCAAAGGGAAATGTAAATGTAATAATGTCTTATTAAACTTTTACTATGAACAAAGCCCCGTGAACTACGGTTTATCCCCCAAAATGGAGAGTAATATTAAAAATACTAAATATTTTTATTTAGTATTTCAAGATAAGTCCTTTTAAAATTATATACTATTTAGTTTTTTTTTTAATATTGATTAGTAAATGATTTCGGTATTTCAAAATGTCTCCAAATCATTTTAATTAATGCGGGAATTATTTTTTAAATGAGTTGGAAGTAGTGATCAAATAAAATATCATATATTTATTATTTCAAGTATATATAGCGTATTTTGAGATTTGATATGGAGTTAGCTATTGTCAAATAAATTTACGACACATAAGCATTATATGTCCAACTCAACCATAATGGTTGACCAAAGATATTGAGATTCTATTGGCTTAAAAAATTCAACTCTATCCAACTCAACCATGGCACATTTTTTTATAAGGCCCATTTTAGACCCCAAATTTCCTCTAATTAGTGGGTTACCAACTGGCATGCTTTCCACATGCTAGTACATGGCTACCACTTGCATCCAGGGGAAAAACATCCATTGTTATGTCCACCCTGTTAAGCCCTATATATTGTGATGTTACATTTCTATTATTATATTAGCATTTTCTTTATTAGTTGACTAGGACCTAAATTGTAATTGTACCATTTGTCTCCTACACACACACACACACACACACACACACACACACACACTAAGAAGACTTGGTTTTAGGATCATCTCATGTCATCTAGTGCATTTGATACATTGTAAAAGGAGGTTTCCCCATCAAAGAGGCTTCTTATTCATCTCGGTATTTGATTCTCAAGGTGTTGGTTTACTCTTTCTTTCTATTTTTATGCCATTTTGGTAATTTGGTGCATAAAATTTTGTATCAGATTCTTTTTCATTATATTTTTTTTGGATGCCTCAGATAGATAAATTTTTAGGGTCCTTAGAGACATAGCAAAGTACTTGTAGTAAAAATTTCATGTCCTAGTTCACTATAATTCTTGAGTTATAGTTTATGGAACTTTGAGTTTTTTACTAGTTCAAAAACAAGTCTTAAACATGTGTTCTTGGTAAAACTATTTTATCTAACAATTGAAATATCCAAATTGCATGCCACCTATTGAATTATAAATAATACAAACACATTATTTTTGGTAAAAATTTTAAAATCAGAACTAGAAATTCAGACACGTTACAAAATGTACAAGTTTGCTCTCCTAAAACTTTAGAAAACAATAAGTTTTGGTAAAGTTATCATATATTTCTCTTGGCACATCATAATTTGGTAAGACATGTGGCATTACAAAGAAGACATACCAAGATACTTTAGACTAAAATTTTAGATTCCTGAGTAGTTGGAGTTTCATAGATAATTCATGAGAAAGGTTGGCTAGCAAGACAACTAAAAAAAAGGTTTTTGAAAGGCATGTTAACTTGAAACTTGCATACATTTTGATTGAAAGGACTATTTAGGGTGACTCAAAAGGTGTAGTAAATAAAAAATTAGAGAGGAAATCTAGTAAATATTAGTGGGCTCAGATGGAAATAAGTGGAAAAAAACATTGTATTCTTGCTAAACCTATGGAAGGCTTGTCTATGAAACAAAACAAGCATTATGATGTGAATTTTGAGGTTTCCATATGAGAATTTCGAACCAATGGATCTAGAAGCTAATTAGAGCAGTAATACAATTAGAAATCCATAGAAGAGAAGAAGAAGGTATTATATTAACATAATCTTCAATAACCTAACAAAGACAATTCATCGGAGATGAGACTTTGATACAATTGCATAGAAATCAAGAGAGAATTCAAGTAACGATCTAAGCTATGCAGTCTTTATTGATAGAATGCTCAATATAATACATCACCAAGTGAACTGTTGAAGTGTTTGATGAATGAGATGCAAGCTTATGTATATATGTAACTAAGATAGGTTTAATTATATACACATGCATACAATCTAGTTAATATTAATATAAATCACCTTGCATGGTGATCATGCAAATGATGTTAGGGTTTAACTAGGCCTGGAATTGGTAAGTGAGGTGATTTTGTGCCAATATTATACAAGTTTTCCCTCCTTAGGGAGTAAACACATGTGTGTGGGGAGTAAACATATGCGTGTGTATCTAGAGTAAACTGGTCCTATAATTGCATCATGAGGTAGTTATCTCAATCATGCATGAGCAACCAATGTTTAACTAGACATGGATGTGAAACTAGAGTAACTATACCTAAATAACTAACTAAGGAGTGCTAGGCAGTTAACTAGTACACAATTGCTAACTGAAGTGAACCAAACCTTAAAAAATGGGGATAGTTAATTGTAAGGGAACCTATTGACCCTAAAAAAGGGATTTTGACCTAGTAAATTCTATATTGACACTAAAAATCGAGGTAGAAATCTAGTAGGAGTAATTTTATCCCTTAAAAATGAAAAATATATGAAAAATGAGTGTGCATGTAAACCAATAGTTCAAGCTTATAAAAAGATTAAAGAACCTTGAAAATACAATTATAATAAAGGTGGACATCATGAATATGTTAAATAAGGTTTAATTCAAAACATTAAAAGGGGATATATAGGTTGACCTCAAAAGAACCTTGAAAACATGAGGTTGGAACTTGTGAAGGATGTAAGCAACCTAGTTACCCAAAAGTATACTCCTCAAGAAGAGGATAAGGAGAACAAGATGGTGGATTCCAAGTCATATCAAGAGAAAACTCTATCATACTTAGAGAACAAGATCCTTGAGTCCCAAACACCCCTTTTGAGTTCTAGTATCCACATAATTGTGAGTTCAAATTAGGACCACGAAACTACTTCATTCTTGATATATATGTGAGGGAGTTTGACAGTAATTATCCCATAGCATAGATATTTCATATGGAGCATCTCTTTGATCTATACCAAGTGTCAACTTTACAAAAGGTAACTATCTCATCATTGTAGCTTAAACCTGATCAATTTATATGGTACTAATGTATTTGTGATTGTAAACAAAACTCTATTGTCTCTTGGTCATTATTTACAAATGAATTGATAGCACATTATGGGGATATTAAGAGAAGCACCTTATTTATCCAATTGATAAATCTCACGCAAAGAAGTTGAACTATAGACCACATTAAGAATTTTCAAAAATTAATTCTATAGTTGTTTTTTACCAAGTTATCCTAGAATTGTATCATTGTATTATCCTCTTCAGTTTCCTCATACTACTATTATTCATGCCTTACCATCTCCTTGAAGTATTCACAAGTGATTCATAAATGATTTAATTTAAAAAAAAAAGTTAGGGATTTCTTCTATCCCTTGTTTATATGCGATACGATTTCCTTTTCATTATAGAAGCCTACTACCCCTCTCCAAGATTAAAATTTCCTTGCCTCTTACTATAAACTCTATGCACCAAGACTTGAACATTTTTGGAACACTATTAGATCCAATCCTATTGTTCCTCTAGGAGGGAACTAATTATGTAGCCTCCACATCAAATAAATTCTTATCTTGTATTTTATTGGTTAAATGTTATCCAAAGGGTTAGTGAACCCTTATTCTCCCATACCTTTCTATTCTTCAAGATAAATTTAAGTTTCGTCCACATATTACCTCCTAAAAAACGCCACAATTTAGAAGTTTCTCTCATGGTCATTACTTTGTTTGCAAGGTCCATATATGATTACAAAGCTAAAAATCATCCTTCAAATTCTTTTGGGAAAACATTAATAAATATTTTTGATAAGAGCATGTTTGTGACTTGTATTTGTAAGGAATACTTCCATCATATCACTTTTCTTTTAATTTCCCATAAACCTCCATCATTTCATGGCCATGCCCCTCTATCTTTTATTGGTACATCCCCCCTCCCAACCCACAACTTTGCCCCTATGGGTCCTAACACGCTTTGTTTTTCCATTCATCAAAAATACTTGACAAACCAATTATAGGCTTACTCAGTTACCTACATATATTATTGGAACAAGTCACAATTAGTTGTTACATTGAAAGTGTTATGAAAAGGGTGGTAATTTATTAGAGGGTGGAGAAAATGTGAAAATTTTCCTTCCTAACAAGCATGTTTTGCATTGGAATCATTGGTGAGAGGAGAGTCACTTTGATTCTTCTTCCATTTCAATTGTAAATAAATTTATTCCTAACAAATGCATAATGGTTGGAATCATTCCTATAAAGAGAGTTTTAAATTCCATATAGAAAACCCATGTTACTGTCTTCTTCTTTGAGCATAGTATGTAATGTTTTTTTTCTTCCTTTAGCATAGTCTGTTGTGAAAAAATTGTCTTAGGCTTATACACTTATTCTAAATTCCTAAGGGATATTTTTATATGGTATGATCCAAACCCATGAATATTTATGGAGAGTAAGATATTTTTTTATCTCATGAAGAGGCTATCCCTATTGTAAAGGCACCAATGATAGTTTTTTACCTATTTTCTTGAATCTTCTTCTTTTCTTGTTATTAGGAATCTTAGGTAAGATCTCTTTCCTTGATTTTGATTTCTATGAGATACAGGTTTAAGAGGGTCCATATTACAAAATAGATAGGAATTCACTCCTTCCCCCTTCTTCCATCCTTCCTGCAATATTGGATTATGTTTTTTCTTCATATTAGCTACATAATCCTCATCAAACTAGGAGCAATTAAGATTTTGATTCACACTTTCCACTTCCCCCTTCCCAAATTAATGGAAAATGATATTCCTAAAAGTGGTAGTGTCCTTTTCCTCTTTCTCTTTCGTGTTTATATCACCTTGTATCATACATGTGATCTCCAAACTAAGGCCAAACCTACCCTGCTTCCCCTCCTTGTTTTCATTTCTTGTCTTCTCCTTTTGATTTTTGGTTTTAAAGGCTCTCTTCTTCTCTCTCTATTTGATATGAATTACACAAATAATTCCTACATCATGGCTTGGTTATGAGGATTCTCTCCTTTTATGTCTAAAGGCCATATTTATTTCCAGGTATAGGTCAAACCTTCCATATTATTGAACATTATTTTTAGTTGCCTTTCCTTTCTACATATTGAAGGATACAATATTTTATAGAATGGAAGGAAAACTAACCTTATCCATCTCCTTAGAATTTAGCTTTACCTTGAGCATCACATTTCTCTATCATGTCTTGTATTAATCTCACCCTGAAGGTTCCAGGTTATTCCTTGAATTTTCCTCCAACCCATTCTCAAATTTTTCTTTTTGGATCAAGTCATTTTAGGTGTCCACATTCCTTACCTGTGGGTCATATAAAGGGGATTTGGACATAGTTTTTTTTTTTTATCAATAGGAAAATATACCTTTGTGAATATTCAATGCACCAGGGAGCCTATCCCCTAAGGTTAACACAACACAATTTTTCAACATATCTCACTTGCATTTAATTTTCTCATAAATACCTAGGAATCTCCCCATTATTTTCCATATAGTCGTTATGAATCTCTACTAACATAGTTCTAATAATAAAATTTGGTACAACATCCATTATCTCCTTCAATGAACAAAGAAAGGATATCATTGTTCCAACTAGTAGAATGACACTATTCCAATAACAATTCCCACTGCGATTGGATTCCTTGTCTCTCACATTACATTATTCAAGATCAATGTTATCCATACTTTTCTAAGTTGTGAAAAATAGGGGAGTATCTAAATTTCATTTTCCATACCATGCATACCTATATGGATAAAGTATTATTTTAGATAATTCTACCATGGAACTTGCAAATTAGCATTGTATCCAATTAAATTCAACCTTGTCTAAAACCACATTGTCCTAAAGCACGAACTTCTTTTTTTCTTTTACAAGTTTCACATAGTGTAAAAGCACTTTCTCCTAAAGAGCACTTATTTTTTTAAATAATTTTCACATGATACATTTCTTTCCTTCTCCTAATATCACCACACACACACATCTAAGGAAAACCTCATTGGGAAACCCAAGGATTCTTCTCCACATACATGGATGACATTCCTAGTAAACATGTTCACATTGTGTTCCTGGCCTAGGGGGATTTTAATCAAACACCTAATTGGCATGAAACTAGTGGAATGCTTGACAACATTGGTAACAACTAGTTGAGATAACCCTGATATGTGTGTGTGTGTACATATTTATGTATATGTACACACACACATATATAGATACATGTATAGATATATAGATATAGATATATACATATGTATACACACACACACATATGTGTGTGTGAAAAAGTTCCTTAGGGAAACACTCCAAGAGTATGCTAAAATCTAAGGGATTTAAATGGATTCAACCTTGTGACCTCCTTCGTTGATATATATTTGACATGACAAGTCAAACCACTAGAGATAACCTCAAATATTTGTGTGTGCATCTATGGGTATTCCAAGGAATATATTGTAAGAAAACTACTAGCCGATTCTTGGCATTCATGGATGGTACCAAGTGCTAATTATCACTCATGCAATAAATATAATGAACTCAGGGAAATGGCCGTGAGAATCAATGTAAACCCTCAATTTCTATGTTCTGGGAATCTTGCATAGAGGGGATCAAAATAGTCAAACTCATGACCTCCCCAACCTGGTTCATGATGGATTGAGATAATCCTTGGGGATACACACACACATAAAGTTACAAGATAAACCAGTAACCCGAGGATATTCCCAAGGGATTGTTCCCAAGACCTCTTATTGACCTTCACCTTGAATGAGATGTTTTTTTCTAGATCAAGGATCCCATAAGGATTATACACACACATATTGCACTAATTGATTAATTTTGTATCACACCTCCCCATTCTAGGGGGATTTTGGTCCCCAAAATATTTTTATTAAAGGATACAAGGAAAATTTTCTTGAACTTTTCTCTTGAGTACCACTAGAGCCTTGCGTGGAAGTTTTTATTTTAATCCAATTTGCTAGAGTTCTCGATTCTCCCACCGTGGTTGTTCTCTTATTCAAATCACATATTTAGCTAACTCTTATTGGGAATCTTGTGATAATTTAATTATGGTTATTAATATTTTCCCCTCATTTTTGTCATTAATCATGGATGGGTCATAGAGTTTTAGATTCTCTACATTCACCACTGAGTAAATTCATGTAGACTAAGTTTATATGAATTTTTTACTCCCTATTCCAACACTATAATAGGGTAATATCAGAGAGACTTAACCTCTTACTAAGTCCTTGGAACCTCTCTTTAGTCAAGTTTAACTAGACTTGGTATCCTACATTGAATGTCTTCTCAGTTTTGTGATGGCATGCATGGTATTGTATTTGTATTTCGATTTCTTTAGTTTCTCTTGTACCAAAAAATGGATTTGCTTAATTTCATTGATGAAAATTTTATCCTTCAAGAATTCTAATGTGGTGTCTTCTTTCACTTCTCCTGGTGTCTTCTTTCACTTCACTTTGTTATCCATATACAAGAAGTAGAGCTAAAGGTGGAAATTATTTAAAACTTGACTAGATTATGGAAGTATTAACTTCTTTGTTATAAGAGTGTCAGAGGTAGATCATATTTCTCATCCTTGGTCATTGAATGCTTATATTTGTAGCAATGATGAATACTTTTTTTTTTCCATTCCACGGAAAGTAAAGTCCAAAAATCATTGAGAAATTCGGTATCTCTATTCAAAATGACGCTCCTTGATAACCTAAAGTGCACTCATACCCTCCCAAAGAATTGGTTTATTAATTTTGTAGCCTAAACAAGGATGCATTACTTACTAAATTTGTCCACTACAACCAATACATAGTCATGTCCCCACTTTATTCTTGGAAAACCATTGACAAAATCGATGGATATTCTTTTCAAAGTATAGGTAATAAATGATATGGATGTTGATTCCTATTTTCAGGTTTACTATTACAACAAAGTATGCACCTTATAATGAAATGAACTACATCTTATGGAATTATTTATTATTGCAAATACCGATGAAAGTTGGTTATTGTTATCCAAATAAAAAAATGCCTTGCAACTTTGGAGGTGTGAACATATCTTATAATTTGTATTTTATTAGGCACACAACTATTATCCATATTGGAAATGGCAGTCAAACTTTTTGTCACCTTCTTCTTCGTGAAATTAGCCTCACTATTGTTGAAAAATATCCTTGAATTCCTTAGCTGTAATGTATTTATTTTTGTATGCATCATGAGTGAAATGATACATATGTTAATATTAAACAAAGTTTTGATCTTAGGTGCATGTGTCCTTCAAAACTTACCACTTGGTAGTACCACCATTCTTATACTTGATGATGAGATGAAAATGATGCAAAAATATCATCAATTTGTAGTGCCTTAGTTCTTAAAGCTATTACAAGATTACAAATATCAAAGGTTGGTGATTATTGTGGATGATGGTCTCCTTTTAGATTAGTTAGTGATTCATTTAAAGAACTATATACAAAGTTGTAATCTATGTAATTATTTGTCAATAATTTTTATCATATTTGGAGCTTTGCTAATTTTGGAGGTTGCCCCCTTGAAGAGGCAAATGAACATAAATCTTTATTTTCAATATAAATAGTCCCTTATCAATACAACCCCACACACACATTGTCCCATTATCACAATGACCTTATCACACACTTATCCACCCTCTCAAAGTTATCCTTAACACATCATGGTTCCTGAACATGTTATGCCCCATTATACAATAATTTATACCACCCCTCACACAGTACATCACTAACTCATAAGACCATAGAAATGAAAGTAACATTTTAAAATATATTAAGTACCCTTGATCATTATGATATTGAACACACATTATCCCATAACCATAATTACTCCCTCACACATACGACTCGATTTTAGCTTCGTTACACCAAGGAATCTTTGGACTAAAGGTTCTAAAATATGGTGTCTATTTCAAGTTTTGCAATAATACGAATGGTTCTTGGAGATTATGTATGGACCAAGATCAAAATATGGGGTCTATGTTCATATAAATGGTATCTAGTGCTCATATTTCATTCATAATACCCGAAAGAAACACACAATCCATATATAGGGAATCTTTAGTCTACAAGTGAGGTATGGTCATTATTTTTAGGATTAGTGAATCAATGATGGTCCTTGGGGTCCATGTAATGGTTAAAGGTCACAATTTTTGGTAATATAAAACAAAATGTATCTTAAGGGTCCATTCACCATGTGCAATTTCCATAGCCATCAAATAGGGATTTAATAGGGAATTGATGTCCCGTGAGTTTAGTGTGGTGGATATGTCAAGGTTAGGTTCACTTAGGGCACACATGGCCCTTGATCCTCAATACTATGGATTTCATCTTAAGTGGTGGAATTAACGCCAAGAGATTCCTCAATGAATCCTCTATCGAATGGCATATCATTTTCACACTTTCAATTTTATATTAGATTTTTTATTTAAATTCATTTAAAACTTATACTTATTTTTTCCCATTGGTTTTGAGGTTTCTTAGAGAAAAATCAATAATATAAAAACTACAGGACCAAAAAATAATGAAAAATGTGTGGGATCCCCATGGATATTTTCTCTTGAAAATGATACTTTTAGTTTTTCAATTTATGTAGATAGTTTAAAAAAGGTCGATGGGAACACAAATGTGTATAAAATAAAATTCAATATTAGTGGGTCAACTTCAAAAAATAATAAAATTTATAATTTAAAAAAAGCTCAAAAATATATATGTGATCTACTAAGTTTTGTGTATATCATCATCATATATATATCGTTTAGTTATATATTGAACATTGAATTATTTGATGGGTACAAAAATACCTTGTTAACTTTTTTGTGATTTTCAAGGACAAGAATTTAATTAAATGTAAATTTGACACATTAAATGACACTAATATTTTAAAAAAATTATTTGAAAGACAACACAATTCCATATAAGTTTCCTTTTTACTACACATCAAAATCAATAAGGCTTATATGAGTTTTGACATCTTCAATCTAAAAAATATGTGAAATTTTCAACACCATTTTTTCATCACCACATTTCATTGAAAAGTGTTAGGTCCATATTCATGGATTCACTAATTAAAGCATTTCCACCTCCAATATGCTAATAGTAAAGGTACATTGAATAAGCACTGCCACCACGAAAATATTCTTCACCAGATATACACTAAAATTAGTGAAAAAATATAGGAACACCATGCTAAAAACAAATCACATATGCAAAACAAGTTGTTGTCTAGTTAGTATTAGGTGATGATTCGACTAGAAAAAATGGACACGTATTACCAATTGATGAGTTTACTAGAAAACAATACAATACAGTCCTTGTCAATTAGTTAGCTGGACAATAATGCATCAATGATAATTAACCCCTCCATCCACCATATATACAGTCTCTAACCAGAAAGGATCTCCATAGATCTAACAAACATCAAAATATGACACCCATTGTGGCTTATGTAAGTATAATTAGCATATCCCAACAATCCATAAATAACTTAGTCGACATTTTCATACTAGTTTCTAGCACTAGCCTTTAATCATTGATCTGTAACAAAAAGTCAAATCAGCCCCAACATACCCAATAACTACCTTGTTAAACTTTAATCAAGAAGATAACTCAAGTTGGGATTACATTCTTTAATAACATTAATAACACCCCCCCGAAACTAGAAATGAAGGATCAATATAATAGTCTATAAGGCATTACAACTGCAAATAGTGGGAAACATTCAGACATAATGTTTAACAAAATATTAAAGAAAAGCATCACCAACGGTCGAAATTCAGTTGATTGGTTTCATTGTTGGATCCTCAAACAAACACCCCAATGGATTAACATCAAGAGAGAGAGGAACTGTAATATTGTACAATCAATACATATATACATTGATATAAAGTCATAAATCACTTTTTCAAATGCTACCATGACAATTCATAAACCCAACCACAATCAATTCTGGTAGTTGGCACTAGTCCAAAGCTCTATCTTTCGTTCCTCTTTTGCAAAGAGAAGTAAAAACAATGACCACTTTTCCAAGAATGTCAATTCTAGGTACATTATTTTGATCCTTATGATGAGGATGTCAACATAGTAGGAATTCATATCCTATATTAACAAGATGTGTAATATTAGTTTCTTATTCAATCAAATATTAGGGCAATCCTTTACATCAACAACACTATAAGAGAAAGTTTCTAATACAAACATTCAATTGACTCAATGGAAACATCAATAATTAGTTTATGTTCTGGAAACTTTGTTGGATGATATCTACCAACAACAAATAAAATGGTAGATGATGTAGAGTCACTCTTAGTACTTGATGAAAAACTATCATATCGAAGTCCTTCTCTCAGTGACCTACACTAAGGAATAATTAGAACAACAATTCCATATCCATTCTTCCCAAGTCCACTTCCGGTATATCCCATCTTGTTTTATAGTTTGAATCCAATAACAATAGAATGTTTATCAAATTTAAGAGAAAACTCAATAGAATTAATCAACAAGAAATGAGGAGGATTCATGCCATCAATACCATCCTTCTTACAATCAAGGATACTAACAACATCGTTAGATGAGACATCATAATCACTAGAAAGGGTGGTATTCTAAGAGAGTCGAGACACTATCAATTTTCTCAACATCAAACTTATTTGCAACAATATCCACTCGACTAAATTCATTCTCAAGACCTAGCTTGCAATTTTTCAAAT
This sequence comes from Pseudotsuga menziesii, assembly GCA_001517045.1. Lineage (NCBI taxonomy): Eukaryota > Viridiplantae > Streptophyta > Pinopsida > Pinales > Pinaceae > Pseudotsuga > Pseudotsuga menziesii. The sequence goes on from LPNX010373404.1 coordinate 1,000,651, forward strand.
CATAAATGGTATCATCATTCTCAGTTGTATGTAACAATTAAACATTACAATCTTATTTTAATTCTTCGTATTCATCAAATAAACAGACATTATCTACCTAAAGGGGAGAAGCTTCTTTGTGAATCTTGTCAATGGAGGCTTGCAAGTGGACAAACTCATTCTCTAGTTGGGTATTGGCTACCTCTAGCCTACTAAAATTCTCCTTCAAACCATTAATTTGTGTATTAGTGATATCTTTGAATTCCTCCTCTGGTTCATCAAGTTAATTTGTTTTATCTTTAAATTCATCTATAAGGTTCTAAAAGACCCACTTCATAATTATTTCCAATAAATCAATCAGTTCAACCAGTCAATTAAGGCGCCTCCTCTCATTAAATATATTATTTAATGATTATTTATTATTATTTAATGCTCTGGAGTCAACAGGGGCGCCTCCACCAACTTCTGATGATCAGTTCAGCTTCAGTTAACCTCATCAGGGTTCATTGAAGTCATGGAGCACTAGGACTTGATGGTTGGCTTGCTATGACATGTGTTTGATCTCCTTCAGTTGAGATTCAGTCATTTATTGCACTTCGACTTCAGTTAGGGTTTGGTGAGTCAATTAGGGTTTTGGTCCAGTGGTTAACTGAGTGTGAACCAATGGTTTAGAGTCAGTTAAGCCAGACTCACTCATTAATTTCGAATTGCCTCCTTAGGTATCCGAATTTCTCATTGAGTCAAGCTATTGCTTGACATTTTTATTGTAACCATTCATTGTTTATTAAATATACAGAGAGGAAACCAATTTCGGTTCTGATTAACACCATTTCATGAGTTATTTGTTGATTATTCTTTGATGAGATTGATGCTTTGTTCCTAGATCAATGTGCAAGAATAATAGGGTTGTCTTTAGTTGATGCTTTAATTTTCTATTCTCTATATGAAATGGGGAAATAGTAGTTTGCGAGGCACGATTTCATGTCCCCGTCCATGTCTATGACCATGGAATGGGGTAGTTATGAAATTCCTCATACAAATTTCTAGGTTGATATGTCTATGTAGAATACCCAACTATAGGATACATGATTTCACATATAATGCCTCACCCCAACATGGACATAAATAAACAAATGCATGCATATATGCATAAATATAAAACACAATGGATTCAACAACATGTTCATATACACAACATGCATAATTAGCCATATTCATAACCATAAAGCAATTACAACTTTGAACATTTGTAAACAATAAGAGTACTTATAGTTTAACTAAAGAGGGTCCAAGCATGTGGTTGTGTAAGGGCCATGTTTCACCCAACTGTAGGTTTCGATTTTTGATACCAACCCAATTCAGGTTATGATCTACCGGGGTGAAGAAAATACCTGCGGGATTCACTCTCTCCTCATCCCAACCCATTTTCTCTCATGCTTAGCCAACCTACTCATTCCAATCACTAAATGAATCTCACTTAGCCATCGAAACCATGGAAATATCTTACACTTCCCGACACAACACAAGAAATTCATTTCCATTCATTACTTTATAGTTACCTCAAGAAATCCAACTATTACAATGATTACCAATGTGTGTAGTAAGAGTCTAAGCTACTACATGCCTTTAGAAAATTTCATGTATAATCAAAGCCACGGATTCTAAATCATCTAATGACTAGAAAATAACTGTAGGTAAAGGTTCCTATCTTTCCCATCCTCTATGCTCACCAACAACCATCATTTCACTCTTGATGTTAGTGATTTCCTCTTCACAATGCTAATTTCTAGTTAAAGTTCCTAACTCAACAATCCCCATTGATAACTCTCATGGTTTATGAATCCTTCTTCTTGTCCAATGAGAGATAGATCACCATGGGGATGAGAGGATGGTGAAAATGAAATTGAAATTTCTTCTAACTATATAATGAAATACTCTAATACTATTCATGTAAAGTATATTCATCCCATGTTTCCATAATTACATAAGAATACTTTCCCCACCAACCTCACACAACATTCAATACTTAGGTTTTTAATAATTCATAGGAGTTAATGACTCATTTAAGGTACATGGAAGCAAAAGTATGTGCTATAAGGATTACACTTGGAAACATAGGATTTAATATCCCATAGACCCCCTTTCCTCTCCCCCTTTGGTGGAATCATAAACCATCTAGTGCTCCTTACACAACCATCTTGGACCAAACATTATTATCCATCATAATATTTACATAGATTTTGAGTCACTAGGACAAGCCAACCAGACAACCCATATATGGACATTTACATTAATGCCTAGCCATTCACTAGTTGAATCTTGGATTTGAACTACACACTAGGAATCCATACTAGCATATTTACATCACTTTACATAATCCGATTCAATACATACCAAGGGTAAAAAATAGGATATTACATGCCAACTTCTTGTTGAATTTGATTGTTATATTTATGCAAGGCAAGAACCTTATTCTCACAATTTTCCTACAATCCCTAGAAAATCATCTCTTCATCTTCATCAAGGGAACCCATGGTTAAATAGGCTTTCAAAACTTTATGATTTTAGTGTTAGTTGGCTAGTAAATCAACAAGTTACCCAAAGAGATAGGTTTATTCCTTGTTCCATGACATAGTCAACTATTGTATTCTAACATCCGGACCAATCAAATGCTTATTTGATTGACTAATTGAATCCTCAATCAATCTATCAATTGACCATCCAATTGACCACTCAGTTGACTCTTCTATTTGATTGTTGATTGTCAATTCTTTCTCCATAAGATCTAGAGTTATGATGAACTAGAAAATATTATTGTTCCAACACCCCCCATCAACACAATGATATGGAGATTCAAGAGTTGAAATTACTTTAGATTTGAAATTCTCCATGTTATACAAAATCATGATCACAAACCAAAAAATTATGAAAACATGTTGGAACATGCAAAAATAACAAAAAGTGGATAACAAAGATTCCAAGAGTAGTGGTGGTGTTAAGAAACATTTTAATCACTTAGGTACAATGAGTAAATCTACAAGATATGATGACGGTAGATTGAACAAAATATCATCTATATATGGGTTAAGGTCCATAATCGTGTAATACCCCCAGTTTTGACTTGGAAATTATTTAATCAGAATTATGTAAATGATGTAAATATGCTAGTATGGATTCCTAGTGTAGAGCTCAAGGCCAAGGCCTGACAAGTGAATGGATAGGCATGTATAATGTATATATTTTTAACTGGACCATATGGTTGTCTTATCATGCCAATTCTAAATATATATAAATATTATGTTGGAAATAATAAAATGGCCCGACATGGTTGTGTAAAGAGCACTAGAGGGTTTATGGTTCCACTAGAGGGGAAGAGGAAAGGGATCATATGGGAAACTAAATCCTTTGCTGCCAAGTGTCAACCTTAGAGCCCATCCAAATTCTTATATGTGATTTAAATTAACCAATTACTTCATCTTTACCATTAAAACCAATTATTGAATGTATGTGTGAGGCCCTGGTGGGAAAATTTTGTTCATGTAGTATTGAAGCATGGGGGTTGTGACAATTATGTTAGATGTCAGGAGTCCTTTATTCTATGGTAAAAATATATTTGATTTATCTTTTCACCATAATCTCATATCCCTTTTAGTTGAAACTCTTTTAATCATTCTCTAATGTGGACTTCTACAATATGTAGAGATTCCTATTGTTGTTCATGACCATTACCAAGCTTTGTTTAACCCATAAATTCGAATTTAGAGACATAGATACATATTTGAAGGAAAAATAGATGGTTATAGGGGGAGAATAGTGGTTGGAAAATATACTAACCTTTACCCATTGATTTTTTCTACTTTTGCATGCTTGAGAAGCCATGATTTATGCTACAAGAGGTTCTCCAACAACATAAAGTAGGTTGGACTCTTACTGCACATACTCGTAAGCATAGTAAGGGTTGGATTTTTTAAGGGAATTGTGGATTACGAAGGGGAATTCATTTATTTTGTTGTGTGGGGTAGTTTGAAGGAGTTCCATCGTTGTGATGGATTAATGAGATCCTTGTAGATATCTGGGTGAGATCTTGGCTAAGCATAGAGAGAAAAATGGGTTGTGGGTTGAGAGAGAGAAGCTTGTAGGTGTTTCCTTTGTCTTGGTGGCATCATAGCCTAGATTAGGGGTGGATTCTTTGTTGAAATAGTATATGCTGGATAACGTTCCTACATTTTGGTGGAAAATCACTCTTACTCATCCAGTTTCTTAGATATTCATTGTTTAAAATATAAGTATTCTCTTTTGTAATTGAATATGTAATGTTTATTTGATGTCTGTAATTATTATGCTTGTACAAAGGAATGTGTTGTGTCTGTGGATGTATTTTATTTCTGTTATGTATTTTTATTATTCATATGCACACATATTTCTCAATAATATGAATTTGTAATATGGATACAAGGCATAATTTCAAGGCCCTTATTTAGTTAATGTCCCCTCCTGCAAGTCAGATTGGGTGAAGGAGACATGACACATTAAAACTCCCATTGTATGGGTAAACTATTTGATTTATAAAAGCTTAGGATCCTCAGGTCTGAATGAATTCACTATGAAAGAAGGTTGTATGAGAGAGAAGTAATTCAGTGTACATTAATCAAAGGTTCATGGTGAAAATTGAACAACCAAGAGACAAAAATTTGGTCAGCATAGAATTACATGAATTATCATTAACCTCTCTGTAATACAATGATGATACAATAAGGAGAATTTGAATCCACTAGGTGTGATTCGAATTCACTAACTTGGACGGATTCCAAAGAACTCTAATTGTGGGAAAACACCACTAGAGACTCACTAATCCAAATCCAGGTGACTAAATCACTTCACACTCAATTAGTTGACTGAGTTAGGTGAGAAAAGGGTCCCAACTTCCTCAAATCATGAAAAAGTGGCACTAGGATGAATGAAAGTGAACTAACTATGGCTAATCATATCATAATTGTAATTAGAGCATAATTGAACATAGACTAGGGTCAACTGATGGTGACATTGAGTGTGGGTTCCTAAATTATAACAATTTCTCTCAAGAGATCCCAAACTCATGCAAACTAGCACATCCATTGGTAGGTGGTCCCCATATGAGTTCCCCATGGCACTAGTGAAGTGGCATTAGACTCCTAAGATAGAAAAAGACAATTAGACAATGGTGGTCATGGGAGTATTAATTAATTAATCCTAACACCCCCCCTTAATATTAACTTGGACAACCCGGGCCCTGGAAACTAATACCAAATGTCAGCCATACAATCTAAATGCAAAAAATAATTGCTCAACAAATAGAGGAAAATGGGAAAAAACCTCATGGGAACCCCCTCCCTCAAAATGAACAGTGGATCCAAGATCAAGCTTTCACACCAAGAGAAAATGTATTCTTTTGTGCACTATTTTCCTGGTATGGTGCATGTGAACCTCTCCACCTTCTTCCAACCTGATGACAGATAGGAGAAGAAATGTTGTTGCTTTTGCAACCAATATTACATATTTCAAAGCTCCTTGATAGTATGGAAGAGTTGAACTTGGGATGTCATTCCCTGGATCCTTGCTTGAGCCCATACAATGGATTTCTTAGCTTGCATGTCAATAGATAATCAATGTACCCCTTAGGCCTTTCCATGTATTTTTTCCTTCCAATTTGTCATGTAGAAATTACTTTTGTCCCTTCTTTCTAGAGGAAGAGTGACATGATCAAATATCTCATTGTTATTCAGTGAGCAGAATTGTTGATCAGAACTTACCATCATGTAGCATCTCTCTGGTAGTTTGTAGCACTTCTTTGGGAGAAGTGAATTTGCTTGATGTAGCGCAAGGATCTCATTTTGAAACTGAGATCTTGTTCTCCTCTTGTCAGATGAATCTATAGTCACGTTCCCAATAGCCTCAATGACCTTTTGAGCCCATTTAGGCCTAGGATTGGGAGTATGAATTGGACCTGGATCTGAATCTGATTCAACTTCATCTTCAATTCCAAAAATTGATTCAACTTGGTCCTCTGCTTCAAATTCTAGATCTGAAACATAAATGGAAACATCATCATATGCAAATGGTTTAGGTAGAATGATTTACCTTCCCTTTCAAATGGAAACCGATATTGCATTGGATCTTAGTATGGAAGAAAGTGTGAAAATTCATATGCCTTGGAGGAATGGTTTGCAACACCTTTTGCTATCATCTTCCTAGTTAAGATATATGAGATCTCCACTGAGTCAGGATCAAATTCATCTCTCTTTGGTGAGCCTGTATGAGTCATCTGATATACATAAAACAAATTTGCTGCCAAGGAGGGAACATAGAAAACATTCTTGAACACTCCATGCTCTAATTTGATTGAACCCTTCCCTTCAACTTGGATTTGACTATCATATCCCATGTGAATACTTGTACCATAAATAATTTTTAATGAAGAGAATCATTCTTTCGATCTAACCATGTGATTGGAGGCTCTTGAATCAATGAGGAAGGAACTCGATTTTGAAAATACAACCTTTAGTGTATGGCATCTCTCATGATATTCATTTTTTTCTCCATATCTAGACTTCCTTGCACCTTCATGGAGGGAAATATTGTGTTTTTCAAGGAGTATTGACATGTGACCTATGGTCTTCTTCATACAACCTTTATTTGTATGGTTTCCTTTCTTACAGTAGGAGCACTTTCCCTTGTCAAACATTTGATGTTTTCCATTGTTAGAGCTTAAGGCTTCATCTGATGGATCAAACTCTTCCTTAGTATCAAATTTAGTGTTCCTCTTATTCTTTCCTTTCTGATTCCTCCTTGCTTGCACACTCTTTGTCTCCCAAGCCAAGAGAGCTTGATTTGTGGAGGATTTGAGGGATCCCATATGTATCATCTTGTCTTGTTTCTGAATAAGAGATTCAATGAAGGCATCAAGGGATGGAATTCACCAATTAGGAGTTGTCGGTCTCCCAGAGTGAAAGGTGTATATGAACACTGAGAATTATGGGCCAAGTTTGCTCAGAATTGAGAGAACCAATTTCTCATCCTTCTTATCAATCCCGTGACTACTTGCACTGCATGACAAGGGATTTAAATTTTGAGAAGAATTGTTGGATAGTTTTGAAGTTGATGGGTTGCAGTGCAATAAACTCATTCCCTAGAATATGGCCTCTCATCTCATCCTTCTTTCCAAACAGGGATTCAAGCTTCTTCAATACTTCCTTTGGAGTTTTCAGTCCATCAAGATGGAAGAGTAACTCCCTGGAGATGTGAATGCACCTGAAGCCAAATGCTTCATCCAACTTGTTCATATACTTCAAATTCTCAAGAGGATGTTGGGGTTCAACCTCCCACCCACGATGACCTTGTGTAAACCTTTGTTGCGCAAAATGATCTGCACATTATCCATACAATCAAGATAGTTTAAGGGTGTGAGGATCCTAGGAGTCAAGGATGATGAATCATCCATCTTGCAGCTTCAAGGAACGTCTAATTCTTCAGAAATATTCAATTTACCTGTAAAAAAACTGCAAAACACTTCAGTTCAAAGTCAAACCAATTCAAACACTCTCCACTTCGACATGTGCACTTTCTCTGGGTGCATCACACCTGGATAGACTTCTTTGGACAAAATCCAGAGGGAGAAAGGCAAGAATACCAAGAATTATGGGGAGCCCAACTTCTTATGGTGCATCAATGGAAGTTTCTGAGGTTTGGATTTGGCCTGAATGCCTACTCTGATACCATGTTTGATTTAACAAATATTAGGATCCTTAGGCCTGAATGAATTCACTATGAAAGAAGGTTGTAGTGGAGAGAAGCAATTCAGTTTACATTGATCAAACATTCATGGTGAAAATTGAACCAGGAGGCAAAAATTCGGTCAACAAATCATTACATGAAGTGTCATTAACCTCTATGTAATATCATGATGATACAATAAGGAGAATTTGAATACACTAGGTGTGATTCAAATTCCCTAACTCGGACTAACTCTAAAGAACTTTAGTTGTGGAAAATCACCACTGGAGACTCACTAATACAACTACGGATGACTAAATCACTTCACATTCAGCTAACTTAATGAGTTAGGTGAGAAAATGCACCCAAATTCCTCAAATCATGCAAAAGTGGTGCTAGGATGACTGAAGGTGAACTAATTGTGGTTGATTGCTTTGGTGGACATTGGTGCAACACACAATTTTTTGAAGGAAGAGGTGGCCAAGAAGTTCAAGTTGCACTATGAGCCCAAGAAGAATTACTTAAAAGAATTAAACTTAGAACTGGATAATGTGGTTGGAGTTTCCAACCAGGTACTTATGAAGCTTGGTGAGTGGACTTGTGAGGTGAGCTTCACAGTCATGTCGATGGATGATTTTTATGTTGTATTGTGGAAGGAATTTATAAGGAGGGAATAGGTAGAGTCGATGCCTCACTTAAAATGTTTGGCGATCCTTTCACAAGAAGAGTAAGTTATCGTGCACGATATGAGGAAGCTATAGAGAATCAGAAAGGTGACTGCCATGTGTGAGACACCTATGGCAGACCTTATTGTAGCAAGTTCTCATGATGTTGCAGATATAGGAAAAGGAAAAAGGGGAGGACCCACCAACAAAGTGTTTGAACCAAAATTCCGTGACTCCATGAGACACTTGGAGAAGAAAATGTGCATGGTGGAGAGAATCATGGGGTTGGTATTGACAAGAGTGGAAAGGATTACTAACTTCTGCATGACAATGTAAAAAAATGAATCAACAAAGGGGGATTGTACCAGTCACCTATAAGTAGGAATGGGAAACATTCAGTGGTGCAAGCACTTAAGAAGTAGATGGAAATAATTGTTTAGATGAACCAGAGGCTAAACGATTGTTGGAAGATGGCGATAATAGTATTGGTGAGAAATCACTTTTCTTATTGTATTTGAGTAAGAGGATGATAAAAAAAACAACTGAGAGGAGATGTTGACTTGGGCGATGGTCATGAGCACCATCTTCCCAATATTTATCAATGAGGTAGGTCGTGTAGTAGACCCACTACATTTGGCATGGGTAGTAGGGACCTTAAGTGCCTTTAAAAAGAGGAAATTTGAAAATGATATCCAAGTAGAGAATTGGACAAAAGGTGTAGTGCTAAGTGGTAGAAGTGACAAGATTCTCCACAATAGTGTGAAGGTTTCACCAAAACACGAGGAGAATCATGTGAGTTGCAAAAGAACGCGCAAAATTGATACTCTGACTTGGAATAATCACCCAGATGGTTGAACAGAAATGAGGAAGTGTTGATCCATGCAAACGGGTTGATATATGCCACAGAGTGACAATGATCGAGAAATAATGACCATGGTAGTATGCGGAGAGTTACGACATATATTTTCTCAGTGTGGAAGGAATCTTAGAGAAATTTCCAAGGGATACAATAGCTTAAAGTGGTGGAGGATGTCACGTCCTTGGCGAGGAGGCACATTGACCACCACTACACCCATGAAAAGCTTCGGCAAGACATGACATGTTGGCTTGGCCAAAGAAACATGACAAACACACTTGAAAAGTGGCCTAACTTGGAATCTCAAAAGTTCATTCGATGACATTCAGTAGGATGGTGTGTGGTGTGGCACTTATGTCGGGTGGCACACACCTAGATGATTTGGAAGGTAGGTGGACTCGATAGGCAAGTGGACGCACTTCGATAAGCTAGGATGTGGGCATGTTAGGTATCCAAATCCACTAGGGAATAACACCAATGAAAAGAGAAAACATGGGAGTTGACAAAAGATAGCATCTAAGGTGAAGGGGACATAGGCATCAGCAAGTGGGAACAACTGGGTATGACTAGCTAAAGAGGAGTTCGATCGACAAATGTGCACACCAAGTGGAATTCGACTCAAGAAGTGGGATCTTTCCTTGTCATCATGGAAGACTATATATGTAAAGGTGTTGATGCAAACAAAGGAATCAATTCAAAGGGGATTAAACCAACGAAGTTTGGGATAAGTAAGAACATAGTTAGTAGGAAAGAACAGTTAGGATGGGAACACTTCAGAAGGAGGGCATGTCTTGATAGAAGACAATGTGATGGGATAGTAAGACAAACTAGGGTGAATTTTTGGCAAGGGTGAGCATCCCTTATTAGCTTCCCCAATCTCCTATTCAAGGAGATTGGAGACTTGAGAAGCACAAAGCATGGATGCCTTAGGTTGTAGAGTGACTTAAACAATTGTTTAGATGATGTTGACAACAAGACTGATAATGTGTAATTCTTACTCTTAATTTATTAATAAATATCTATCATATTTTTCTTTTCAATTAGTTAATTTATATTAAATATTAATTAATTAAAAAAGTTAATCTTCATAGTATATTTAAACTAATTAAAATAACCTTCATTTTATAATCAATTTAATTTATATTTATATTATATTTTTATTTACCTTGTGAACAACTTCTCACCAACTTTCCAACGTGCACAACCTTCTCTATAAACTTATTTAACCATAATTTGCACATAAATAAGTTTTTATTTTTCCAAATACATCATACGCTACCCAAAATTTTCACCTTTCACAAACCCATGTCGTCATCCACTACCTTACTTATACATACATATTTCTATGAAGTGTACTTCCATTTTAGTAGATTCCATTCAATACTTGATAGACTAGGACCAAGATTCGCTTCTCTAGGACTTCTGGTCTATATATAAAATTGGGAAGTATCATGTTTTATAATACAAAGTTACTCAAAAAGTATCATAAACAATGGTGAGGAAAAACATGAGAATATATTTTAAAAACTGCACCATGTTAAATCGCATTAAAGTACTGAATAAAAAAAGGTAAAGGTAAAGGGCGATGGCCACTAAATATCTGATTTCCCACTCATAAAGCTTCAAAAACTAAACATCTGATTTTTACCGTTATCTCTGCTGCCCACTCATAAAGCTTAAAAAACATTTAAAACTTTAAAAACAGTGGTAACAACTAGTTGTTTGCCTCTGATCTTACATACCTTGGATACCCTAGAAACAGCAGTGTTGCCTCTGATCTTACATACCTTGGATACCCTACAAACAGCAGTGGACATAGAGCCTATGAACCTAAGAAAAATGGACATAAAGCTCATTAATGCTTCAGTTAATAGTATTAATTTTGAAATCCATTCAATGAATTCGAATCAAACAATTTATAGTATTTATTTGAAACATCCACATTGTTTTGGTGAGAGCATATCAAATCAAGAAAAAATGAAATCCATTACAATACATGGAATGAAACAAGTATATGTGCTTCTCTCTTAAACACACAGCCTAAAAGCAATGATACCAAGTAGCTGTTTGCATCTAAACTTACATACTTTGGATACCATTAAAAACAGCAGTTGACATGGAGTTTATGAATCTAAAAAAAATTGACATAAAAAGCTTATTTAGAGAAAGATTTAAAATAAAAAACTTGTTTAGAGAAAGTTTTAAAATAAAAAGCTTGTTTAGAGAAAGTTTTAAAATTTAGCAGTTAGTAGTAATATTGTAATACAACAACTTAATATGTAGTTAACAAATTATATTTATTTCATTTTCCATTTTACAATGTAAGAAGTGGATTGTTCACCTTAAATTATAAAATATAAACATTTAAACATCTCACCTTCTGTGTAATCACTGACTAAATAGATTAACCAATAAGTGAATTAAACAAAGAATAAACCAATTTAATAAAAATATAAACACCTGAGTTAAACAAAAAAAAATGAATAAATTCAGAGATGAATCCAAAAAATCTCAAAGATGAATCCAAAACTTCACATATTAAGATCAAAGGACTTAACCACTTTACTAAATCCACCCACCATTTAACACATAAACATATATATTTCTTCTATACACACAAAATAATGAGGAGCCTGATTGTCATTAGTTCCTGAGAAAGAAAATACTGAATTCCTGATTAGAAGAACAGTCTGGATTGATCATGTGAAAAGCCTGAGAATCCACAGAAGAGATAACTCTCTCATAATGTGCTCTCATATAAACCAGATCCTCCTCATGCCTACTCCCTTCCACCACAGGAACAATGCCAGCTCCAGTGGTTATGCTCTTCATCAGCTCAATGGCATTCTGATCTGGAGAATTGAGGCTCTGCTTCTTTATAGCAAATCCCACTCTCCTTCCATTGCAGAACATGCCCCACATGGGCTCTGAAAACAAGGCCGAGCCACTGTTTTCCTTGGTTTTCTCGCATTCTAATACGATACGAAGCTGATCTGCCTGCATCTCCTTGGCCAGGCGAGGCGTGGGGGTGGAGAATTCAAGAAGCAATAATGGAGGGCTCCGAGGATCTTCCTGAATACAGAAATTGACATGTCCCTTTCGCTGCCCAAAAATGGTTCCAGTGACCGTTGAAGTTTTAGAAGAAGTCTCCGAGCAAGACTGCATGGACGTTTGACCGCAAAACCCACAACACGAAGAAATCAAGAATGCCATTATAGATCTCAGTGAAGCACAACAGCCTACTTTGAACTGATCCTTCTCGCCATTTTCACATACTGTTCTCTCAAATATCCTCGTGGGTCCTCTTCCATGCCAGAAATCAATGATTCTCAGCATTTTTTTAACAGAAATCGATGACTGCTAAACCTAGATTTGTAAAACAGCTATGTCCTTATCATATACTGCAAACCAATTTCGCACTAGATCTTCAAGAGGTTCTTGAAGCAAACAACAGAGAGAAGGAAGCTTTCAAACAACTTGTGATATTATTATTATGACATTAAAGCTCTGCAACGTATTCTTGAAGCAAACAACAGAGAGAAGGAAGCTTTGAAAGAACTTGTGATATTATTATACCATGAAAGCTCTTGCATCGAGGGTACAGAATGGAACGAGAGGAGGAGCATATATGCGTGTGCGTGCGGGTGGAGAAGATGCGCATGTAAATAACAGAGGAGATTGTCAGCGGTTCTGCAGACAAGTAGCCGAGAGGATCTCATCGACTCGCCATAAATTAATATGCATCTCATAAACTTTTAGGGTTTGGGTTCCATTTCTTCAATAATAAATTAGGGTTCGATTATTAAAAACGCCGACCTTAGCTCATAATAGCTGAATTTGTCTCCTTCCCGTTTCAATTATTAAATTGATAACCTTCCCTCGTTAAAGCCTAATTTGTCTCCTTTTACTGCATATATTTAATACAAGATTGGAGCCCATACCATACCAACTCTAATTTTTGCTTCTAAGGATGCCCTATCCACCAATATTTTATATATTACTCTAGTATCCCTTCGTTTACTCAATGTATATTTCACCTAAAATTGTAGGTAAGTATTAATTGAGTTTTATTTTAATTTAAGGTTTATCAAAGGAATTATAGAAATTAAATGGAGAAGATTAATTAATTTTTGAAATTTTAGTGGTTTTAGTTATTTTTAAAATGGGTCAAAAATTCTAGACAAAATTAATATTAATATATTGAAAATGGTTTTTTAAGTAAAATTTTCAATTTGAAAAAGACCTTTTTTACTTATTAAAAATCAAATCCATTTGTAAAAATATCTTATATTTTACTTGATTAAATATAATATGCTTTTAACTTAATAGTTTTGTTACAAACAAGTGTGACACAATTCCCCCACAACCTGATATAAAATGAGCATCAAGGTATAATATGGCTCATTTATAACTTGATTAAATATAATATGTTTTTAACCTAATAGTTTTGTTACAAACAAGTGTGACACAATTCCCCCACAACCTGATATAAAATGAGCATCTAGGTATAACATGGCTCATTATAAACTCCTTGTCATTTAAAAATTGTGTTTGGAAAATGGATTTATGTTAGATTTTTTTCTTTTATTATGGTGGTCCTTTTTCTTCTCTTTTATATGATTAGATACATTGTATGTTTTTAAGGTAATATTTATGTACATATTTTAACCTAGGTGGCACAATTTCTTAATAATGGGTTATTATGAATGAGCCTTTTGATACAATACATCTTTTTGTATATTTCTTGTCATTTAAAAATTTAATGTTAAGATAGATTTTTTCTAAATTAGTTTTTTTTTTTTATGGTGGGTTTTTTTCCCTTTTTATTAGACATGATATGCATTCTTTAAATGTTATGTTCATTCTAGAAATCTTTGAGTTTACATTTCTACAAAATCATTGTTATATATATATATAGATAGATAGATAGATAGATATATAGATATAACCCATTCATCTATACAATACATCATATTCACAACCTATTAACATTATTACATGGTCTTCTTTTTTCCAATGAAGATTCAAAAATATGCTTCTTACCCACATAAGTAAAATGCCCTCTAATCTTTCACCATATTGTTAATTCATTGCATGTTATTTTAAAATAATATTATATCACCTTAATGAAAAATAGGTTGGATATATTAAGAAATTCTTCCTCGTACCTCCTCATTGATATATCATTACCATTTTTCCATAAGAAGTCATGATTATGAAGTTATTTTCTTATCTATTCCTATTATGATAGACATGATGATATGAAGCACAATTCAAAATAGTAGGGAAATTTTGTATTTCCTATAGGATAGGTCTCAATATAAATCTATCCATAATGATTTTACTATGCATCCACATTACGACTACCTCAGAGTCTCCAAAGGTTTGTATTTTTAGAGATCCCTTTTGAGCTACAAGCATAAGAACTAACTGAACAATGCCATAAGTTCTAAGAAATTATTTGATCCCTTGCATACTCCACCTTTAAATTTGTTAATATGAAAATAATTAAAATATATAACTCTGTTTACTCCATAAGCTTAATGGTCCCTCCTAGCTTGTCCATCAAAGTATCTCACACCCATGAAATATCAATCACCTCAAATGAAATCTATATAGGAGGCTTCTTAGACTTCAATTGTTTAGTGCTCTTTATAATATTGATTCTCTAGAGACACCTTAAGCAAGTGGTATATGTCTATCTTCAAATGTGCTAAAGTTTTTAAATGTGCTAAAGTTTTTGGTAAACCAAACACCCCATACAATAGATGAAAGAAAATCCATGAGGCTCTTTATATTTTGATTTTCACACTATAACTTCAAATATTCATTGATTGATTCACCTCTCCAAATATTTCTTAATCATGTAACAACCCCAACCTCCAACCACACTTGCATTGTATATCCACAATGAATGAACAAATGAGTATTTTTTCTTCATTTTCTTTGCAAAGAGCACATGTTTTAGGCCCCTGCCAACTACTCATAAATATTCTAGATCCATATTCTTGAAAACCAACCAAATAAAGATAATGTGAGTTTTTTTAAGGAAACTTAAATTTTCAAATCAATTTTCACCATCATTATGTATCTCGTTCATTGTCCCTCTCACATAAACCTTATAGCCAACACATGGAGTATATCCACCTCCTAAAGGATTCTTATACCATATGGACACATCCACGTCTTCTTTCAATCTCACATGGTTGATCCTTAAACTTATAACAAACTAGTCTCATATCACCCCTAATCCTACATCAATTCCAAGTTGTTCTACATTTTAACATTCATGTCTCCAAATAGAGGACAAGTCTATTTAAACCATCTAATGAACATATAACAACTCCTAATCTCTTAGTAAACCAATTAGATTTTTAGACAATCTAAGATATAGACCACAACTAGCCCAATGATCCTCCCTTTATCTCACCCTATGTCCATTCCTCACTATCCACACCAACAAACTACTAGTAAAAGGGAAAGTTATGACTACAACCTTCCATATAACAAAAGCATTTTTCCAATTTTGAGTAGGCATCCTAACCCACTCTTCAATAGAATTTGACACTATATACACCAGTTGACCTTTTAGATGCAACTAGATTTTTAGAAAACTCATCATGTTTATGACATAACTTTTTTTTCTCAACTATTTCATAAAAAAATGTATGTCACACTACTAGACACTGACCTCTACAAGCTATAAAAATTCAAACCCATCATCATTACATTAAGACCTTGAAAAGATGCATTAATACTTTGCATACTCATTTTGAGGTCTGCTCACTTCTAGAAAATTTTAAAAAATATTTAAAAATACTAATTTTATTTTGGAAAAATAGTGTCGCACTAGTTCTATTTGTTATTTACATATCTTCCAATTTTCATATTTTGATTCCATCATTTAGGCATCCAAAGGATGCACTACCATGGACACATACCTTATCATTTGCTGAAAAAGTAAAATGTCAATGTTAGAAAAATCAAAATTGACTTAGTTGTGAACATGTTCAATAAATAAAAGTTCTATATTTGGAAAGGTGATTCAATTTCCTATGTTTCAATTTTTTTACTCGAAGCAAGATTCATTGTGTAGGAATGTCAAAATACCCATGTAAGTTGAAGGATGATTGTTTCTCAGTTAAATTGCATCTAACAAGCAACAAGAGATCATGTTATTAGCTTGTACTTACCCATTTAACAAAAGCATTTTTCCAATTTTGAGTAGGCATCCTAACCCACTCCTCAATAGGATTTGGCAAAATTCTTTAACCCTCATTCTCCTTTCTCCTTTGGAACTACTATCTTTTGTTATTTAACCAATGGTATCCCCCTTTTAGTTTGTTAACTTTGCAGGTCCATAATTGAGAGCACGTGAGTGGTCCTAATGGTTAAGAACACATGTTATCTCCGTGGAGGTCACAGGTTCAAAACTAGGGAGGTAGGGTTGCTCATGTCAGCTCGAAGGGTAGGCAAGCCCTAGGAAAGAGGCTCACCTTGGTGGGCTTCAGGACGTCTCGACCCCCATTGAATCACAAGTTATTAGTATATCTAGCTTGCAGGTTTTACATATGCCCTTGAGAAGTTGTTATTCCTATGGTAAAAAAAAATTACTTATTCATAATCATCACCTATGACTTGTCTCAACCAAACAATATTATAAAATATACAGGTTCTTTAAATACAATTAACGTATTCTTCTACTTGATTTATTTACTTATAATTATTTATTTTCATGTACAACCTCTCACTAACAACAAAGTATAACTCCCATTCTCCTCAATTTTCCCAAAGAGAGTGCTCACACGCACGGTACCAAGTCTTTGACTCTTTCCATGGTGATGGACAACTTGTATAACGAAAATAAATAAATAAATAAAAGAAGGAAGAAATGAAAAGATGACAAAGAGATTGAAAAATTCTATTGGGTCTTGACCCATGCAAAGCCATATATATATATATATATATATATATATATATATATATATATATAATGTAAGGTTTATCATCTTGGTAGAAATTCCTATCTAATTGACACTCGTTTAGAGGTTGTTGATTGCTCCATTGTTTGATTTCTTATTTTGTTAAATCATGTTAGGCTATATTTTAGGATTTATCTTTGTTATCTCATAATCTTTAATTTAAACATTTATATTCATATTAAATATTCAATACGAGAAATTTATTTCAACTATTATAAATATATGTGCAAATAAATATATTTATGGTGTTTATAGAATGAATTAGATTTATCACAAATATGGCCCCTTCCAACCCCTATCATGAAGGTGAGTTAAGGTTAATAAACAATTTTTAAAAGTTAACTATATGAAGCATTTTCCTAGATTACTTCCAAAGTTTTTCAAATCACCTTCTGGGAACAGTATAGGTAGAGCTCCTAGTAATTGTAAAATATGCCTCTTTTGTTGATAATTAATTCGATGATTGATTTACTACCTATAACAGTTCATCCTCTGTAGAATTATGTCTAATAACATCCCAGTTCAGATTCATAATATAGTTCGGTTCTAGTTTCCATATTTTTGTTTCATGTTCTTTCAGTAAACATCTTTGGAAATTTGTATGTGATTCTCTGAATATCACTCAGTCATGGGGTCATGATTTTATTGAATCAAATTTTATGAAGTGGTACAAAAACAACCTAGAACGTATATTTCTCCCGACTTTTGTTTGTTGGGATATATGGAAATCAAGGAGTTATACTATTTTTAAGGAGAAACAGGGAATATTGTTGTTAGTTGTCTAAGTATTATAGGTATGTATAAAGACTATTATTCTTCAAAGGTAAAATTGAAGAAAAGGAGGCAGAGATGCCCTCTCCCAATATCTGTTGTGGCTACAAGTTTCTTTGATGGTGCAACACAAGATGTAAGTGTGGTGCATGTATTTTTTTGAATATCAATGGGGATCTCTACTTCAGGATGAAGATGAACTGTGGTTTGGGTTCCAATACCAAATCTAAGCTTATGGCCCTCTGATATCTTTCAAAATTTTCTTCATCTCTTGTATAGATACTCTAAATATCTTTGAAGATCCACCTAGTTATTGTGAATTGGCTAAAGAAATTATCCACTTTGCAGGTCATATCCCTTGATCAATGGTGTTGTACGACATAACAACTGCTGGACTCTTTCCATGTTTTGAATATTGATTATATCTTTAGAGAACAAAACACCATTGTTGATTCCCTTTTGACGGAAGCATTATTTGAGTAGGAAGATGATTTGCATCAAGTGAACAGTATGTGGAGGAATCTCTTGTACATAGATATTCTCTCTTCTATTTTCATTGCATATTTGATGTTTGAGATTGGCAGAGTATGTTTGTGATGTCTAAGATTGACAACTCTTTTTTTTGTTTTAGCCACTTGAGATAGTTTGAGATTTTAAAGTTGGAAAATTGTTTATTTCTGTAACTATTGGGGAAGCTTATACATGTGGGTGTAAATGGACACTTTCTGGTTTATGTATGAATAAGAAGTTTAAACTAAGGACTCTGTACATTTTTATTCGAGGGAAAAGTAGAAATATGTTTTTTTTCTACTTGAAAAGTTATAAATAAATAAGGTTTATGTTCCATTATGTCTTTAAATGTTTAACTTTTCAAAAACATAATAGAGATTATTTATGATATATTGGTATTTCACATTATTTAACATTTAATCTAGATATTTAATAACTTAAAAAGTATTTATATTAAATAATTAATTTTAAAATGTATAAATTATAAATATGTTTAATTAATTCATTTATGTTTTAATTGTGGTTCATTGGCGTCATGACTACATCAAGGGAAATAATAGATTATCAAAGTATCCCCAATATCCATCATAACATGTCGTTGGCTAGAGGCGTGGCAGGCGCGGGGGGGATTCTCTTGAATCCCGAAGGATATGTTGAACAGACCTTTGCCTGGGGGCTTGGTAGAAGAACCAATAACGAAGTGAAGTGGCTGGCCCTTATCCTGGGTCTTCACCTATTAAACACTAAGAAGCTTCGCAAGGTTTTGATATTTGGGGACTCAAGGCACGTCATCTACAAATTGGTCAATGGATATCCTACAGGAGCTATCAAATGTCATCAGTTATATGGAAAAGCCAAGCTTCTCATGGCCAACTCCTATGATATTTATCACATCCTTCGGCAAAACAATACAGCAGCAGACAATATGGCCAATGTGGGAGCCTCCCTCCCGCAAGGGCACTACAGTCAGGATGGAGCCCAGCCCATTCTCAAACTCATTCCTTAATGCGGTGCTGGAAGCATCCCCTTCGTCCAACCACTACTTGGAATTTCTTAATGAAGCACTTAACCCTCCCTCAATTCAACAAAAATTCCTCACCCCCCCTCCTTCTCCTTCTCTTTCCATTTTTTCCCCTCCCCCCTTGTCATTTTCCCCTTATCCCTCCTTTTTTCTCCCCCTTCTACCGTATCCCCTCCCCATTCTCCTAATCCTCTTTCCCCCCTCCTTATTCCCCCCCTCCGATCTGCCACTCCCCTTCGTAGCTGGCCTCCACTCAATTTTTGACGGCTCCTGGCATTTAATCGCTCGTCCTCTCAGCATCTATCCCCTGGCCACGTGGACTATAGTCTGTCCTCCTTTCACCTCGAGCTCTCCAAGCATTAAAACTCTAAGGCTGTGGGTTTATTTCTATCCTCCCCTGCACGCTTGCTCTATCTCCGGCCCTCTCCTTATGCCACTCCATTGCAACTCCATGTATTCATTCTCGGCTTCGGAACAGTCTGGTTCTCATGACAAGCTGTGAATTCTCCAGGAGGTGGTGACTGGTATTGAAGGAGGCAGGCTGCAAGGCATCCCTTGGCAGGCTCTCCCCCTCACTCGCTCATTTGTGAAGGAGAGGCTTGCTCTCACAGCCTTCTCCAACTACCACTATAATTTCTCTTCTGCGTCGTGGCCTTTAGGCACTGGATTTGGCATAAATTCCACTCACTCTGGCATCCTGCATCGAGTCTTAGGTTGCCTCTACTCCGGGTGGCAAGAAGGCACTGTGGGAATGCTGGTTTTCCCTGACAGACAGGGGGGTTCGGTGCTTCACCAAGAACTCTCAGTGCTGAGTCACTTTCTTAACTCTCCCTTGCTCGAAATTACGAACAACACTCTAATTGCTAACCCATTGTACAGTCAGTTCGCTTGCCTAGAAATATCTGCAGATTCTGGCAGGATGGCTCAAGCTGGGGATAACGCAGGTATTCAGGACATTAAGAAAAATCTTCGGCGCTTGTATGAGATGGTATCCATAGGAGTCATGGACAACAAGGAGGTAGCTCAGGAAATCAAAAGTATGGGGGAAATTGCGAGTTACACTTCATTACAAATCAGTAACCATGATTCCTGGATCAATGACAATGAAAGCACCTTGCGAGAGATGATGGGAAAAGTGGATAGGATCCAGGAAGATCTTGAGCGTTTCATCACCATGAACCAGGGAAGCAGGTTCAATGGAGCAACTGTCGAAGCGGAGTGTCCAATGGAGGAAGAATCAGTTGTGCAGCCAAAACACTTCAGAGGCAACCTGTAATCTGGTTCTTTTTATTATGGACACATGTTTTTTTGTCTCTTATTATGTAGGCAATATATAAGGGTATATACTGCCCGAGCTGTTAGTTATTATGGAAGAACTTTGTATGCATTTTTTTGGACAAATTCTAGGTTCATCCTACAGTGCTCCACCTTTGATCTGCAGGATTATCCTTCCTCATTTTGATCTATACTGAATGGCTGTGCATAGCCTGTTTATAAAATCCTTTTTCAGTTTTTGTTAAAAAAAAACATGTCGTTGGCTAGATTTGAACATAACTAGAGGAATACCACAACTAATGCTCTCAACCACCTAATCTAGGCTATGTTGACATATTTAACTTATTTCAACAATCATTTGAAAAGAATAGATAAAATGAATACTATTAAATATTATTCATGAAGACTTTTTTATTTTTACTTTGTCATACAAAAATAGAAAATAAATAAATAAATAAACATTTTTTTCAAGCAAAAAAAAAGTACTTTTCTTATTCAACTAGAAAAAAAAAAGGTACAACAAAATTGTTTTGACATAGCAGTGTAAAAATTGCATTCTCTAGATCATCATGTATACAAAAATACAAGGATTCTCCAACGATAACCTCCAAAAGATACCAAAGAAAAAAACAACATACTATTCTAGCAAAGAGTTCACAAAAACTAAGCTATCCATGCTGTCAAAATTCCACATACAAAATAAAAGCATGATAAAAGTATCTAGAAACATAGTAGTTTTTTCCATCAACCAATCTATTCAAAACAGATAAAAAAATCAAGTCATTATGCTTTAAGAGATTGTCCACACATTTTTCCCACAAAAGAACCCCTTAACCCGTGAAAAAACCTTCTTTTTTCCAGGAGAAAAATAGCAGTTCCTTGTTATTCTATTGAATCAAAGGTAACATGTTTGCTGCAGCAGATACATTACATGGATATTATATATTCAAAATATGTGCTCAACACAAAAAGCATCAATAAGAAGACAAAGGGTCCAACAATACCATCAGCTGTCAGACTCCAATACCTATCCCGGGTCACCTAGCTACAGAGGTACATCAAAGCCTGATAACTTAGCTAAGGAGGCACTTTAGGGTACATCCACAATCTTAATAGATGTTGGACTATTCTAACAATAACACCAAGGGGTGTGTCATAAAATCAAGCCAAGTGGCTGATAAATAAGTTTATGACTAATAGAACTGAAAGGAGTCATTCTCACTGCATTCACCCTCAGTGAATTCAAAATAATGCAATTACCCTAAAAACAAACCTAGTGCCTCCTTAGATAGGTAATCTGCTTTGGTATTGTACTCCATGTAAACGTGGGTAGCTTTGAGATGGGAGAAGGAAGCTTGAAGACTTCTGATATTGTTTCACCAACCCTCAAGTTCAATGGCTGATAGTTTCACCGGTCCATTGAACTAGTTGATGATTACATAGGAGTCTCCTCAGATGTGTAAATATGGAAGCCCCAGCAATTTTGAGAAGGCAAGCAATACCCAGAGTGTGAGAAGTTCAGCACGGGTGTTGGTGCTTTGTCCGCATCCCATATTTATATAGAAAAAATGCTCCTTGCTAATCATAATATACACACTAGTACCTCCAATATTGTTGGCAGAGGCTCCATCGAAAAAACCAATAGGATATACCGTGCTCTGTTTTATATTTTTCAAGCTCCTGAAGTGTTTGGTGTGAACACGAACCTTGTGAAACTGAAGCTGCTCCAATATGTTGGAAATGATCACATTTATAGTTGGTTTGCAATCCTCAAAAATAGATTTGTTCCTGGAGAGCCATATATCCCATGTAATCAGTAGAGGGAGACATAGCGGCTCCTTTTCTTTTCTTACCCAAATTTCCCAATTGCGCCTGAAGGAAGACTCATTCCAATCAATAGAATGATGCAGAGCCAAGCTGATTTCTCGAATGATATTTTTCATGAATCTACAGTCAGAGAAGAGATGATCCGTTGATTCTAACCCCGAGAAGCATAGGCAATAGTAATTAGGTCCAATCCAACCTTTTTTACACAGAGTATCCTAGGTATTGATACGATTGGTGAGGCATAACCAAGCAAAACAAATAATCTTAAGTGGAAAATTATAATACCAGATTTTGTATAGAATGCTTTCAACGGGTGTTGTGTGTGTGCTCAATGCAATCAATTCATATGCTAGACATGCAGTCACCCTCCCTGATTGTTTGTTGAACATCCAAACAAGTGAGTCATTAATGTTACTCAATTGTATACAGCCATGGGAGAGACCATTGGTGTAATTTTCCCAAATCTCTTTCCAAGAATCATCCAAATCAAGGTCTGTGGCAGTCTACCAATACCGGTGCCCATCGTATGTGTTATGTGCAACGTGGAGAGTAGAGATACCATAGTCTTCCAGGTAGCTGCGAAGCTCCTAAGGGAGGACAAAACTTCCATTAAATCTTGCAATTGGATCAGCACCAATCTGAATGTTGCGTCCATCACCTACTTTCCATCCTATATGGGAAGTGATCCAGGACAACGCTCTGACAAACCCATTCCAAATATAAGAAGTGCCTTGGATCTTGAAGTTTTTCTTTCGAAGCCAAGCATCCACAGTCTGGTCTCTGAGATATTTAAACTTGACAATGTGTGACCAAATTCCCTCACCAGTCAGTACAAGCCACAGACTTTTTAACCTAAGTGTTGTACTAAACTAGTCCAAATTTTTGATGTTCCAACCACCACGGTCATAGGGTCTGGAGATTGTTTTCCGGTCCACCAAGTGAGTTCTATGATTCCCATTATAATTTCCCCAGAGAAAGTTAAAGATGGCACTTCTAAGATAGTTCATGATAGATTTTGGCATACGAGCTAAATTTAGCCAATAGACTGCCAACCCCATGAGCACTGATTTGACCAAGATCAATCTTCCACCAAGCGAGAGGAGTCTAAAAGTCCACTTGTTGATCCTTTTGTCAAATTTTTTTATAACCCAACTCCAGTCATTGACATTATATCCCAACAGTTTCAAATAGTAGCCCAGATATTTGAAGCCTACTATCAGAGGCTCCATCTTAAAAGGAAGAAAGGCTGCAATGTTGTTCCTGATGAGCTCATCAATGTTATTGTAAAGGAAAGAAGATTTTTCTAGACTAATTTGAATGCCCATGGCAGAGCAGAACAGATCCAGTAACTGTTTATAATTCTTCCACTCATTGACAATACCCAACCCAAATAAAATGACATCATCTACGAAAAGCAAGTATGTGAGATACAAAGAGGAAGTAACCTTAACACCCATGATTATCCCTCTTTGTTGTGCATCTTTGATAAGCAGACTAAGACTTTCAATGATCAATATAAATAGTAAAGCCTCCTTTGAAAAAGCATTGTTTCAGTATTATTTTCCCACAAAATATAAATCACATTAAACTCCAAAAAAGAAGACCACATTAGCTTCAATTCTCTTGTTTCAATATTATTTTCACACAAAATATAAATCGCATTAAACTCCAAAAAAAAGACCACATAGCTTCAATTCTCTGGCATAGTTAATATACTGAAATAAGCTATAAATTATAAAGTTCCCCTCGCCAATTAACTATAACCAAAGAGTCTCCAAATAAGCATAATTCATCTAAGAATCAATAACCATCATATCAATTAAATAAGTAATATTTTATTTATATCATTTTATATCATTTTCAATATTATAAAAACAATTGTATGCTTAATAACTATAATGAAAAAGTGGATAACAAGTGGTAATAGATGGGAGAAGATTTACCTATACAAAATGTGATTATTCCCTAATGTGTCAATAAGTGTGTTGGAAGGTAATAAAGGTGATACTCGGTTTACTAACATAAAGTACAAGTTTATAATGGTGAAACTTGGTTTGCTCGCCATAAAGTTGAAGGTGAAAAAGTGATGACGAAATCGGGTTATAATACCTAGATTTTCCTAGGCTGTGTGCCTTAATTCCAAGAAAGGGTGTAAATCACGAGGAAAGCCTTTAGAAGTGTACCTCGTTGTGTATGGTATAAAATACGATAACTTCTGGTTAATAACAAGATATAATTATTATAATGGGATATAATATTAGTAATAAAATATAAGATATAATTAATTATTAATCAAATGTTTAATTAATAAAAAGGGTTATGCTATAGGAATGCCTATTATGGGAATAAGATCATGCCTCCAAAACACCCTTACAAGAGAGATTCTCTTAAAACTACTATTTATGTTTATTATAGGACCTTTTGCACTAATTATCAACATAGACCTAGATGTTAAATAAGGTAATTATTAAATGTGTTCTTAACAACAAGAAGAGAAACCTTAAGTTACTTCAAGCAAGTTGAAACAATTAGGCACAGTTTTTTATTTCATTTAGATGTAAAATGGGATTTGGTTATTTAATAAATAATGTTGTTTTTTTTTAAATCTTCTGATTAAATGTATGATTTTTTTTTCTGATTTAATATGAATATATTTGTGTAAGGTATTGGTAGTTTGATTACATGCAATTATTTATTTTTAGGTTTTTGGAACATTTTTTTTATGCACTTTAGGAGTTCTTTTTGTTATTGTTTTTGTATGTGTTTTGAGTTATATTGGTTTTTATTAAAAACTACTCTATGAATCCTCTCTCTTTATGGTAGCATGGTACTTCAATGTTCTAACCATCATGCACATTTTGGTGCCTTCGGTGGGGTTCTTATTTAACCTTCTTATTTCTCAAGATAATGACTCTTACTCCTCTCTTTAGTCCATTTTCACATGTGATGGAGCCCTTTAAACCTACCTTCTTCCATCTCGCCCCTTATTACCATCCTTAATTTTAGATTCAATACCATCCATAGGTGATTTTGACCGCTTACTAAGTGCACATGAACCAGATTAGCACTAATCCAAGTGTCTATATCACAATGAGACCATGCATCTTCCCTTTTGACTAGTTTGTGGATGTATCTAGCTCAAAACTTATAAATCCTTTAGACAATAATTGGGCTCCATTATATGTAAACCATGCTCCTTCCATAAGTTAAGCCTTATTTTGTTCTCAATGATATCACGTCCCATAATGTAAGAATGCCCATAGTTAAACTTGTCCCAATCAATAGAACTCGTTGCTAAATTACCTAAGTGATGTCACACAAAGACTTGCCTAGAGAGAAGACTTGATTTTGTCTCATGACTTATCAAAACTTCCTCTACCTAGTTAGTGTCACCTTCAATAATTACCACCTTGTTCTACATTTAGGTGAGGAACATAAGAATGATGGTTAAATAGATGGCCAATGACCTAGGATCCTCCTTGAACATTATTCTCCTTTATAGTTCTTATGATTTGGGTGTGAGTAGTCTTTCTCCAAACAATCATATTTCCAATTTTTTTAGCAGTGTTGGATAAGAAGTTGTGGGATCCTTAAACCTTGAGATTACCCTCAAACCTCATTATCTATTCTCTCTTATATTTTTACTTTTTCAAGACCTTGAGTACAACTTTATCCTTAGTCATGCTAGCATTTACATTATTATATTTGTCACCCTTGATAAGCTTTCTAAATACCTTATTAATACCTAACATGATATTTGTATCATAAGTTCATTTGATTATCAACTCATGGATTTTACACTTGCAAGATGTTGTGGACTGTATATGCAAGTCTCAAGAATCCTTTACCAGATGATCTCTACTAGTTTATGACCTAACTAAGAGTTTAAATATATTCTAATAAAGTAAGGACACAATGTTGTAATCAAAACTAGATTGAATTAACATGAAAGAAGAAAACATATTCATAAAACTAAAATGCTAAACACAAATATAATCGACAATGTAATGATCAGTAGTAAATAATCACATTAATATCTCATGACCAGTAGAAATAAACCATGGAAGTTATAGAAAACAAACTACACATAAATGTAAATCGAATGCACAACTAAATGTAAACTACATAAGCAATAAATTGTAATAACACAAGTCCCCTTTATAGTGGGCCCTTCCTCTATGGAGCAAGTCATTGGAGAAGTTACAATAAATTAAATTCTAAGCTACAACTTAGTATAAAACACAATCAATCATGAATAAAAAAACTCATCTTCAAAAAAAATGCAGTATACATGAAGATGACACAATCAGTAGCAAGAGCTATGATTATGAATGATAACCATTTTCTTGCAATAATATTACATAGAATAGTGAAGGGTTCCTAAGGCCAAGAGTTGAGTGAGCCAAATTATTCATATGTTGTTTTTGTTGTATTGGCATTTGTACCTTAGCCTCTAGTTGATGTAATCTTCTCCTTTCTTCTTTGAAAGATCTCCATTTTTCTATGTCAGCAACATACAATTCTACCCATTTCTCTTCTAAACTATCGATTATAATACGATGATGGTCTTGTAATGAGACAACACCCTTTCCCAAGAATTCATGGTTGTTTTCCACTTCATGACTTCAACTCTCAAACACATTACCTTAAGAGAATTAACCATTTCCCCTTCATTTGTTTGGATCCCTACTGATTGAATAGGAGGTCCCTTAGTATCTCTATCTAATCTAGGGGATTGTTAGCAATAGTTATGGTTGGGGGTTTGTAATATCATATACATTATGAGGTTCTGCAACATCTAATTTAATAGTCACATTATCATTTCGGTTACCTTCATTAAAAGATGAAGGTGACCATGCACACTTGTCAAGGGCTTGGAGCAGTGTGTCCAATCTTGCCTTAGGCTTATAGGCCTTCAATTTTATTAAAGAAAGACCTAGACTGCAACATAGTTATTTATTTACCCTTTTTAATTTTTAATTAATATTTTAAGAGTATCATCAGAGGGTTTCAATGGTTGCTTACCCAAAAATAAATTGACTTTCCTTTTAAAAACATGATTAGTTTCTTCATGGGCTATTGTAGCAATGTTGGTTTGCATAGTTTTGTCACCATTACCAGCCATGCCTTATTCTTTCTGTTAGCACCATATTTGAAAATTTGGATTATGGAAGGTTTCAAAGGAAGAGACCTTATCAAAAAATATTGGGAAGGCACCCTTAGAGTTAACAGGGGTGCTGAAGGCATTTTTGGTGGAGCATTCTGTCTTTGGAACAAGTAGCAGTAGGAATGGGGTAAAGAACGGCGTGAATCAATGGCTCCAATTCAAAAGGATAAAGATCAATGGTGAAAGGGAATTTCGCGGGTCAGAGATGTCAGGAAAAACACGATTGGTGGATTGGTGGAGTGTGTTAAATGGGAACCATAATGGAAGGTTGAGATTAATCTAAGGATAAATTAACGACGCTAGAGCATTTC
Organism: Pseudotsuga menziesii; assembly: GCA_001517045.1. Taxonomy (NCBI): domain Eukaryota; kingdom Viridiplantae; phylum Streptophyta; class Pinopsida; order Pinales; family Pinaceae; genus Pseudotsuga; species Pseudotsuga menziesii. The sequence goes on from LPNX010373404.1 coordinate 1,028,764, forward strand.
GCATAGCGGACATGCTCGGTCGCATAAGCTTTTCCAAATTGTGAAATATGCTAAAGGGAGAAAGAATCAGAGGGCTGAGATGAAAGAAAAGATAGATCTACGGTCGTGGTACATTTCGTGATCTGAACTAGCGCGGAAGGGGTCGGGATTTAGATTTGTGAAAAGTTGTATAGTCCACCAGGATCGATGGTTGTGAAGAGAGAGATACCTTGATCGACGTATAAGAAACATTATGTGATCGGGAGTTGCACACTCGGTCAAGGGAGAAAGAGTTGGCAAAATGTTAAAATTCTCAGGTGTGGACGGTCCTGATGAAGGTAATTTAGAGATCGACGGCGGAAGTTGATTTTCCCAAATTAAGTTGCACATACTAGTAATATGGAAATTTCGACACAAAGAACTTGCATATCAAAGGCTCAGATCGCAAAAGAGGAAGGATCTATGGTGCAGATTCTATGGAGAAGCATAGAGATTATGCGGTATAGAAAATTATAAACAGGTCTACGTGGAGTTGAAAAGGTTTGTCTTTTCCAGAGCCTCGAGATTGACAAACACCTCGACTGCATACAGAGTGTCAGCGCAGACAGACCGGAACACTGTGCTAAGGAGACAAGGTAGGCACCCTGATACTCCCTCAGTGTTGTTTAAAATGGAAAAAGTAGGAGAAATAGAAGTGGTAGATGTAGGAGATAATGCAGAATTAGGGGTTATAGGTTGGAGGGAAGAAGAAAGTCTCATGGATGAAAATGCCGAGATCTTTGATACCATTCTGTTGGGTGAGACAATTAAAACTACTAAGGGTAAATTGGAAGTACTTAAGGACCAGGGTAGCGATACATGTGGTGTTTTAAATCCTTTATTCATTTTTTCTCTGTTAACCAAACCCCCCATTGCCCCGACTTTGTTGAGTGGTGTGCATACAATTTTTCTACCACCAAAGGGGTCATCATGAATAGTTCCAAGTCCAAAATCCTCTGCTCTGTTTAGGCTCCTATCATCCGTAAAACCCTCCACGTCCCAGACGAATTTGTCCACATGTCCCAAAACTACCGAGAAGAGAGTATTGTACATTTCTTCTGAGAGTCTACTGTCGAAAATAGAAATGCTTTCCTGAAGTCTTGTTCAAAACCTAATGTTGAAGTTATCAGTCTGTCTTACCCCATTGTACTAAATCAATTTAACGAACAAACCCAGTGGTGTGTAGCCCTAGCCAGTCAGTTTCTAGGTCTATATACTAATGGTTATATCACAGAGTCATTGTTAAGTCTAATGTTTGTTTTGAGTACCTGTCTTGTCGAACCTGAACTTCCAGGACAATCCTTTCAGTCCTGTTGTCTTCAATTTGATGAATTTCTAGCTAAGAACATTTGTTCTCAGTTAGCTAATTTCCACGATACCAAAGTGTTCATATTCCAATCCTTTTTGTTGAGAATGTTCTTATCTTATAACGAAGATGATTTACAGGTGCCTGAGATGGAGATCATTGATGACATGACCAAGGACTACTGTAAATTTGTGAACTCTTTGATGGCAGAAATATACAACCTTTTCTTCCAAGAAAGGTTTCCCAGGGTATTGCCTAAGAAGAGGCAAATACTGCAGCTGTCTCCTAGCAAGATGGTAGGAGACTCGTTCCTGGCAGAATTTGGAACAGTCATAATGCTATATAGTTTTTTGCATTAGCCTTATGGCCTACCAGCATTTCTGACTGCTCAGGTTTTCTCCTTGGAATTAATCAGGAAAAGACTCACTGTTGAAAAAGAACACTTTTTGAACTCCAAGAAGGGCTCAAGCATTACTTTCCCCTGGGAGGTAGGGCCATACACGGTTAAGAGCAGGACTGCCCTACCACTAGTTGGTAACTTACTCAAAGGCATGGTATTCTCTTTGGAACAGGCTATAAACTATGACTCGCATCAAGTAATTTCCAAAAGGAGAAAGGCTCACAAGAGTAAGCCTTTTGAGCACACTGAAATAACCGAGATTAGAGAAGCGGCCAATTGGGATAATTTCCCTAACTCTACCACAATGGATATCAGCATAGGACGAGACTCTGTCTCACCCCTGCCAAGGAACAATTCTCCCCAAATGGACCTGTCCAAAGTAGTTGCAATGGCTGGGAATGTTTCAGCGTTGGTCAGTTATTCCGGAAGTTCAATGAAAAGAGGACCTTCGAAACCCATGGAGACTGATGAGGTAGATACTGCCAGCATGCTCAAAAAGCAAAAAGTTGAACAAGAACAACAGTTGTTACAGGTTAAGAGAAGCAGTATGAAGGGACAAATGAAGAAGAAAAATGTGAAAGACAAACAGAAACTAGAAGATCCCGAAATAGCCAAGTTACAGATCCAAGAGTACGTGTTTGATGGATAGACTCCAAACATGCATGCCTCTAAAGAAGATTGGCTAGACTCTTACAAAGAAAGGGCTAATAGAAATTTTAATGAGACAGCGAAACCGTATGATGAAGTAGTACAGTTTCCATACCCAAATGTGGCATTGAAGACTGTGAGGGATCATGCTACAGACACCCTCAGCCTGGCCTTGATAGTAGGCAAGAAGGTGTCAGAGGTTAATGTGAACCTCGAAAAGGTTCCCACTACTAATATAATACACCTTAACAAAGGGACCAGTGACATCTTGAATACTAGATTGTTGAAGGCCACATTACAGATGTCCAAGCTAGAGTCAAGCAAAGAGAAAACTCAAGACCTCTTGAGGAAGGTAAGAGTTGAAAATAAGGCCCTTAAGGTCCAAATTAACAATTTGCAGAATGAATCAGTACAGTTAGATGGATAGGCAGATAAGAGAGCCTTATCCCAAAGATTGTTGGATGAGAAAGAAAAAGAGATCCAGGTACTTAAAAAGAAGTTGAAAATCCCTTCCACCCAACTCATTCAGACAGCTGAGTTGGCTGAATTTGAGAAAGAGAGAGAAACATTAAACACTGAACTTACAGCTTGCAAGGCCAAGCTGTTGAAGCTTGAGGAGAAAGAAAATCAATGGGAAGTGGATGCCAAGCTTCTGAAGGAGAGAAAAAAGGAATTAAAGGCTGAGCTGGCAACAAAGGAAAGAGAGCTTCAGGAAAAATGCACAGAGGCTGCAATTCAATCAGTAAATGTAACTGGAGAAGTAGATACCAGTTCTCTTTCTAAAGCAATGTCCCAAATAGGCCTGAACGATACCGATATTACAAAGCTAAAATAGCATATCAAGCAGTTAGAGGAGGAAAAAGCAAAAGAGGAACAAGGGAAGAGATAGATAAGAAATGTATAGAATTGACACAGCAAAATGCCAAATTGAGCAAGCAGGTGGTCAGTAATATGGCCTTGCAGGGTGCCAGACATTTGATTTGGGACCAAATCATTGCAGAAGCCAACAAGTTTAAACCTTATTTAGAATTCATCTCAAGTCAGGAGAATGCTTTGATAGAGGCGAAGAAAAAGGTTTCGACAGTACAGGGAGAAGTGAATAAAAGACCAGCAGAGGTGGCTAAAAATGTTGTTGAATTTCTAAGCTCCTTTTCAGATGATCTAGTCAACAAGTATGGTATCCAAAAAAAGTTACAATTATTTTTGGGGCTATAAAATTGATTGCTAAACATAGGATGTTGGACACTGTACTGGCCAAAATTGACATTATAGACCACAAAGTCAAGGAGGTGATTAAGTTGTTCAAGCCACTGGTGGACAGAGGGGTCCCTTTCTTCTGGGAAGAAAAGGGACCTTTATTGTCTTAGAAGGATTATTTGGAGCAATTGGTTAGTTGTAGTTCAGACAACAGCAAGTTTTGAGACATGCAGTAATATTTATCAGGCATAATAGTCTTTGATAAATTGGCCTGGAAATTCGAAAGTGGTTCTGCTGTTACGTGGGAACGAGCCGTCACAACCTTTGGTTAATTTCCAGTGCTAACAAATTGGCATCGTTTCCGGGGACGAGGTTGAAGATCATCCCTGGGAGAACGACAAGCATTGAAAATTTTCAAGAAAGAGATTTCTACGGGAAAACAAAAGTTTCTACATTCACAAGAAGGTTATACATTGCCCTGGTGACTCGACGTTCATTTTGAGTAGTATTACGTGAGACATCCTAGATTTCAAGAGAGTACATATGAGAGGTAATCCTAATACTGAAACTTTGCAAAGTGTGGAAAATCCAGAAAGAATAGTGAATAGTTCTTTGTTTGGTACGTCATCATCTCAAGATTTGCATAATATACTAGAGTCTGAATGGGAAAATAGTGTAGAAAAAGTACTGTTAATATCAAAGTCTGAGTCTGACCTAAAGGAAGTTGAAACTAACCCTAGTAGATTGGAATCATATATTCTTGAGGCTTTGTTGTTAAACCTTGAAACCTCAGCAAATGCTATGAAAATTGCCCCTATTATTCAGAACCTTCAATTTCCCAGCTCTCAGCCTGTTCTAAATCCTCTAGTTGTTCAAACTACACCACCCGCACCTAACCTACTTATACCAATGGTGGCAGCTAGGTTTGCTCCATCAATTTTACCTGCATCACCGCATGACCTTCCTTTGAACTATGCACAAAGAATCACACTGTATGATGGAGAAGGGAATGCCACCGCAAGATATCATGTAGGAAAGTTTGATGATTTTATCAACCTAGAGGAAGTAGATCATGAGGATGTTAAGATGAGGCTATTTGCACAAAGTTTGTTTGGGGAGGCCAAGAAATGGTATAAAGATCTACCTGCTAGATCTATCCCAAACTTTGCAGGCTTTCAAACAATATTTCTAGAAAGATGGGATGATAAGCAGAGTCAATTACAAGTCTTGTCCTAGTACAATAACCTCAAGAAGGGGGTTTTTGATTCATTCCATGAGTTCTCCAATAGGTTCATGAGGGTCTATAATTCAATACCTAATGATATCAAGCCTTCACCTGGTGCTGCTAAACTCCATTATGCTGAGGCCTTCGATAATGATTTTTCCTTGTTGTTAAGAAAAAGGAAATCGACTACTCTCCCTACTATGTTTACAGATGCATTAGAAGTAGAAGCCAACATGATGGCATGTGGGAAGATAAAGCAGAGGGTAGATGCGGATAGGAGGAAAGGTAGAGAAGAACTGCCCTCCACTTCCACTTTTTCTTCACCTAACGATGTAAAGTTTGAAATGATGTTGAAAGCCATGGAAAAGTTAATGTACAGGATGATTGTTGAGGCTAGACCAGCACATCGGGAACAGAATGAACCCCAGTTCAAAAACCCCAACTTTAGAAGGGCCATTCCTCCCCCACCCCCACAGAATAGACAAAGAGACATAAGGAATCCAAGGAACCAAGAAGAACAGCCAATGAGACCACCATTCCCTGAAAATTATGTGGATGATAATGATGGTGCAGAAGCTGTAGAAGACCATAGTCATCATTTTGGTGACCTAGATTCTGAAATCTATTTGACTGAAGAGGAACACAATATGTTTGCTCCAGAGGATGATAAATAATTTAAAGGAGGAGTTGGAGCAATATCACTAAGGGGTATATGCACGCCATAGATGATGTTAGAAAAATAAAATTGAGGGGTAGAGATGTTGTAATAAATAAATGAGGGTTAAATCCAAATCAGCCTTCCAACAGTCAGGCCAACATAGAAAAAAGAAATGAAAAAAAAAGAACCTGTAGTATATAAAGAAATTGGAAATGGGACTGAGAAAGTAAAAGAACCTAAACAAACAACACCTGTGGAGCTAGATAAAATTTCTTCCATGTTTAATTTACAAAGTGAGCTTGCCAAGTTAAATATTTCAATTCCTTTTAATGAACTGCTAAGAAATCAGGAGTACAGCAACACTATAACAAAGATGATCAGAAATCAGGGGGAAGCTCACCCAGATATTTTAGAATTGACAGAAGACAATCCTACTATTATCTTGGGATCTAAAATTGATAGTGTGGATAGTGAAGACAAGGAAGTAACACCGTTTTGTAACACCTCGGTTTTGACCCCATTTGCATTAAATGTATATGATGTATATGTATTGTAATTAATTGTGGTGATGAGCTAAAGGAAAAATCCCCACCATCGATTTGGTTGTGTTATGTTTTGGTGATTGAAAATCGTTGCCGATGGTATATCATCATATACGGCACATATTAGTTTTTGCATCATGTAAATATGCATCTTTAATTAAAATGAACCCCAACTAGCTATGTCAATGCAACCATGATGAAAAGGGCATGAATTTCCTAAGGATAAGGAGGGGGAATTATTAAACTTGAGCCTATGGGGATAAGCCATGTGTCAACGGTTAAACCCTTTTGACTTGCTCACCTATCCTTGTCTCATCAGTCAACTACCACATTAAAAACTTATGTTGTTAGTTGGGGCAGTTATTGCTGGGTATTGGTGTGTGGCAGGACTACCAGTCCATACCCACACGCACACTCCACCAGCGGACTCCTTCATTCACGTGGGAAAGGAAAGCAGGGGATTCTTCCATTCTGTCCATCCTCACACAAAGACAGCCTCTCTCTTCTCCTCACTCACAGGATGGGAGATTGTTTTACTCACACACGGGATTCTTCATCGTTTTTCCTCATGCAGAGAGCTAGGGGAGCCATTTTCTGTCATCCACGATTCCCCTGTGAAGGAGCCATTCACGATTTCGGCTGTGTGTATGTATTTTCCCTTACCGACTGGTGGTTCTGTGTATTATGTTTTCCCTTTGTCCAGGCTGAGAATTGGATCTCCTTTTCCAATCTCAGGATTTGTATTTCCCGTTGCTTCAGTGGTGAGGTCGGTTCTATTGTTCTCCCCATGAATTTTGGTTGATGTTGGTTTCATCCACGATTTGGTTTGTTGTGGGTTCCATTATGTTTTTGGGGTTGCTGCTAAGTTGTTTTGGCCATGTTAGGGCCAAGAACAACTCTTAATCACTTTGCTTAGTCTAAGTTGCGTTCACCATTTTGGTTGCCATCACATTCCCACAGAGTCGTGAAATGCTTGACCTTGTTGTGTGTATTAAGTGGTTGGGCTTTGGACTGTATTGGAGTGGGAATGAAGTTTGGAGTATGCTTCATAAACTTGGTGTGTTTGGGAGCCACACAGACAGAGATAGAGGGCTGGCTTTCTTCTCCACAACCCCTGAATAGCACTGGAAGGGAGGTCAGGGCCTGAGGTACTGTATAGCAGAGAAGGGATTGATTTCCTTGTGTTGGGAGTGTTTGGGTGTCCTGGAAGTCAGGATAGTTCTAGTGTAGGTGTCCTTATCTCTTCAATGAGCTCACCGGCTTAGCATTCATCTTTTTCCAACTCCTTGATGGCCTGATAAACCCAACTGTGTTGCCTTGGCTGATTTGTTGATGGCCTGATAAACCCAACTGTGTTGGCTTGGCTGATTAGTGTATCCTTGGCTATGTGTAAGCCTACTTGTTCCTTATTCCTTGGGAAATCATGCCCAGCTTGGGGGTGGTAGTGTTGCTGAGAGATTAAGGAGAACACTGGCCTATGGTTGGGTGGAACGTTGCAGCGATGTATCTGGTTGTGGGACGAATTCCTCACAAGATAAGTATTCTTGTCTATTTTATCTCTACAATTATATTTGATGTCTAATGAATCATGATGAACATGTTGAATGCTTGAATGTATGGTTTTGCTTCCACTGTATGCTTAATAATTATGCATCTTTGCATGTTTACTTCAAAGCATTTCATTTTTTTAGTATTTATGTATGTACACATTCATGGGGCTAGTTGCCCAGATGGTTAATGGGTTTGATAGCGTCCTCTTCGTCGGTCGAAGGGTCGGGGACATTACAGTTTGTGGTATCAGAGCTCATGTTGCAGCGTGGGCCTCAATGGGCCATGAAGATGCAGTGACAGAGGCAAGTTGCCCTCTGCCCAGCAGAACAAATGAGAAATCTGAGAATGAGAAGAAAAAATTTCAACGAAAAATTTTCTAAGTGTGAAAAACATCGAATGGCTTAAGCTAAAGCCCATGCGATACGTCGGAGGACTTAGTCGAAAGCTCATCCGATGCACCAGACAGCCTAGATGGAAGTCCCCCCTACGGGAACTCGCAGAATGAAAATACGGGAATTTTTCTAAGTCCAAGTTTTGTCGGTGGAATCGGCGGAGAGGAGCCGAGGGTTTCAGCGATGGGGAGCTGATGGTCTCGGCTGGGTTAAGCTGAGATAGAGGAAATTGGATCCGATGAAGTGGCTAGAAAAGAAAGAAGGCGTCAATACGTCGACAGGAAAGGGAAGACCAGAGTCGATACGTCAGCTGGGTTGGCATGTTTGAGCCGCAACGGCGGCGAGAGACAACACATGATTGAGTCAACCCGGAGGCAGAAAGGAAATGGAACTGTGAGTCATGGTGGCAGCGAATGAGAAAAGAAGTTGGAGCCGACGAAGTAGCTGGAAAAGAAAGAAGGTACCGCAATGGAGACAGAAGGAAGAGGATGAGAGAGCCGATACATCGGCAAGGAAAGGATGAAGGACTTCTGACGATGCGGAGGAGAAAACGCGAAGGGGAGCCGAAAAGAAATTTTCGCCGAAAATTTTTCTGAGTATGGAAATCGTCGGAAGTTGATCACTGAAGCAGAGCTGAGGAGTCGGCCGGGATCTCCCAAAGGGCACCGAAATGTCGAAGAAATTTAGATAATCAAGCAACCGATGCGGCGGCGGATGAAGGAAGAAATTTTATCGAAGCGCTGGAAGCGTCGAAAAAATTTAGCTGATCAAGCAGCGAATGTAGTGACGGGAGAAGAAGAAATTTTTTCAAAATTTTTTCTAAGTATAGAAAACACCGGAAAAATTTAGATGATCGGTCTGCCTATGTGTCAGAAGCCAAAGGAATATCGATGCTGATACGTCAAAGAAAATTAGAGGATCGGACTACCGAAATGTCGGAGAAATTTAGTGGATTGGACAGTCAATGAGCGTCGGAAGAAAGATGAGGATCAGATCGCTGAGGTATCGGAAGCATAGTCAACTAGCGATCTGATAGGTTGGATGTTTAGTTGGGAAGAGATCCGATTGGAAAAAGAAATTTTTTGGAGTTTTCAAGTGGGATTTCTTAGGGGATTTCAACAGTTTTTCAGTAATATTTTCAGCAGTTTTCTGTGGTTTTCAGGGTTGAAAAGGAAGAAAATTTTGTGTTTGGGAAAAATTGTAATTTTATGATTTTTCCAAGAGAAGGTAAGTAATTCTCATTTGTAAATGTTATGCAGCTAACAGTTGTGTTACTAACACATTTGCAGAATCATAGACACCTTCAAGAGCAGTATTCTAGGTAGTGTCGTTTGGTAAAGTAAGTGGTGGTTTAGACATGAGAACCCATGACGGATATGATGCTCGGGGTTCCTACGAGCATGTGCGAGATGCCATGAGAGAAAATGTCCGAGTTGGAAATGATGACATAGATTCTAATGGAAGGAGATTCGAAGAGACACCGCCAGATATTGTAGCCACCGTGAGAAGCTTGATTAAATCCCAAGAAGAGCAACATCAGTTGAATGCGGCTATGTTGCAGAGTTTAACAAACTTGCAAAGAAAGATAGACTCTATACGAGGTACCGTACAAATAGAAGCCAGTAAGAGAAGTACTAGGAGAAGAAGAAAGACTTCTAGTGGATCATCTGACTCCGAAGAATCCAGTGGGGATTCAAGCTCTTCTTCTCATAAGGGAAAGAGAAAGAGGCACCATAGGGATCACTCTCGGGATGAATTTAAGAAGGCTAAACCTCCTACATTTGATGGTGAGGTGAAGACTATACAAGAGGCTGAAGCTTGGCTTCTTGGGATAAAAAAGTACTTCCAAGTTTAGGATTATTCAGGAAACATGAAGTCAAGGGTTTCCATCTTCAATCCGAATGGAAGAGCATCCATTTGGTGGGAACACTTCAAGCAAGTAAAAAGGATCAGTTAAAGGAGACTTAAGTGGAAACAGTTCAAGAAGTATTTCAAGTAGAAATACCTCTCTGATAGGTATTATAATGACAAGATTAAGGAGTTCCATGAGCTGAGATTGGGACAGCAGGCCATGGAAGAGTATGCAAATAAGTTCTTGGAATTGTTGAGGTATGTTAGGTACATCAAAGATGAGAAGGTGAAGGTCCAACGTTTTCTGAGTGGATTGCCTCAGTCTTACAAAGACAAAATTGAGTTTTATGAACCTAGAACTCTTGAAGAAGCAATAAGGAAGGCTAAGTATTGCTATGAGCAAAGAAAAGGTAAACCTAATTACCATAAGACATGGAAGGACAAGAAGAATGAGAATTTTGACCAAAGAAAGAAAGTTTTCAAACCTTCTAACTTTAGGAATTAGCAGAAGCAGCCATTCCAAGCTGCGAGTAAGCCAGTTGGAGTGATAGGAGAAAAGCCTAAATATCCACAACAGAATAGAGGACCACTCCAATGTTGGAAATGTGGAGGACCCCACATGCACAGAAATTGTCCACTTGAGAATGAGACTGCAAAGCTAGATTACAACATTCGAGAAGCAGAAACAGTGGGTCAAGTAGCAAGGGCAGTCCCTAGGATTTATGCAGCACTGGAGGACCGCCAGGCAGATCACCATTCAACTATGGTTGAAGTTGCAGGTAATATTGTTGAGCAATCCGTTTCTATTTTGATTGAACCCGGTTCTAATCACAGTTACATTACTCCTAGAGTAGTGGAGATTTGTGCTTTTAAGAAAGTAAAGCATAGAAAATCTTGGTTAGTTCAACTAGCCACTGGAACTAAGAGAAAGGTTAGTGAAGTGGTAGAGAGATGTCCATTGGTCATGAATGGATTGGTCACTTGTGTAGATCTAAATGTTCTACCACTTGGTTCCTATGATGTACTCATTGGAATGGATTGGTTAGAAGCTCACAAGGTAAAGCTTGACTGTTATAATAAGACCTTTGAATGCATGGATGAAGAAGGGAACCCAGTAGTGGTAAAAGGAATTCCAAAGGTGATTTCAGTACGCCAGGTTTTAGCAATGCAGTTGAAGAAATTCTGTAGGAAGGGTTTCCAGTTGTATGTGGCTCATATTTTGTAGGTCTCAGAGGATGAAACTCCTAGGTTGGAGGACTATAAGGTGTTACAAGAATTCAAGGATGTGTTTCTTGATGAGATTCCAGGGCTTCCTCCAAAGAGGGACATTGATTTTACAATTGAACTTGTGCCAGGAGCAGCACCAGTGTCCAAGACACCCTACAGGATGAGTACACCAGAGATGCTAGAACTGAAGATGCAACTACAAGAGTTGTTGGAAAAGAAGTATATCAGGTCGAGTGTGTCTCCTTGGGGAGCACCAGTTCTGTTTGTAAAGAAGAAAGATGGTACACTCAGGTTGTGTATTGATTACAGACAGTTGAACAAGGTTACTGTGAATAATAAATATCCTTTGCCTAGGATTGATGACCTCTTTGATAAAATGAGAGGAGCAAGGGTATTTTCCAAGATTGACTTGAGATCTGGTTACCATCAGGTGAGAATAAAGGATGAAGACATTCATAAGACAACCTTCAGAACAAGGTATGGACATTATGAGTTTGTAGTGGTACCATTTGGCCTCACAAATGCACCCGCTACATATGTGCCATATGAACAACGTCTTTAGCAGGTATTTGGACAAGTTTGTTCTTGTTTTCCTTGAGGACATTCTTATTTATTCTAAGAATGAGGAAGAGCATGAAGAGAATTTGAGATTGACATTGCAATTGCTCAGGGAGCATCAGTTGTATGCAAAGCTGAGCAAGTGTGACTTCTACAAAGATAGAGTTCAGTATTTGGGTCACATTATCTCAGAAGAGGGTATATCTATGGACCTTGAAAAGATTGAAGCCATTATGAATTGGCCTACCCCAAGAAATGTGACAGATGTAAGATCTTTTATGGGACTCGTAGGATACTACAGGAGATTCATTGAAGGATTCTCTAGAGTTGCACATGCCATCACTTCTTTGCAAAAGAAGGGGATAAAGTTTGAATGGACATTGAGGTGTGAAGAAAGCTTCCAGCAGTTGAAAAATCTTCTCACTAGTGCACCAGTATTGAAGGTTCCATAGAAAGAGAAAGATTTTGTGGTGTGTACCGATGCATGCGGACAAGGGCTTGGAGGAGTCCTTATGCAAGACTACCACGTGATATGTTACAGGTCAAGAAAGCTGAAGGAGCATGAGAAGAACTATGCCACTCATGATCTAGAGCTTGCAGCCATAGTACATGCTCTCAAGATGTGGAGGCATTACTTGATGGGTAGAATATTTGAACTAAGGACAGACCATTGTGGTCTGAAGTATCTATTTGATCAGCCTACTCTGAATGCTAGGCAAGCGAGATGGCTAGATTTTTTATGTGAGTTTGATTTTGAAATCAAGCACATAAAGGGAAAAGAGAATAAGGTAGTTGATGCACTCAGCAGGAAGGTGTAGGAAATGCATGTGGCGTCTCTTAGTATTTTCCAATCATATTTGAGGCAGCAGATTGTTAATAGTACTGTCGGAGATGAATTGTATGAGCTGGTAAAAGACAAATTGCAACATCAAAGTCTTGAGAAGAGGTATGAGGGATATAAATTGGAAGAAGAGGGACTTCTTACTTATAAAGGCAGAATTTATATTCCAAATGTAGCAGAGTTGAGGAGAGTTGTTATGGATGAAATCCATCAAGCTCTGTATTCTGGTCACCCAAGATACCAGAAGACAATTGCTACAACCAGAAAACAGTATTTTTGGCCAGGAATGAAAAAGGACGTGGTTTAATACATTTCAAGGTGCATGAAATGTCAGCAGGTAAAGGTTGAGAATCAACATCCCGCAGGTTTATTGCAGCCTTTTCCAGTTCCAGAATGGAAATGGGAATTTATTTCCATGGATTTTATTACAGGGTTGTCGATGACTTGGAGACAACATGATTCCATCATGGTTGTGGTAGACAAGTTCACAAAGGTAGCGCATTTTATACCGGTGAAGTCTATGCATGCGACTGATGACATTGCAAAGATATTAATGAAGGAGATTTTCAAATTGCATGGATTGCCTAAGGCAATAATCTCTGACAAAGATGCCAAGTTCACTTCCAATTTTTGGAAGGGGTTGTTTGCAGATTTGGGTACAAAGCTAAACTTCAGCACTGCATACCATCCTCAGACAGATGGGCAGACAGAGAGAGTTAATCAGGTACTCGAAGATATGCTTCGCATGTACATGATGGACAAACCAACCAAGTGGGAATATTACTTACACTTGGTAGAGTTTGCTTATAACAATGGACAGCAGGCATCCTTGGGGATGAGTCTGTATGAAGCTTTGTCTGGAAGAAGGTGTAGGACACCAGTGACTTGGGATAATCCAGTGAACAGGGTTGTACTTGGTCCAGAATTGCTCAAGGAAATGGAGCAGGAGGTGGTAAAGATCTAGCAAAATCTGAAAGCAGCACAAGACAGACAGAAAAGCTATGTAGATAAGCATAGGGTGAACAGAGAGTTCCGTGTCAGGGATCATGTTTATCTTAGAGTGAGGGCAAGGAAGAGTTCCTTGAAGCTTGGAAGTTGTGCCAAGCTATCACCAAGATACTGTGGGCTGTTTGAAGTGCTTGAAAGAATAGGGCCAGTTGCATATAGAATTGCATTGCCTGCTAGGACTACAGCTCATAATGTTTTTCATGTTTCTTTGCTTAAGAAATATGTGCATGATCCTAACCATGTGATAAATTGAGATGTGATTCAGGTGGAACCTGAGGGAGAGTTCCAAATCAAGCCAATGTGCATCCTCGACAGGAAGGTCACAATGCTCCGGAACCGAGCCATAGGGTAGGTAAAGGTGCAGTGGGAGCACTACAGACCTAAAGAGGCTATGTGGGAGCTGGAGGATGCCATGCGGTTGGCACATCCATTTTTGTTCAATTTTGCGGAACATTGAGGCGATACCAGTGTAGCATTTTGTTCAAATTTTGTAAAGCACTGAGGATAGTGCTATTGAAGGGGGAGGGGAATGTAACACCCCGATTTTGACCCCGTTTGCATTAAATGTATATGATGTATATGTATTGTAATTAATCGTGGTGCGGAGCTAAAGGAAAAAGCCCCACCATCGATTTCGTTGTGTTATGTTTCAGCGATTGAAAATCGTTGCCGATGGTATATTGTGATATACGGCACATATTAGTTTTGGCATCATATAAATATGCATCTTTAATTAAAATGAACCCCAACCAGCTATGTCAATGCAACCATGATTAAAAGGGCATGAATTTCCTAAGGATAAGGAGGGGGAATTATTAAACTTGAGCCTATGGGGATAGGCCATGTGTCAGCTATTAAACCCTTTTGACTTGCTCACCTATCATTGTCTCATCAGTCAACTACCACATTAAAAAATTCTGTTGTTAGTTGGGGCAGTTATTGTTGGACAGTGGTGTGTGGCAGGACTGCCAGTCCATGCCCACACACACACTCCACCAGCGGACTCCTTCATTCACGTGGGCAAGGAAAGCAGGGGATTCTTCCATTCTTTCCATCCTCATGTAGAGATAGTCGCTCTCTTCTCCTCACGCATAGGCTGGGAGATTGTTTTACTCATGCACAGGATTCTTCATCATTTTTCCTCACACAGAGAGCTGGGTGAGCATTTTTCTGTCATCCATGATTCCCTGTGAAGGAGCCATTCACGATTTCGGTTGTGTGTATGTATTTTCCCTTACCGACTGGTCGTTCTGTGTATTATTTTTTCCCCCTGTCCAGGCTGAGAATCAGATCTCCTTTTTCCAATCTTGGGCTGTGTATTTCCCATGGCTTTAGTGACAAGGTCGGGGCTGTTGTTCTCCCCATGAATTTTGGTTGATGTTGGTTTCATCCATGATTTGTTTTGTTGTGGGTTCCATTACATTTTTAGGGTTGTTGCTGATTTGTTTTGGCCACGTTAGGGCCAAGAACAACTCTGAATTGCTTTGCTTAGTCTGAGATGCGTTCACCATTTTGGCTGCCATCCCATTCCCATGGAGCCATGAACTGCTTGACCTTGCTTTGTGTATTAAGTGGTTGGTCTTTGGACTGTATTGGAGTGGAAATGAAGGTTGGAGTATGCTTGATAAACTTGGTGTGTTTGGGAGCCACACAGACAGAGCGAGAGGGCTAGCTTTCTTCTCCACAACCCCTGAATAGCACTGGAAGGGAGGTCAGGGCCTGAGGGACTATATAGCAGAGAAGGGACTGATTTCCTTGTGTTGGGTGTGCGTGGGTGTCCTAGAAGTCAAGCTAGTTCTAGTGTAGGTGTCCTTAGCTCTTCAATGATCTCACCAGCTTAGCATTTAGCTTTTCCCAGCTCCTTGATGGCCTGATAAACCCAACTGTGTTGGCTTGGCTGATTTGTTGATGGCCTGATAAACCCAACTGTGTTGGCTTGGCTGATTTGTGTATCCTTGGCTATGTGTAAGCCTACTTGTTCCTTATTTCTTGGGAAATCATGCTCAGCTCGGGGGTGGCAGTGTTGCTGAGATATTAAGGAGCACACTAGCCTATGGTTGGGTGGAACGTTGCAGCGATGTAGCTGGTTGTGGGACGAATTCCTCACAAGATAAGTATTATTGTCTATTATATCTCTACAATTATATTTGATGTCTAATGAATCATGATGAACATGTTGAATGCTTGAATGTATGGTTTTGCTTCTGCTGTATGATTAATAATTATGCATCTCTGCATGTTTACTTCAAAGCATTTCTTTTTTTCAGTATTTATGTATGTACACATTCATGGGGCTAGTTTCCCAAATGGTTAATGGTGTTGGTAGCATCCTCTTCGTCAGTGGGAGGGTTGGGGATGTTACACCTTTTACATGAGTTTAAATGTGCATGAAATGGTATTGCACAATGCTATGTTAGATTCAGGTGCTTCACACAATTTGATGCCAAAGGGGGTGGTGGAAAGTTTGGGGCTTGAGATTACCAGGCCTTATAAAGAACTGTATGCTTTTGATTCTAAAAGAGTTAAATGTCTGGGTTTGATAAAATACATGGTACTATCCTTGAATAAGTTACCATCTAAAACTGTGGTCATGGATGTTGTCATGGCAGATATTCCTCCCAATTTTGGTATTTTGTTGTCGAGGTCTTGGACTTCAAAGCTAAAGGGGAGCTTACAGATGGATATGTCTTATGCAACAATTCCTATTCGTAATGAAAACAAGAGACTGTATAGTGAGAAAAGACTACCTTATGTTGTTAGCAGTCAGGCTCAGCCTAAAATTCATCATGTTTATGTTGTTGATACAGACTTAGGGTCATCTATTTTCTTCAATGATATATCTCCTTGTAACTCAAAAATTGTTGTGCCAAGTAAATGTAAAAAGGATAAAAAAGAGACAAGTGAACAGGAAGCTTTGGAAAGAAAACAGAAAGATGAAGGACTTTGGAAGATGTATTTTGATGGCTCGGTGGCTAAAATAGGTGTTGGGGCGAGTGTATACATAATTTCTCCCATTATAGATACTAAAGCTTATTCTTACAAGTTGGTCTTTGAATGTACCAACAATGTAGCGGAATATGAGGCTTTGTTGCTGGGTTTGCATGCCTTGAAGGATTTGGGAGCTAGAAGGGTCCAAATCTTTGGAGATTCAGAACTTGTGGTCAATCAGGTGAATGACAACTGCCAGACTAGGCATCCCAGAATTAGAGCCTATTGAAATGAAGTATGCGATATGTTCAGGAATTATTTCATCGAACACAACGTCCAAGTGATTCCTAGATATGAGAATGTCATGGCGAATTCTCTGGAAACCACTGCTGGGAAATTTGTAACTCCTACCATGGGTAAGAGAAAATACAAAATGGACATCGTGAATAGACCCTCCATACCTAACAACACCAAATACTGGCAAGTTGTCGAAGATGATATGCAAATCAAAAGGTTTTTGGAGATGTCTGGTGAATTTGTGAAAACCCGCATAGATGAAGAAAATGTCAACTCCAAGAATGTCCTAGAGGTTGATGGAGATGAAGAAGAGACTGTTGGTATAGAGAAGTTGAAAGGCTCTTTGGGGGGAAAAGATATATTCCAACTGAAGAGTAATCACATCCCCAGAGGTCTGATTCCCTTAGAGACACTTTTTGACCAAAACGATGTTGCCAGAGATCCTAAGGTCAAACCTGCTAAAAACATTGTGGAAGATAAAAACATTGGCACCGAAGATGATCGGAAAATTTGTAAGGTTATCCAAGAAATTACATGCTAAAGAAAAATATGAATATGTGAACCTGATGAAGAAATACATAGATGTATTTGCATGGAGTTACGATGACCTCAAAGAGTATGACACTTCCATTATACAGCACACGATTCCAATCAAGCCTGGAGAGAAACCATTTAGGCAGAAACTCAGAAGAATCAATCCAAAGCCGGTGCCTATAATTGAAAAGGATATTAAAAAACTGTTTGATGCAAAAATAATTGTAAGCCTGAGGTTTTCAAAATTGGTTGCCAATTTGGTGCTAGTTAGAAAGAAGAATGGAGAGATAAGACTATGTGTGGATTTCAGAAATTTGAATAAAGTCTCTTTGAAGAACATTTACCCTTTACCAAAGATGGACCAGATCCTGCAAAGGGTGGTGGGCTTAGAAATAATATCTACTATGGATGGGTTTTCAGGTTACAACCAGGTAAAAGCGCTGCCTGAAGACCAGGAGAAAATTGCTTTCACTACACCCTGGGGTACCTTCATGTATGCAAAGATGCCATTCGGATTAATGAACGTAGGAGCCACTTTCCAGTGTGCTATGGATATTGTTTTTGCGTATGAAAGGGACAAGTTTGTGGTGATTACATGGATGATATCACTATATATTTCAGGTCTGAAAATGATCATATCATACATTTGGAAAGGGTTTTCATTAAATGCAGAAAATATGGCATTTCCTTGAATCCGAGAAAGTCCAATTTTTCTCTAGAAGAAGGTAAACTGTTGGGGCATTTATTTCCAAGGAAGGCATAAGGATTGATCCAGATAGGGTGAATGGCATCTTGAAGGTGGAAGATCCAAGGAGTAAGATGGAAATACAGTCTTTCATTGGACAGATAAATTTCTTGAGAATATTCATTCCTAGTTTTGTTGAAATCTTGATGAACATTACTAGTATGCTGAGAAAGGATCATGAAATAAAATGGACAGTGGAAGCCAAGAAATATTTTAAAGATATAAAACAAGCCATTTCAGAAGCCCCTGTGCTGGTAAGTTCATATTTTGAGAAATACTTTTTAGTATTCTCATATTCTTCAGAGCATAATGTGGCAGTAGTCTTGTTATAGAAAAATGATGAATGTGAAGAACATCCTATAGACTTTTTTAGCAAGATATTAAGAGATGGGGAATTAAAATATGATATAATGGAAAAACAAGCTTATGCTTTGGTTAAGGCCTTAAAGGATTTCAGAATTTATATTCTCCATTCACATATAATTGCATATGTTCCTAGCAGCATGGTGAAGAGTATACTTACACAGCCAGATCCGGAAGGGAGAAGAGCTAAATGGATTGCAGTGCTTCTGGAGTATGAAATAGAAATTAAGCCCACAAAATTGATCAAAGGGAAAGGATTGGCTAAAATGATGACGGATTCCCATTGTGACTCTCTACAGCTAATTTTTTTAGCTAGCCAGTCAAACCAGCTATATATAGAAGTGCAGGTGGGTCCTGATTTTTCAGTCTCTCCTTGGTATGTTGATGTTGTTTATGTATTGCAGAATTTACAGCCTCTTGCAGGGTTAAGCAAAACCAGAGCGAGGTATGTGAAACTGAAGGCTGCGAAATTTTGTATCATAGATCAATATATTTATTGGAAGGACCAAGGTGGAATAATGTTGACTGTCTTTTGGAGAATGAAGCTCAACAGATAGCAAAAGAGTTCCATGAGGGAGATTGTGGGGGGCACCATTCTTGGAAGGTAACTACAAATAAAATTCTCAAAGTAGGATTTTATTGGGCTTCGTTGTTTTCAGATGTGTATAAAAAAACCACCAAATGCCATCAGTGCCATATTTTTGAAGGAAAAAGGAAGGTGGTTTCACTTCCCCTCAGCCCTATATCAGTAGAAGCACATTTCCAGCAATGGGGATTTAATTTCATTGGGGAGATAAATCCCAACTCCTCAAGACAGCATAAGTGGATTTTAATAACTATTGATTATTTTACAAAGTGGATTGAAGCGATGCCCACTAGAAGAGCTACAGAAGAAGTGATAATGGATTTTCTAGAAAATAATATTTTGGCAAGATTTGGTTGTCCTAAAAGAATTGTGACAGATAATGCACCGGCTTTTAAGTCCAAAAATATGATTAATTTCTACCACAAGTATCACATAGGCCTAAATCATTCTACTACTTATTATTCACAGGGTAACAGACTAGAAGAATCCTCTAACAAGAGTCTGGTGCGGATTATTAAGAAGTTGTTGGTGGACAACAAAGGAGCCTGGTATACAAAGTTGAAATATGCCTTGTGGGATGACAGGATCAGCACAAAGAGGGCTATTGGTATGTCACCATTTCAATTGGTGTATGGATCTGAGGTAATTTTTCCTGCATATAAAGGAGTCCCAGTTATGAAATTGTTGCAAGACCAGCAAGACGAACCTAATCCCATGCAAAGAAGGATCAACCAGATTATTAAAGTGAATCAACTGAGGGATAAGGCTTGTGATAAGGTACAGATACATCAGGAGAAGATGAAGAATACCTTTGGCAGAAGAATAAAGGAGGATGCTTTTCAGGTTGACGACCTAGTGTTAAAATGGGATTCCCCGCATGAAGACAAAGGCAAACATGCCAAATTTTATCACTTGTGGGCAGGCCCATACCTTATTGCAGCACGCAGGGGTAACAATGCTTTCATTTTGTAGTATCAAGATGGGTCATAGTATGAAGGAGGCCTAGTGAATGGGATATTTCTGAAGCATTTCTTGGAGTAAGGGGACAGGTTTCCATGTATTATAGTGTAAATATTTTGATTTTTACAGTCAGTACAGATTGTGAATCGAAAGATTTGAAGCCTGTAGAGAAGGCCCTAAGATTAGAAGAGGTGACCATTTTTCAGTTCTATTTTCTTTCTATTGCAGCTGGAACCATTTTCCCAAAATTCCAAAAAAAATTGGAACCGTCCTTTATTTCGTTTTGCTCAACTCTTTGTTTTGTTTGATGTTTGCGCAAGGATTTATTTTTATGCAGGCAATGTTTTACTGTTTGAATTAATTTTTTCCTCGCTATCAGAAGGGTTTAGACTTTTGAGTCGGGGGTCTAGTTATCTTCACACCCGCTATTGCAGAAAAGAGCCGAACATCAAGTCCAAGTCACGCGTATTTGGTCGCTGATGCATTTTGTTTTCTTTATCGGTAGTTGTTTTGAGATCCCGTCGGAACCTATGTCTATACGTCTTCCACCGTTGCGGAGGAGGTACTACGAAGTTGTCTGAGAGTTGTTGTATCCTCTTCCGATCCCCGCCGTTTTTTATTCACAAATCCTTGGATTTTAGCTTTCGTCGTCGCGGCTTTGGAAAACACTATGATTCTAATAGTTTTATTTATCTTGTCTTCTTGGTCGATGTTATTTTGCATGAGGCATGTTTATTTTGACTCCGTTTTGTTGGTCTGCGGAACTTGTTTCCTCTATGGTTTCCACCGTTATGGCTCCTCAACCAACTATTGAACCAAGGCTTTAGATTAGCGAGCTCCGATGTGAAGTTTATTTGTTTCTCCCAACGCCATTGTGGGTGTCATCACTGTTTCATCATCCACCGTTGCGGAGGTGATACTGACATAATAGCCGATCCCGTAGCCGTTCCGCCTCCCGATGGTTTTTTTTCCCGCCGATTATGGTTGACCGAGGTGTATATATTGGAGCCAGGGTGTTTTATTATTTTATTGTTATTTTGGAAAATTCCCTGTGTTGTCGTTTTCGCTCGAACAGACCAACGCTTTCGCTGTCGGTACCTTCGTTCCTAGGTGGCTCCGCTGTGGAAGTTTAGGGGTTGTTCTCCACCAGTCGCGCAGCACAGTGCCAGGCAGGCCCTCATGCCCATTTTCTCGTTTCGTTCAATTGGTCAAACTATTTTGTTGTCTCCGCGGTTAATGGTTACCTAGGTTTTTTCCACCTCGGCATGTATATATAGCGAGGTAACTGGTATGGCGGCCCGGTGGGGGTGTTTGTGGCTTTGCGTGATGATTTATTTTGTGTCCGTTACGGTTTTGCAGCCCGCACTCGATTGCTGGGGAAACTGGTCCAAACGGCCATTACATTGTTCGCACCAGTTTCCCCCAATCTGTCTATGGTCGTCCGGTGGGGGGGGTCGTTTTCATGGGTTTCTTCTGGGATGCCGAGGTTTGTTCCCACTGTTTGGTCGCCCTCATTTTTGTGAACCAGGTTGGAAATGTTGAGACTGTTAGACTTGAATACGAACCCCAGACCAATTTTAGGTTCAGAATGCATTATCTATACGGACCATGACGCGAGTGTTTTGCAGCGAGTAGCACCGAGGGGGGGTGTCGAGACTGCTTTCCCCTTGACGAAAGGAGGAGTTTATGCATCGTTATTGGGAGGCCATACTATTTTAAGTTGATTCTGCAAATGTTGGTTGTGAGCTGGTTTTAGCCTATTGGGCAGATTAATTTTATGCAGGAGCAGTTGTATTTTAGCATTGTTTGCTTATTTTTCATAGCTGCACTCATGTATAGCATAGACAAGGTAAAATGCTTATACAATTTGTCTCCATTTTTGAATGTTATCTGGAAATGACCCAACATAACCTAAAAGAAATTTCTATATGTGACAAGGAAATTCCTCAGAATTCAAGATGTCTAAATGTCAGAAGAAGAAGGCTCCCGTAGTAGAAGAGGAACCCGAAGTCGAAATCGTTACCAGAGTTGAATACACCTACGAGGACACCAAATGCATAGTTGGTGTGGAACCCGAATATCAATGGGGGGGAATTTACAGATTAATAACACATCGAGAAGTACCTGACATAGGTTTTGAAGAAGAAACCATCTATGCCAATATAGAGAGATCTGCATTGATGAAAATTGCTACCAGACCTGAGCTTTTTCCATGCTCAAAGGTGATTGGGTCGATTCTTCCCAGGGAAGATGTAACCACCATGAATTTGGAAAATGTTGATAAATAGGGTTATGCTGCTTATAGCCCTAGATATGTGGCACTGGCCTACCACTTATCAGAAGCACAGGTGTACTTGACTGAGGACTGGCTAAAGGCAATTAAGATGGACCTAGTCGAGACACTGAAGAGGATGTTGATGCCTAGAAAGAAATTTAGAACTAGGCCGACCGGGCAATATGACACTGCCAATATAAGAACCCCTTACAGGTTCATTGCCCTTATGCTGAACAGGATTTTTGGTAGGGCCCATGGTAAAAGCTTCAAATTGGAGTGGGTGCCTATCATTTTCTATGTTGCAACATAGGGGACAGTGTTCAACTGGGCAAACATTGTGTCCAACAGCCTCTCAGCCTACATTGATTTAGCATTAGGAGGGGTGTCCCGGAAGAGATCAGAGTTCTATATGAGCTCTATACTGATTGATTGCATACTATGCAACCAACCCTTCCCCAATATGAGATGTATCTGGGATCGGGAAACAACACCAATCTACTCAGCATGCAAGCCACTATGGGCACACAAGTACCACAGTCACTGTAGGGAAGTATGTGAGCACTTCATCATGCCACTGTATACATTGATCTTCTTAAAGGAGTGCAACTATATGTCAGAGGAAGCATTGCAGGTGATTGAGGAATACGCAGACTACTATCTGACAGAGGATGGATTGTATTTTAGAATGTATGGATTCTCTAGAGCACCCTCATTGCTGCCAAAATATGCCACTGACTATATAGTCCACAAAGAGGCAGTTAGACAAGTCTTTCTAGATGGCATAGGGAGTTTTATGTTTGAACATAAGAAAGAAGCTTACCCTCCTTTACCATTCAGGTTGGGAAGCTATAAATTCACAAGGGTGAAGAAAGCTGATGAGTTTGTGGAGGAATTGGGGAAATTCCATTTTGGGGAAATGAATTTCCACAGGAATGATTCCTGGAATAAAGTGGCCGAGCACTACAAGGAAGAAAATGTACATTTTGATTACGCAAGCCACTGGGAAGGAGAGGAATTCATTTTTCACAGTGCACAATATATAACGGCCTTGAGAAGAAGGTTTAAAAATAAAATCACCACCAAACGTAGGAAAGGACAGGATGAGCAGGAAAAGGCAGCCGAGGAAGAGGCTAGGAGACTAGCACATGAAGCTGAAAGCTGGCTCAAAGGTGAGGAGGAAGAAAGGAGAAGAGCTGAACAAGAAGCAGCTAGAAAGGCAGAAGAAGCTGCCCGGAGTGAAGAGGAGGAAAAGAAAAGAAAGTTGGATGAGGAAATGAGGAAGCAGGAATCAGAAAGGCTAAAGCTAACAGGGGCAGAGCAATCAGCTTTTGATCCTGTAGACAGTCAGGCTCAGGAATTGGGTAATCCTAATATTCAACATCCTGAGGCAGCTGCTGGTAGCACAACAGGATAGGCTATGGTCCCCACCCTTAGGCTAATCCCTTTTGAGCAGAAGAAAGGGGAGGAGGTACCAGATTTCAACACTATCTTTTATGATAGGGAAAGGAAAAGGATAGTGAAGAGGACCGAGAGAAAGGTCGAGACTAGGGGGTAGTTGGGATAGACAAGGACCCCATATTCACTATCAGAGTCGGGGCTGCATTGAACCATGCTTCTGAGGACAATGTAGATCGGATGATGACTGATCTTGAGCAGTCAAAGAAGTCTTATGCGCAGCTGAAAGATACCCTGAGAAGAGAGAGAGAGGAAAATAATAGGTTGGAAAGAAAGTTTAAAGACATACAATAGGAAATAAAGTCTTCAAAATCTGAGCTCCAGTCCCTCCAAGAAGACAAGAGATCTATGGAGGTCGCCCAAGGAAGTCTGGAGAAAGTGCAGCAAGAATGTCAAGGGTTGAAGACAGAAAAGGAGCAGCTGCTAGGTAAGATAGGGGAGTTGGAGCTTTAGAGGGCTACCTTAGAGGAATCTGAAAGGTAGTTTCAGGGGTAGACTGCAGAGCTGAGACAATAGGTTGCCTCATTAACAGCAGCTCTAGAAGAGACCAAGGAACAGCAGGTCAATCTTTATCCTTTCCAGGAGCACGTCCTAGCATAGAGGAGCAAGATGCACCAGATACAGGTAGCCATAGAATAAGAAAGGTGCAAGGTCTTGCAGGTTCACAATCGGCTAGAAGAGATTCTGGAAACCTCTTCATATTTTGTGGACAGATCGCAGGACATCTTAGAAGTCTTGACAGGAAGGATGGCGAGATTGGAAGCGAATGAAGAAACTCCTACAGAGTTACCCTCAAAAGATCAACAAGCCCTAAGGAAAGACTATGATTTACTAAAGTTTGCCATAAACACAGCTGAAGAATTCAAGAAGGCTGTCAAGAAGACAAAGCGGGCTTGTGCAGAATTCTTCAGGAGATTTTTTATCACTTATAATCGCTGCCAGGTTGAGGCTGAGAAAATAATGGATACTTTTTCGGACCACGGCCTGTTTTTGGATATGTTGCAAAGAAGATATCAAGAATATGAACAAAGGATCCAGCACATCAAAGCCTTAGATGAGAAAACCCTGAAGAATGAAGTAGCTCATTCCGCAGTTAGTGTGCAGTTTCTTGAGGACCAACTTCGCCTGAGCGCAGCCAGAATAGAAGCAATAAGGAATCAGGCTGCTAAATTTGAAATAAACATTCATTTCTTAGAACCTTCAGAGTTTGAAAGCATTGCCTCAGAGGCTTCAGCATGGAAGAAATTTTTGAATAGTCAAGCGGGACCCTCCTCATGAGCACTTTATTTATTATTGTAATATATTGTAAATTTTATAAGCACTTAAAGATAGTGTGGGAGATGAAGAGTTGGGGAATCCCAGGAGTCATTCGTGGGCAGCCCAATAGTTTTTTTCTTTTGTATAAATATAGAAGATTCAGATAAGAGAGGGATTTTTTCCGGGTAAGATTGGTGAAGACATATTGTAAGAAGAACTATTTCCTTTTGCAATAGATAATTACAATTTTCCTGTTGGAGAAAGCTTGGTGGAATGTTCAAATGTTATGCTATGGATTTGTTGGCTTTGTGTCCATTAACTGTGAGACCGTTCTAACTCTTTGAACCTATGTTCTTGTATGAATGATCTCTAGTTTATTTTTTGGAAAATTTCCACTATGAGTAATGAATGTTGTTCACAAATAATCGATTATCTGATTGTTCAAATATCTTTAAATGTTCAT
Organism: Pseudotsuga menziesii; assembly: GCA_001517045.1. Classification (NCBI taxonomy): domain Eukaryota; kingdom Viridiplantae; phylum Streptophyta; class Pinopsida; order Pinales; family Pinaceae; genus Pseudotsuga; species Pseudotsuga menziesii. The sequence continues at coordinate 1,054,049 of LPNX010373404.1, forward strand.
GTGTTTTGAAAGAAGTATCAGCTATCTGTGGTTTTTCATAATGCATGCACAAAATACATTACTCATTAATAAGTGATAATCTTTCTCCCTAAGGATAGGTTAGGTAGTTAGATTTAATTCCTTGTTGTGTATGATTTAGATGCAAGAGAGTCGAAGACGAGAGGTAAGAACCTGCGCATCACATTGTGAACATTCCTTGCATTCTTTATCAATCTGCACCTTAGATAGGCACTTGCATATCATACTTAAAGTCAAAAAATACAAAAAAACATATGGTGCACTGAGCCGCAACCGGTAAAAACCTTCTATTTTTGTTGCTTGACCTACGGTAGCCGAAACGCAAACCGTACAGATTCCCTACACCAAACAGTCATGGGCTAGTTGGGAATGTTGGCTGGGGAGAATCCCTTGTTGTTGTTGCCTACAAATTTCTAGGCCTCAATAGTTTCTGGCGTTAGAAGGAGGGCCCGCCAGTGCATGGCTGACCAGGGAAATCCATTTTCCTCGAAACAACTCCACCAATGATAGTTTGAAAGTGGTTTATTTCCTGATTCCAAATACTGAAGAAAATAGAGAACATTTGTTTTCTGTGGACAACCAAGTGGTAAATGATCTGAGAAGACACACATGGGATTTTGTAAAGAGTATTGGAGGACTACCCATTATCCCTAATTTACCCCGAAGAGAATACAAGAAGAAATACCATCCCATCTTGGAGGACTCAGTGTTGGTTGGAGATTTGGAAGAACTTGTAGAAACAGCCTTACAGGAAGTTGTGCAGCCTTTGAATCAAGTAGGCCCAAACACACTTCACGGTTCTCCTGTTAATACTCCTATTCCTTCACCTCCTCAATCTCCTCCTAGACTCTCAGCAGGTGTAAATGCAAACCAGCCTAACCCACCAAATCCACCACCGGCTTGGAGAGCCAGATCACCCTTGAACCTAACACCTCCGTTGCATGACTTACCCCTAGCTTTTGAGAAGTTGCTGCCTAAGTTTGATCCTAATGAGAAGATTGTGGAGATGACCATTTGCAAAGTTTATATTTGGAAATAGAAGGATTAAGGGCTGGGGAATATGAGGATGTTGTTTGTAGACTTTGTCCACACACCCTTAAAGGAGCAGCAGCATCATGGTACTTTGGTTTGACTGCAAACTCTATCCCAGATTGGGATACCTTTGAAAGAATTTTCAGAAGTAAGTATGCAGCCCAAAAGACGCATGCAGCACTGATGAAAGGTTTGGGTGCTTTAAAAAAAGAAAAGGAGTGAGAAGGTACACAATTTCACTCAAATATTTTCTGCTTACCTAAAAAACTTCTATGTAAATGATAAGCCTTCTAATAAAGTTTTGATTGAGTATTATACCTCAGCTTTAGGTCCTGACTTGGCTATGTTGGAAAAAGCTCAAGTTAATCCTACGTTAGCTGAGACTTATGAAGAAGTAGAAAGAGTAGAGGCTGAAAAGGAAAGTATAGAGGATTATCCCGAGCAATCTGGAGAAAAAACTTCCGAGAAAAGAGCCTTAACATTGTCCAAACCTAAAGAGGAGCAATCACATGATTTTGAGAGGATGTTAAAGATGATGCAAAATATTTCCAACAGAATAATAGATTTGGAGAAGGAAAAAGAAGCTCATAAAGCTTATAAGCCTTATTACAAAAAAAGGGAAGATAACAACCAATTTAAGACCCCTCCACACGGTTCAGCATCAATGAATCTGACAGAAGTAGGGATGGATAACTTCTGCACTTTTCACCAACAACCCCATTCTGAAAAGAATTGTCCTCAATGGTTAAATTCAATGACATTGGTGATGAATCATCTCTTGGACTCTAAATTGACTGAGGACAGTGATGGTGAGGAAAAAGATAATAAGACCATAGAAAAACAAGAAAATGATACCATGTTTTTATGGGATTGTGTCTCGCTGTTTGATACAGAAAAAGGTACTCTTAAACCTGAGAATATACCAACAACAACAAAAGACATGAATTTGATAAATAAAGACCTTGCAATAATCTCAAAAATTAAGAAGTTGCAAGAGAATGTCAGGAAATAGCCAAACAACAATGTTGAGGACAAAGTACCTGAAATTACCATTATCAGCCAAGATCCGACGCAAATTAACAAGCCTACTAAGCTTATGGAAGAACAAGTAGGTGTCAACAAAGAAAATATTGAAAATCCTGAAGAGCCAGAGGAAGAGATACCTAATGAAAACCAACCTGTGGAGGAAGATGTCGAATCAATTGGGGAAGGGAAAGCTAGAACCCCACCTTTCCTTTTGACTCTATAAATGTTGGATCATAAGGTGCATAATTGTTTGGTAGATTCTGGATCATCAGTGAATGTTATGCCACTAGCAGTTTGCAATAAAATTAATGGAAATCCAAAACCTACTGCTTGGGAAGTCACTCAGCTAGACAGAACTAGTGTCAAAGTAGTGGTGGAAACGGAGAATGTTCTCATTCATTTATCTGCAAATAATAAGATATGTCAATTTATTGATATTGTAGTGGCCGACATACCAGATGGATATGGACTTATTCTGAACCATGACTGGTCCACAAGGTTAAAAGGGTATTTTGCTTCAAATTGGTCACATTTATGGTTGCCTCATAAAGGGGTCCCGAATCGGATCAAAATTTTAAGGGAACCTTACATGAAGCACACTATCACTAAGTTGGAAGAAGGTAATGAATCTGCAAATTATGTTTTGGGGAATTATCTAATGGAGCTTGAACCAAGATATCATGCATCAGAAGAGGTCGGCAATATGACTGACACTCAGCCTGATCTCCTTCAATTTTCACATGCTGATGGGAGTGATTGTAAATCGGTAGACATAGTTTCGATTTCAAAGATAGCAGAATTAGACCATGGTTAGGTATCTCATGTCTGCAATCCATCCTAGCCCCTTGACTCATAAGTTGATAGATTTTTAGGGGTGGGCACACTTTTATTTTTCTTTTGATTTGATGACCTTGTACATAAATAATTTGATGCAGTTTTACTTTGATTTATCACTTTTGTTTCTGGTTATTTTGTTGTGTTTAGAATAAAAGAGGCAAGCTTTTGGTTGCATGGAAAGCATCAGAGTTCTTGATTAACTGAAACCTTTGGGATAAGACTGTGCCTTTTATTTTGAAATGATAGAATTTCTTCTAGCAAGTAGTTTTCCTAAATGGCTATGCACTCGTTGAAGTCCTGTTTAACCCCTGAAAATAACTCAGAATTAAGAGGTCTGGAATACTATTTCGAGGCTCCATCCATTCCACATCTAAGATGTCCTAGGGAGTGATAGCAAAAGACCCACGGAGAGGAAATAAGGTGAACATTTTATTATATCAAAATGATCTCATGCCATGATTTTAAGAAGCCTAAAGGCTGTTAAGAGTCAAAACTCCTAAAAGAAGTAATACATATCAAAACAAAGTATCATAAATGTAAAAATAATTTGCCAAAAGTTCTTCTCCGTCCATGAGCTGAAAAGTAAACACATCTCTCACACAAAAGGACACTATGGATAGAAGAGCCTGAATAAAATTTAGAAAGAAAGGCAGATGGAGGACTCAAAAGAACAAAATTTCAGAAGGCACAAAAGTACAATTGGCATGGGAATGAGGAACAAATGAATAGTTCTGTTTACCATATGTTACGATCCTGTGGTGTCCAACCTAGAAACTACCCAAAGACAAAGATAAAATAAAACTCACCTACTAAGCCTCAAAAGAGTTACCCGGACTTTGAATATTTTGTGTTCCCATTTCCAAATAATGGATTGTCCTCAATGATTTAAATGCATGTGTTTGCCATCTTAGGAATACAAGCATCTAGAAGTGTTCAACTTATGAGCCAAATGATTAAACAGTCTTATACTGGGAGGAATTTGATTCAAAAATCTGGGTTTCACCAGGTAGTCACCAATTGTTGCAGCTGCAACCATTTTCCCAAAATTCCAAAAAAATTTGGGACCCTCCTTTATTTCATTTTTCTCAGCTCTTTGTTTTGTTTGATGTTTGTGAAAGGATTTATTTTTATGCGGGTGATGTTTTACTATTTGAATTAATTTTTGCCTCGCTATCAGAAGGGTTTAGACTTTTGAGTCGAGGATCTAGTTATCTTCACGCCCATCGTTGTGGAAAAGAGCTGAACATCAAGTCTGAGTCATGCATATGTGGTCACCGATGCATTTTGTTTTCTTTATCGGCAGTTGTTTTGAGATCCCATCGGAACCTATGTCTATACGTCTTCCGCTGTTGTGGAGGAGGTACTGCGAAGTTGTCCGAGAGTTGTTGTATCCTCTTCCGATCCCCACCGTTTTTTATTCGCAGATCCTTGGATTTTAGCTTTCGCTGTCGCGGTTTTGGAAAACACTATGATTCCGATAGTTTTATTTATCTTGTCCTCTTGGTCGATGTTTTTTTGCATGAGACATGTTTATTTTGACTTCGTTCTGCTGGTCTGCGGAACTTGTTTCCTCTATGGTTTCCATTGTTGCGGCTCCTCAACCAACTATTGGTCCGAGGCTTTAGATTAGCAAGCTTCGATGTGAAGTTTATTTATTTCTCCCACCAACGCCATTGCGGGTGTCATCACTATTTCATCATCCGCCGTTGCGGAGGCAATACTAACATAATCGTCGATCCCATAGCCGTTACGCCTCCCGATGGTTTTATTTTTCCCATCGATTATGGTTGACCGAGGCATATATATTGGGGCCATGGTGTTTTATTATTTTATTGTTATTTTGGTGAATTCCCCGTGTTGTCGTTTTCGCTCGAGCAGATCAACGCTTTCGCTGTTGGTACCTTCACTCCTAGGTGGCTCCACCATGGAAGTTTACGGGTTGTTCTCCACCAGTCGCGCAGCACAATGCCAGGTAGGCCCTCATGCCCGTTTTCCCGTTCTGTTCAATTGGTCAAATTGTTTTGTTGTCTCCGCGGTTAATGGTTACCTAGGTTTTTTCCACCCCGAAATGTATATATAGTGAGGTAACTGGTATGGCAGCCTGGTGGGGGTGTTTGTGGCTTTGTGTGATGATTTCTTTTGTGGTATTTATGGTTTTGCAGCCTGCACTTGATTACTGGAGAAACCGACGCAGACAGCCGTTACGCTGTCCGCACCAGTTTCCCCCAGTCTGCGTGTGGTCGTCCGGTGGGGGGGGGGGCGTTTTCACGGGTTTCTTCCGGGATGTCGAGGTTTGTTCCCACTATTTGGTCGCCCTCATTTTTGTGAACCAGGTTCGCAATGTTGAGAATGTTAGACTTGAATACGAACCCTAGACCAATTTTAAGTTCAAAATGCATTATCTATACGGACCGTGATGCGAGTGTTTTGCAGTGAGTAGCTTCAGTGTCTTTCACTTGGGGTTAGGCACCATGTTTTCCACATAACATTTAGGTCGTAGCACTGAGGGGGGGTGTCGATACTGCTTTCCCCTTGACAAAAGGAGGAGTTTATGCGTCGTTCTTGGGAGGCCATACTATTTTAAGTTGATTCTGCAAATGTTGGTCATGAGCTGTTTTTAGCCTATTGGGCAGATTAATTTTATGCTGGAGCAGTTGGTTTTTGAGCATTGTTTTCTTATTTTTCATAGCTGCACTCATGTTTAGCATAGACGAGGTAAAATGCTTATACAGTTTGTCTCCATTTTTTAATGTTATCTTCAAATGACCCAACAGAACCTAAAAGAAATTTCTGTATGTGACAGTGAAATTTCTCAGAATTCAATATGTCTAAACGTCAGAAGAAAAAGGCTCCCATAGTAGAAGAGGAACCCGAAGTCAAAATCGTTACTAGATTTGAATACACCTACGAGGACACCAAATGCATAGTTGGTGTGGAACCTGAATATCAATGGGGGGGAATTTACAGATTAATAACACACCGAGAAGTACCTGACATAGCTTTTGAAGAAGAAACCATCTATGCCAATATAGAGAGATATGCATTGATGAAAATTGCTACTAGACCTGAGCTTTTTCCTTTCTCAAAGGTGATTGGGTGGATTCTTCCCAGGGCAGATGTAACCACCATGATTTTGGAAAATGTTGATAAACAGGTTTATGCTACTTATAGCCTTGGATATGTGGCACGTATGGCCTACCACTTACCAGAAGCACATGTGTACTTGACTGAGGACTGGCTAAAGGCAATTAAGATGGACCTAGTTGAGACACTGAAGAGGATGCAGATGCCTGGAAAGAACTTTAGAACTAGGCCGAATGGGGAATATGGCACTGCCAATCAAAGAACCCCTTACAGGTTCATTGCCCTGATGCTGAACAGGATTTTCGGGAGGGCCCACGGTAAAAGCTTCAGATTGGAATGGGTGCCTATCATTTTCTATGTTGCAACACAGGGGACAGTTTTCAACTGGGCAAACATTGTGTCCAATAGCCTCTCAGCCTGCATTGCTTCAGCATTAGGAGGGGTGTCCCAGAAGAGATCAAAGTTCTATATGAGCTCCATACTGATTGATTGCATACTATGCAACCAACCCTTCCCCAATTTGAGATGTATCTGGGATCGGGAAAGAACACCAGTCTACTCAGCATACAAGCCACTGTGGGCACACAAGTACCCCAGTCACTATAGGGAAGTGTGTGAGCACTTCATCATGCCACTGTATACATTGATATTCTTAAAGAAGTGCAACTGTATGTCAGAGGAAGCATTGCAGGTGATTGAGGAATATGCATACTACTATCTGACAAAGGATGGATTATATTTTAGAATGTATGGATGCTCTAGAGCACCCTCACTACTGCCAAAATATGCCATTGACTATATAGTCCACAAAGAGGCAGTTAGACAAGTCTTTCTAGATGGCATAAGGAGTTTTATGTTTGAACATAAGAAAGCAGCTTACCCTCCTTTACCATTCAGGTTGGGAAGCTATAAATTCACAAGGGTGAAGAAAGCTGATGAGTTTGTGGAGGAATTGGGGAAATGAATTTCCACAGGAATGATTCCCAGAATAAAGTGGTCGAGCACTGCAAGGGAGCAAATGTACATTTTGATTACGCAAGCCACTGGGATAGAGAGGAATCCATTTTTCACAGTGCACAAAATATAACGGCCTTGAGAAGAAGGTTTAAAAATAAAATCACCACCAAAGGCGGGAAAGGACAGGATGAGCAGGAAAAGGCAGCCAAGGAAGAGGCTAGGAAAATAAATGAAGAGGCTAGGAGACTAGCACAGGAAGCTGAAAGCTGGCTCAAAGGTGAGGAGGAAGAAAGGAGAAGAGTTGAACAAGAAGCAACTAGAAATGCAGAAGAAGCTGCCCGTAGTGAAGACGAGGAAAAGAAAAGAAAGTTGGATGAGGAAATGAGGAAGCAGGAAGCAGAAAGGCTAAAGCTAACAGGGGCAGAGCAATCAGCTTCTGATCCTGTAGACAGTCAGGCTCATGACTTGGGTAATCCTGATATTCAACATCCTGAGGTGGCTGCTAGCAGCACAACGGGATAGGCTATGGTCCCCACCCTTAGGCTAATCCCTTTTGAGCAAAAGAAAGGGGAGGAGGTACCAAATTTCAACACTATATTTTATGATAGGGAAAGGAAAAGGATAGTGAAGAGGACCGAGAGAAGGGTTGAGACTGGGGGTTAGTTGGGTAAAATGATAAATAATACAACTGTAGTATATGGGATAGACAAGGACCCCAGATTCACTATCATATCCGGGGCTACATTGATCCATGCTTCTGAGGACAATGTAAATCAGATGATGACTGATCTTGAGCAGTCAAAGAAGTCTTCTGCCCAGCTGAAAGATACCCTGAGAAGAGAGAAAGAGGAAAATAATAGGTTGAAAAGAAATTTTGAAGACATACAACATGAAATAAAGTCTTCAAAAGCTGAGCTCCAGTACCTCCAAGAAGAGAAGAGATCTATGGAGGTCTCCCAAGGAAATCTAGAGAAAGTGCAAAAGGAATGTCAAGGGTCGAAGATAGAAAAGGAGCAGCTGCTAGGTAAGATAAAGGAGTTGGAGCTTCAGAGGGATACCTTGGAGGAATCTGAAAGGCAGTTTCAGGGGCAGACTGCAGAGCTGAGAGAACAAGTTGCCTCATTAACAGCAGCTCTAGAAGAGGCCAAGGAACAGCAGTTCAATCTTCATCCTTTCCAGGAGCACGTCCTAGCACAGAGGAGCAAGATGCACCAGCTGCAGGCGGCCATAGAAGAAGAAAGTCGCAAGGTCTTGCAGGTGGAAAATCAGCCAGAAGAGATTCTGGAAACCTCTTCATATTTTGTGGACAGATCGCAGGACATCTTAGAAGTCCTGACTGGAAGGATGGAGAGATTGGAAGCAAATGAAGAAACTCCTGCAGGTTACCCTCAAAAGATCAACAAGCCCTAAGGCAAGAATATGATTTACTGGAGTTTGCCATAAACACAGCCGAAGAATTAAAGAAGGTTGTCAAGAAGACAAAGGGGGCTTCTGCAGAATTCTTCAGGAGACTTTTGATCACTTATAATCGCTGCCAGGTTGAGGCTGAGCAAAGAATGGATACTTTTCTAGACCACAGCCTATTTTTGGAGATGTTGCGAAGAAGATATCAAGAATATGAACAAAGGATCCATCACATCAAATCCTTAGATGAGCAAACCCTGAAGAATGAAGTAGCTCATTCTGTGGTTAGTGTGCAGTTTCTTGAGGACCAACTTTGCCTGAGCGCAACCAGAATAGAAGCAATAAGGAATCAGGCTACTAAATTTGAAATAAACATTCATTTCTTAGAACCTTCAGAGTTTGAAAGCATTGCCTCAGAGGCTTCAGCATGGAAGAAATTTTTGAATAGTCAAGTGAGACCCTCCTCATGAGCACTTTATTTATTATTGTAATATATTGTAAATTTTATAAGCACTTAAAGAAAGTGTGGGAGGTGAAGAGTTGGGGAAGCCCAGGAGTCATTCGTGGGCAGCCCAACAGTTTTATTCTTTTGTATAAATATAGAAGATTCAGATAAGAGAGGGACTTTTTCCTAGTAATATTGGTGAAGACATATTGTAAGAAGAACTATTTCCTTTTGCAATAGATAATTACAGTTTTCCCGTTGGAGAAAGATTGGTGGAATGTTCAAATGTTATGCTATGGATTTGTTGAAGAGGAACTATTTCGTTTTCAGCTTTGTGTCCATTAACTGTGAGATCATTCTAACTCTTTGAACCTATTTTCTTGTATGAATGATCTCTGGTTTAGTTTTTGGAAAATTTCCACTATGAGTGATGAATGTTGTTCACAAATAATCGGCTATCTGATTGTGCAAATATCTTTAAATGTTCATTTGTTTTGAAAGAAGTATCAGCTATCTGTGGTTTTTCATAATGCATGCACAAAATACATTACTCATTAATAAGTGATAATCTTGCTCCCTAGGGATAGGTTAGGTAGTTAGATTTAATTCCTTGCTGTGTGTGATTTAGATGCAAGACAATCTAAGACGAGAGGTAAGAACCTGCGCATCACATTATGAACATTCCTTGCATTCTTTATCAATCTGCACCTTAGATAGGCACTTGCATATCATACTTAAAGTCAAAAAATACAAAAATTCATACGGTGGACCAAGCCTCAACCGGTAAAAACCTTCTATTTTTGTTACTTGACCTACAGTAGCCGGACCACAAACCAGACGGATTCCCTACACCAAACAGTCACGGACTAGTTTGGAACGTTGACTGGGGAGAATCCCTTGTTGTTGTTGCCTGCGAATTTCCAGGCCTCAACATTTTCAGAAAAATAAAGTAAAATGAAAAGGAGTAGGTCGTCAATGGATTCGAAAACTGGTCTACGGGGTTCTTTTCTACCTCGCTGGGAGGATAGCATCCCTTGTGGAGCCAGTTGTTAGCACCATATTAAAAAAATTGGATTATAGAAGGTTTTGGAGGAAGAGACCTTATCAAAAAATATTGGGAAGGCACCCTTAGAGTTAATAGGGGTGCTGAAGGAATTTGTGGTGGAGCATTTTGTCTTTGGAACAAACAGCAGCCGGAATGAGGTACAGAACAGCACGAATCGACGGCTCCAATTCAAAAGGATAAAGATCAATGGTGAAAGGGAATTTCACGGGTTAGAGATGCCAGGCAAAAGATGATCGTTGGATTGGCAGAGTGTGTTAAATGGGAACCATAATGGAAGGTTGAGATTAATCTAAGGATAGAGCAACGGCACTGGAGCATTTCGCATAGCGGACATGCTCGGCCGCAGAATATTTTCCAAATTATGAAATATGGTAAAGGGAGAAAGAAACAGAGGGCTGAGATGAAAGAATATATAGATCTGCGATCATGGTACATTTCGTGATCTAAACTAGCGAGGAAGGGGTCGGGATTTCGATCTGCGAAAAGTTGTATAGTCCACCAGGATCGACGATTGCGAAGAGAGAGCGATCTTGATCGACGTATAAGAAACATTCGGTGATCGGGAGTTGTACACTCGGTCAAGGGAGGAAGAGTTGGCAGAATGTTAAAATTCTTAGATGTGGACAGTCCTGATGAAGGTAATGTTAGGGGTGCTGAAGGAATTTGTGGTGGAGCATTTTGTCTTTGGAACAAACAGCAGCAGGAATGAGGTACAGAACAGCACGAATCGACGGCTCCAATTCAAAAGGATAAAGATCAACGGTGAAAGGGAATTTCACGGGTTAGAGATGCCAGGCAAAAGATGATCGTTGGATTGGCAGAGTGTGTTAAATGGGAACCATAATGGAAGGTTGAGATTAATCTAAGGATAGAGCAACGGCACTGGAGCATTTCGCATAGCGGACATGCTCGGCCGCAGAATATTTTCCAAATTATGAAATATGCTAAAGGGAGAAAGAAACAGAGGGCTGAGATGAAAGAATATATAGATCTGCGATCATGGTACATTTCGTGATCTAAACTAGCGAGGAAGGGGTCGGGATTTCGATCTGCGAAAAGTTGTATAGTCCACCAGGATCGACGATTGCGAAGAGAGAGCGATCTTGATCGACGTATAAGAAACATTCGGCGATCGGGAGTTGTACACTCGGTCAAGGGAGGAAGAGTTGGCAGAATGTTAAAATTCTTAGATGTGGACAGTCCTGATGAAGGTAATTTGGAGATCGACGGTGGAAGTTGATTTTCCCAAATTAAGTTGCACATAGTGGTAATGTGGAAACTTCAACACAAATACCTTGCATATCAAAGGCTTAGATCGCAAAAGAGGAAGGATATATGGTGCAGATTGTATGGAGAAGCATAGATATTATGCAGTATAGAAAATTATAAACAGGTATACGTGGAGTTGAAAAGGTTTGTCTTTTCCAAAGCCCCAAGATTGATCAACGCCCTGACTGCATACAGAGTGCTAGCGCTGACAGATCAGAACACTGTGCTAAGGAGATAAGGTAGGCACCCTGATACTCCCTCAGTGTTGTTGAAAATGGAAAAAGTAGGAGAAATAGAAGTGGTAGATGTAGGAGATAATGCAAAATCAGGGGTTATAGGTCGGAGGGAAGAAGAAAGTCTCGTGGATGAAAATGTCGAGATCTTTGATACCATTCTATTGGGTGAGACAATTGAAACTGGTAAGGGTAAATTGGAAGTCCTTAAGGACCAGGGTAGTGATAATTGTGGTGTTTTGAAATCATTTTTTCATTTTTTTCTCTATTAACCAGACCCTCCATTTCCTTGAGTTTGTTGAGTGGTGTCCATACAATTTTTCTGCCATCGAAGGGGTCGTCATGACTAGGTTCAAGTCCAAAATACTCTGCTCTATTCAGGCTCTTGTCATCCATAAAACTCTCCACATCCCAAATGAATTTGTCCACATATCCAAAAAATACCGAGAAGAGAGTATCGTGAATTTCTTCCAAGAGTCTACTGTCAAAAATACAAATGCTTTCCTGAAGTCTTGTTCAAAACCTAATGTTGAATTTATTAGTATGTCTTACCCCATTGACCTAAATCAATTTAACGAAGAAACCCAGTGGTGTGTAGCCCCAGCCAGTCAGTTTCTAGGTCTAGATACTAACGGTTATATCACAGAGTCATTATTACGTCTACTGTTTGTTTTGAGTACATGTCCTGTCGAACTTGAACTTCCAGGACAATCCTTTCAGTCATGTTGTCTTAAATTTGATGAATTTCTAGCTAAGAACATTCGTTCTCAGTCAGCAAATTTCCACGATACCAAAGTATTCAGATTCCAATCCTTTTTGTTGAGAATGTTCTTATCTTATAACGAAGATGATTTACACATGCCTGAGCTGGAGATCACTGATGACATGACCAAGGACTACTGTAAATTCATGAACTCTTTGATGGCAGAAATATATAACCTTTTCTTCCAAGAAAGGTTTCCTAGGGTATTGCCTGAGATGAGGCAAATACTGCAGCTGTCTCCTAGCAAGATGGTAGGAGACTAGTTCCTGGCATAATTTGGAACAGTCATAAGGCTATATGGTTTTTTGCATCAGCTTTATGTCCTACCATCCTTTTTGACTACCCGGGTTTTCTCCTTGGAATTTATTAGGAAAAGACTCACTGTTGAAAAAGAAAACTTTTTGAAATCCAAGAACGGCTCAAGCATTGCTTTCTCCTTGGAGGAAGGGCCTTACACGGTCAAGAGTAGGGATGCCCTGCCACTGGTTGTTAACTTACTCAAAGGCATGGGATTCTCTCTGGAACAGGCTATAAACTACGACCCACATCAAGTAATTTCCAAAAGGAGAAAGGCTCGCAAGAGTAATCCTTTTGAGCACACTAAAATAACCAAGCTTAGAGAAGTGTCCAATTGGGATGATTTCCCTAACTCTACCACAATGGGTATTAGCTTAGGACAAGACTCTATCTCACCCCTTCCAAGGAACAATTCTCCCTAAATTGACTTGTCCAAAGTAGTTGCAATGGCTAGGAGTGTTTTAGCATTGGTCAGTTATTCAGGAAGTTCAATGAAAAGAGGACCTTCGGAACCCATGGAGACTGATTAGGTAGATACTGCCAACATGCCCAAAAAGTATAAAGTTGAACAAGAACAACAGTTGGTACAGGTTAAGAGAAGCATTATGAAGGGACAAATGAAGAAGAAAAATGTGAAATACAAACAGAAAGAAGAAGAGCCCGAAATAGCCAAGTTAGAGATCCAGGAGTATGTATTTGATGGACAGACTCCAAACAGGCATGCATCTAAAGAAGATTGGCTAGAATCTTACAGAGAAAGGGATAATAGAACTTTTAATGAGACAGTGAATATGTATTATGAAGTAGTACAGTTTCCCTACCCAAATGTGGCATTGAATACTTTGAGGGATCATGCTAGAGACACCCTCAGCCTGGCCTTGACAGTAGGCAACAAGGTGTCAAAGGTTAATGTGAACCTTGAAAAGGTTCCCACTACTGATATAATACCCCTAAACAGAGAGACCTGTGACATCTTGAATACTATATTGTTGAAGGCCACATTACAGATGTCCAAGATAGAGTCAAGCAAAGAGAAAACTCAAGACCTATTGAGGAAGGTAAGAGTTTAAAACAAGGCCCTTAAGGTACAAATTAACAATTTGCAGAATGAATCAGTACAGTTAGTTGGACAGGAAGATAAGAGAGCCTTAGCCCAAAGATTGCTGGATGAGAAAGAAAAAGAGATCCAGGTACTTAAAAGAAGTTGAAAATCCCTTCCACCCAACTCATTCAAACAGCTGAGTTGGCTGAATTTGAGAAAGAGAGAGAAACATTAAACACTGAACTTATAGATTGCAAGGCCAAGCTATTGAAGCTCGAGGAGAAAGAAAAGCAATGGGAATTGGATGCCAAGATTCTGAAGGAGAGCGAAAAGGAATTAAAGGCTAAGCTGGAAACAAAGGAAAGAGAGCTTCAAGAAAAATGTACAGAGGCTGCAATTCAATCAGTAAATGTAGCTGGAGAAGTAGATACCAGTTCTCTTTCTGAATCAATGTCCCAAATAGGCCTGAAAGACACCGAGCTTACAAGCTAAAACAATAGATCAAGGAATTAGAGGAGGAAAAATCAAAAGAGGAACAAGGGAAGAAAGAGATAGATAAGGAATGTCTAGAATTGACATAGCAAAATGCCAAATTGAGCAACAGGTGGTCGGTAATATGGCCTTGCAGGGTGCCAGACATTTGATTTGGGACCAAATCATTGCAGAATCCAACAATTTTAGACCTTATTTAGATTTCATCTCAAGTTAGGAGAATGCTTTGAGAGAGGCCAAGAAAAATGTTTCGACAGTACAGGGAGAAGTGAATAAAAGACCAGCAAAGGTGGCTAAAAATGTTGTTGAATTTCTAAGCTCCTTGTCAGATGATCTAGTCAACAAGTATGGTATCCAAAACAGAGTTGCCATTATTTTCGGGGCTAGAAAAGTGATTGCTAAACATAGGATGATGGACACTGTACTGGCCAAAATTGACATTATAGACCACAAATTCAACGAGGTGATTAAGTTGTTCAAGCCACTAGTGGAAATAGGGGTCCCTTTCTTCTGGGTAGAAAAGGGACCTTTCTCAGAAGGATTATTTGGAGGAATTGGTTAGTTGTAGATCAGACAACAGTAAGTTTCGAGACATGCAGAAATCTTTGTTAGGCATGATATTCTTTGATAAATTGGCCAGGGAATTCAAATTACTATTTTATTTTAAAGCCTCCTATGCTGTAGTAGCCAACGTCTCATACACAGAAACTATGGAGCTCAAAGTACAAGCACATGACATGGTTGTTGCGACCTTTCCTAGTCCCGATCAATGGAGGTCAATTCAACAATATGGGTCAAGAAAGTTCAGGACACAACCACAAAGACAACATAGAATTCAACGCAAGAGTTCTTCTCCAAGGCATGCCCATTCGAAAAATTCACCTCTTCTAGATTTTGTACAGCTATCACCAGCCGAAAAATACAGAAAAGAATTTTACGTGTATTTTCCTCTAGCGGTCTGCAATTTAGTTTTATGTTTATGTAAATTGTGGCAGATATGCCACGTTCAAAGTTTGTTAGAATAGGTTCTTCATTTTGTAACAAATTTTGTTTCGAATGTCAGTTTTGGAGGTCCGAAACACTATAAATTTACCTCTTAAAGAAGGAGAAAGTGTTGGAACCAATGTGTTTTTTGCATTGTATGCTTTCAAGAGATTTCTAATAAAATTGCAAATTCGAAGTTGTTGTTTTCACAAGGATTCATGTGTTGTTTCATGTTACAATCTGTTACTTTCTTTCTCATGGGAACGTTTTCTAGTTTATCTCCCCCATTATGTTTTCTTTCATGTCTGAAATAAGTGTATAACAGTTTGGAATTCATACATACTATGCTTCGTCTGTTGTTTCAGATATCCACTGAATATTTCTTCTAAAGTTAATATAGAATTCATTCTTTAATGCTCTATGTTAATGGTTTGTTCTTGTTCTTGTTTTTCCACCAGACTATTATAATTTGACTGTGACCGAATAGCTATCTTTCCTCTATGTTAAAATCACCCTGCATAAGTTATGTTATCTCCATTTCACATCTTGACTCCATCTCCCAATGGTCCTATGTTCTGTTTCAACCAATATTACAAACAATTTATATTTTCACTTGTACATATCTGGCATTGTTAATATCTAGTGAGAGATCAACTTGTACATATCTGGCATTGTTAATATTTAGTGAGAGATCCCTCTCGAAAGAGCAGAAAGCTTATTCTCTCTTCGAAAGTGGTTTTGTTGTTACCTGGGAACGAGCCTTCACAACCTTTGGTTAATTTCCAGTGATAACACTTTCTTCTCAACATCAAGCTCTCCATCAACAAATTCATCTATTGTTTGGAGATCATGAATAAGACTAACAATATATTCTTCAATAGCTTCTTCTTCAACTGCTTATCTTGGAACCGCTTCCACAATAATTTTTTATATTGCAAGTTCTTATTCAACAACATGTGCCTTTTCTCCAATATATTATGTGGATTATTTTTCCATGGAAAATTCTTCTTCTTCTAGTTATTGTATGGGAGTAGCTAGTTCTTTCATTGTTGGTTCTTGTGAAGAAGTAGACGACTGTGTCGCAACACTTGACCTAGTTATTCTTCATTTGGGTTGTGCTAGAGGAAGATATTTCTTCATAGATATTCCTTTATTTCCTCATAAGGGACCATCCTTAGATGAAGGGTCATTCAACACTTGTATATACATATATGAAGGATATTATTCTACAATTATGAGGGGTCCTTCTTCCACAACTTGTACCCCTTAATTATGTTCTTATGTGGATTGATTTCTATATGGCCTCACCAAGAATGCATCCCAAGACTAATGGGTGCATGAGAGGGTATCCACAATATAAAAAATTAATCAACCTATGATGTGTCAATATTGTTGTAGGATTATGAGTATATATTACCAAGAGAGTTGTAAGCTAAAATGATCTAAGCAAAAAATAAGACATGTTAATGAGTCTTTGGTGTCAATGATAAATGCATGGGTTAAGAGCTTAAAATGATTCCCAAATAATAAAATACAAAAACCTTCACATGTAATTTATTTTTTTATAATGTATTTCACCTCAACCCATGGATGTCCCAAAGATTATAATCTTATTCATTTTCTAACATCGTCAACTCTCTCATTTCCAACAAGAAAATCCATGTGTTGAATGGAGAATCACATGACATTCAAGCCACTTATTCCCTATTCTAGGAAATCCTATTAGCTTGGAAATAGTGTCCACTATAACCTTAATAATAGCCAAACAACAATAGAAGATAATTGAAAATTTTATAACTGGTAAATAGGGGGGTCGTAGCCTCCTTCTAGTTGTAGCTGGTAAACAGGGTGTTGTAGCATCCTTTCAGCAGCAGCTGATAAAACAGGGGGTTGTAGCCTCCTTCCAGTAGTTGCTGGTAAATCAGGTCTAGTACCATCCTTTTCATTAGTAGCAGGAAAAAACTATTTGTAAAATATAAATTTGGTAGTAATATGAAGTATCGGTGGTTTATTCAATTGGGCTTCCATGATAAATTTGTGTTCTGTGTGTTCTTGTTGGTGTGTGTTAACAAACAAAATTAAAATTGGTTTAAATTGTTAACATTTATCAATATTGATTCACCCCCCACTCTCAGTATTGTCCAATATTCCAACAATTTGTATCAGATTGAGATCCTTCACTGCAGCTTAATCACTGGAAGGAAGATCCTATTAAAAACCATTATGGATCAATAAGGGTTAGCCACCAACAGACCTCCTTTATTTACTGGAGATAATTATACATATTGGAGTGTAAGAATGAAGTGGCATCTAACGTCTCTTGGATACAAAGTTTGGAGGACTATTGAGAAAGAATATGAAGTACCATATGACATACCTATAGACGAAGGAGTGACTAAGCCAATATGAGGCCAATGCAAAAGCTCTGAATACAATTTTGAGTGGGTTAACACATTCAGTGTTTGTAAAAGTCATGCAATGCAAAACATCCAAACATTCTTGGGAAAAACTAAAATGTGCCTACGAAGCAGCGCCCAAAGTCAAGGAATCCAAACTTCAGACCTACAAAGGACAGTTTGAAAATCTAAAAATGAAAGAGGAAGAGAATATTGCAGAATATCTTCTAAGAGTAAATGAAATTGTTAATACCATTAGAGGCATTGGAGGAAAAATAAAAGAGAAAGACGTAGTCAACAAGGTACTAAGAACCCTACCAATGAAGTATGACTCAAAGGTGTCCTCTTTAGAAGAATGAGATGATCTTAAACTTATGACAATAGATGAACTACATGGGATATTCTCTTCCTATTAGATGAGATCATGACAAAATGGATCATCAAAGAATGAAGCAGCCTTTAAATCTGTATCCAAGATTTAATCTGAGGACCTAGATGACAATGAAGCTCTCTTCATCAAGAAACTTGAGAGAGGCACTAGAAAGTACAAAGGGAAGCTACCCTTGAAATGTTTTAACTATAGAAGGATTGGACATATTTCCAGAAAGTGTCCTTACCCAAAACAAGAGGACAGTGATGATGAAGAACCTTGGTTTCATAAGAAAGATCAAAAGAATAAAACCATATACAGGAAGAAGTTTTAGAAAAATAAGAAAAACCTATTTTCCAAAGAATATACTGAAGATGATGAAATAAGTGAAGATGTTGAAGTCCTATTCATGGGTTTCGAAAACGAAATCCCTGAAGACGAAATAGAAGATGTGGTATATCTTGAAGCAGAACTTATAAATTATCATGAATAATTAGAGAAGTATAAAAGGATGTACAAAAAATCAAAAATTCACATGATAGAATTTGAAGAGAAAAACAATGATGCAGAAAGAATGATTGCTGACTTAAAAAATCAAGTTCTAGAAGTCGAAAGGGATGAAAACAATCTAGAACAACACCTTGAAAAGAGAATACAAGAATCTAAAAGCTTTGAAGAAGACATTATGCACCTTAGAAAGAAACTGGATGAAGAATCTATCAAATCAAATTTTGAGAATAGCTCAAGGACTTTAGATGAAATCCTAAGTGTCCAAAGACCATCAAGCAATGAATCTGGATTAGGATTTGACAAAGAAAAGAAGCCAATATATTCCTCTTTCACAAACCGAGATGGAAATAAAAGAAACTATGTTGTTGCACTCAAGAGCCCAATTAAAAGAGAAGAAAGTAAGAAATTTGCTCCTCTCTTACAAAGAACAGATATGGTGCCTAGAATACCAATGACAAGTAGATATTAGCAAATCATTTTGTGCCATTGCTACTCTTGTAATAATTTTGGACATAAAGCCTTGAATTGCAAAGCATATGAATTGTTTCATATCTATAAGAAGAATACACCCAAGCAGCAAAAGAATTACAGGAATAGTAATTCCAGTCATCAGAAATCTGCTCATCCTCCTAAGATGAAAATTTTGAGAAGACATGCAAATGAAAATAGCCTTTACAAATATCAAAGATTTATAAAATAACATTCCTTGGATATTTTCATTGTTGTCACAAGTTTGGTCACAAGGCTGTTGATTGTAGAACCAGAAGAAAAGATCAAAGTTTGAGAAGCAAACAAGACACAAACACTTCAAAATATAGAAGACCAGCAAGCAGGGTACCTCATGGAAATATGTGGAGAAGGAAGCCATATTACAAAGACTCGAAAGAAACACAAATTTCAAATATCAGTAAAGCTTCCAAAGATGATGATGAGAAAAATAATGTTATAGATAAAAATGACATCCATTCTGAGGGAAAGCAAGATGAATATGTAAAACAATACACCAATGATGATGGTAGATACCTTTTCTAAAAAGGTTTCTCATGAGCTAGAAGAGAACCCTGAAATTAGCATTAGAGGGGGTCATATACCCAAGGGGAGTTAATATCGGAAAATTGCAATCGGTACTAGAAAAATATCAGTTGGAAAGAAGAAAGGAATGTATTGAGGTTTCCATCAAAACAAGAAGAAGAAGATTCATAAGAAATAATTGGTAAAAGATATCTTCCTCATAAACAAGAAGAAGTGTAGAAGTGACAAATTAAAGACTTTGTTAGAGACCATCCATGTGACAAAGTGAAGCAACATGAAAGTATTAAAGTATGTGATTCATGAAGACCATTAAGTCTATAACTAATATATCAGAAGTTATTTTTATGGAATTAAAGACTCCTTAAAATAAGAACAAGTTGTATGATACAGAGAAATCTGGTATGGAAGGAAACTAAAGGTTGGCTGAAAAATATCAACAATAAAACTGATGATTATAAACTCTGTCACAAAAAGAAGGATACTTTTTGACAAGTGAAGAAAACTTAATATTTTAAGTCTAAGAAAGACAGAATCATAATTGTGATGAAGGTCCTGAAGAAGATACAAGTTAGCTTAATGAACTCAAAAAACAGACTGATTTAAAAAATCAGTCGTTGAGCATCTGCTAGAACTAATTGAGTTACCTGTTGAATATGATCACTTAGCAATAAAATTTAGATACTATCTATCCATGTTTTATGGGAAGCATGAATAAAGCAAGTACTTAATACAAATGGGAATAGTCACTATGAGAAGACTAAAGACACGGAATTGGCAGACTTTTGAAGGGAACAATTGGGATTCAGGCACATATCAATTGATGAAGTTCTCATAGAAGTGCGTATATGAAATTGTAGCAAAGCATGTTGTTGAAAGTGTATTGGAAATCTTCTATTGAAAAGTGGAAGGTGTAACCCGTGGGTTCCAACCATGAACAGTGGTTGCGTTTAAAGTCTCCATCCAGGACAAATGTCTTCCAAAGATCCTTATAAACTACCTTGATATACATACAGGAAAATGTTTGATGATTAACAAAGATGACATTGTGAGAACTCTTGTAATTTTATGTGCAAAACAATGCATAGAAGTCCAACACTACTCACACATAGAAATTTCTCTCTGGACAGTCATTGCATTGGTTTGGAGTAATGAAAAAAAATCATCAATGGGACAGAAGGAAGCACTGTGATAGGGGGAGTCTATTAATTTATCATCCAAGTTATCATTCAAATAACTTGCTGCAAGAAATAAAATGTTAACCAGGTCATAAAACAGTGCTTAGTACCAAGTCAAGTTTTTAAAAAAAAGAGACTGGAAAGGTATAAAATGTTATCATTTGTCATTGTTGTGAAAGGGGGAGAATGTTTAGATGTTTCCATCAATGCCAAAGGGGGAGAATGTTGAAAATATTTTTCATTGATGTCAAAGGATTTTAGTAATGAAAAAGGAATAACCAGAGACATGATGGAAGGGAAAAATCAGTGTAAGGTAAAGGAATAACAAAGGAAACAATGACATGGCATGCATAATGATGTGGCATATGTGATGAGGATGGAAAGACACGTGAGGTGCTATCATGAATTCAATGTGTAGATCAAGTCAGGAGAATTCCATTTGAGCTTGATTGATCAATCAACGCAGAGTCATGGAGTTGCAGTCAGCTTATTTAGCAAAATTTGGACGATTAATATCATATCAACAAAATAGATCGACGACATGGAAAGAATTGGAAAAGTAAATGTGCGTGGAAGATAACATTCCGGAGCAGAAAAGTGAAGTTTTTTGTTTGATAACTGATCAACGAACAATAAGGATTCCACAAAGTAATTGATAGTTCACAAGAGTTGCAAAAAGAGATTTGTGGAAGCCCATTTCGAAAAAGTTGGGATCCACATCCAAAATCTGCAATCCACAATGTGGAAGGAAGTTGCAATCCGAAATGCGGAAGGTATCTGCAATCCGCAATCCACAAAGTGCGGAAGAAGTCATTGCGAAAAGATAATTGCGGAAGCAATTCTCGAGAAAAGTCGAAATGATTACCCGCAATCCGCAATTGCGGAAGGAAGAAGTTTCTGATTGCGGAAAGATAATTGCAGAAGAAATTCTAGAAAAAATTCGGTGCTTATCCCCAATCTGCAATTGCGGAAGGAAGAAGCTTCTGATTGTGGAAAGGTCGTTGCAGAAAGATAATTGCAAAAGCAATTTTCGAGGAAATTCGAAATGCATACCCACAATCCGCAATTGCGGAAGGGAGAAGTTTCCAATTGCAAAAAGGTCATTGCAGAAAGATAATTGTGGAAGAAATTTTTGAGAAGAGTCAAAGTGCACATCTGCAATCCGCAACCCACAATTACGGAAGGAATGAGTTCTCGCAAATTGTGAAAAGGTCATTGCGGAAAGACAATTGTGAAAGGTAATTCCAGAAAGATGATTGCGGAAAAGTCAATGCAAAAAAGATATGTTGCAGAAAGGACGTTGCAAAAAGGAAACTGTGAAAGGTCACGACTGATCAATTAAACAGAGTTAAAAATGACAAACTGAGAAGTAATTTCGAATTAGTTTATTTTTCTATGAAGAATCACGATAAAGATAGGTGACTGTTGAATGAAGAGATATGTTTGAGGGTATATAAACAATGGTTTAAACCTTCAAAAAAGTGTCTCTGTACATTCAATTGACAGAACTATTGATGTAGTACACTCAAACATCAAATTATCATATAAGGGAGGTAGGGAGGCGCTAGGGCAGGCAACATGCTTGTAGGGGGGTCATAGCCTCCTTCCAGTTGTAGCTGGTAAATAGGGTGTCGTAGCATCCTTTCAGCAGCAGCTGATAAAATAGGGGGTCATATCCTCCTTCCAATAGTTGTTGGTAAATAGGGTGTAGTACCATCCTTATCTGTAGTAGCAGGAAAAAACTATTTGTAAAATATAAATTTTGCAGTAATTGGAAGTATTGGTGGTTTACTCAATTGGGATTCCATGATAAATTTGTGTTATGTGTGTTCTTGTTGATCATGTGTGTTAACGAATAAATTAAAAGTGGTTTAAATTGTTAAAAGTTATCGATATTGATTCACGCCCCCCCCCCTCTCAGTGTTGTCCAATATTCCAACACAAGCTTGCCCCTTACCTCGATATGAGGCAAAAAAAGGCCCCAAATTTTATGGTTCATCAGAATAAAGTTTACTAACTTATTATTCGTTAGAATAAAGCATACTAACTTAAAACTTAGATTATATTGAAATCAGAACCTTTTATTTGCTTGCAAGTTAATTGAAAATGTAACAAGCCCTTTCATAGAGTCCTCACTTTCCCGGAGGAAGGGACTAATAAGGTAATTATCAAATTTGTTCTTAACAACAAGAAGAGAAACCTTAAGTCACTTCAAACAAGTTGAAACAATTGTGCACATTTTTTTATTTTATATAGATGTTAAATGGGATTTGGTTATTTAATAAAGAATGTTGTTGTTTCTCCTCTTTTTTAGATTTTTTTCAGAAGGGTATATTTGTGTAAGGTATTGATAGCTCGATTACATGTAATTATTTGATAAATTTAGCGTAATATATTTTATAATTATAAAAATTATTTATAACATCAATATTTTATTTTAGGTTTTTGGAACATTTTTTATATACTTGTAAGAGTTTTTTTGTCATTGTTTTTGTTTTTTTTAGTTATGTTGGTTTCTCCCAAAAAATACTCTAGGAATCCACTCTATCTTTATGGTAGCATGGTACCTTAATGCTCTAACCATCATGCACATTTTGTTGTCTCCAGTGGGGGTTCCTATCTAACCTTCCCATTTCTTAAGATAATGATTCCTCCTCCTCTCTTTAGTCCATTTTCACATGTGATGGATCCCTTTAAATCTACCTTTTTCAATATCACCCCTTATTACCATCCCTAATTTTAGGTTCAATACCAATCCATAGGCAATTTTGACCACTTACTAAGTGCACATGAACCAAATGACCTTTCTAACTCTAACGGTAAGCAATAATCCAAGTGTCTATACAATAATGATACCATGCATCTTCTCTTCTGCCTAGTCTGGGGATGTATCTAACTCAAAACTTGGAAATCCTATAGACATTAATGGTGCTCCCTGTAGCAGAGAATAAACCCTAGCTACGTGCAGTTGCACCTACCTTCTGTTTATAGGATGAAAGGATAGAGTCAATGGATAAAGAAGTACCTGCAACAAATTGTTAAAGACAAATAATCAAGAACTTGCAACAAAATGTCAGAAATCACAGCATGTATATCTAGACAACCTACGAAACAAAAACAGATAGAAGATATGAGACCATATACCTTCTAGTGTAGTTTAAAATGGGGCCACCATGCCCAGGCTCAAGAAGCTACCTCTCTACAAGGTTGGGTGATATGGAGCAATGATCAACATGCAAGAGGTTTGGCTAGTGGAGCAAAATGGAGTGAAAGGAATGAATGGCTTGAAAATGATGGTTTATCTAGGCACTCATACAGGCAAAGTAATGGTAGGAAGAAATGGAGGTGTGTTGAGAGTGACCCCCACCCTCTTATTTATAGCTTTTTCTTTTGTTTTTAGGGTTTTTAGCCTTTGGTCAGCCTTTTAAGCCCTTACCGCCTCTTTCTTAGCTCCCTTTGGGGTTTCCAAGCCCTTTTAGGGTTTTTAGCTCCTTTTTTAGGACGTTAGCCCCTTTATGAGCTATTTTGGCTCTTTTATGGGTTTTTAAGCCCTTTTTGATGTTTTTTGAGCCTTTAAGGGGAAAGCATATGTTAAACAAGGATGTGGGGGTCAATAAGGATTAGGAAATGGATGTCTTCATGTGGTGTAGGCCATATGGATCAAGTTGGGTGGTTTTTTGGGTTAACACTCCCTTATATGTAAACCACACTCCTTCCATAAGTTAATACTTATTTTTTCTCAATGATATCACATCCCATAATGCAAGAATTCCCATTGTTGATATCCTTTAAACTTGTATCAATCAATAGAAATCACTTCTAAATTCCCTAAGTGATGTAACAGCTTAATTACCGAGTTATTTATTTTTGCAAATGGAAATATATATGAATGCTTTATGCAAATTGTTAGGCGTTACTCGATCATTCTTACCTGTAAACCTGTGAAGACAAGTAAAATTTCTGCGTTAGCTCAAAAGCTAAGTAAGCCCCAGAATCCAAGACAGTTCCACCTACTTGTTGCAAATTAAAAACTCATCAGCAAATTGAAAGAGAAATTATTATACAAGTTGAACCTAACCTGGTATTAGAAAGTAGAATGCTAAGTACTTAATTCATATTATGTATTAACTAATCTGTTAACCAAATAATTTATAGATAACCATTAGTCGTTAGCAGACTGCATTCTCAATATTTTATGTATTTTCAAACTTTTAAATTTTTCGAAAAATTTGGGGTTTTGACATGTGGTATCACAGCACAAGGTTCAAACACTAGGCCTTGATGAAGCCCATATAGATTTCATAAAACAATAAATTAAATTATTATGCTAACGTATTTTATTTTTAAATGTTATTCAACAGAGAATTTTTTTTTCTGAAGTTTAACAGGTAGGTATGGAAAGGCTGGAAGAGTATGCATAGGAGGAGTCTCCAGCTACTGAAACAGGGAATTTACCAAGAGATCCTATACCAGAGGATTTAACTACTAATTCTTCATAGTTGTTACAAACTATAAAAGACTTAAAAACTGAAATGGAGTCTGTTAAGCGAGAAAATGAAAGGATTCTGAGGGCTCAAGAAGAGCTGAATCAGATCCTAATTGAAAAGTTTCAAACTGAGGGTAGGGGTAGAAGGTCAGAATCTGAAGATGTCAGTCATCAACGAAAATCTAAAAAGATGAAGCATACAAAACTGAAAGTAGTTCGTCTTCGGAAGTGTTTGGTGAACAACAAAATTACCATACTACTAGTGACAGTAATGATAATAATCTGTACGCTAAAAAGAGGAAATACAAGCCTTATGAGGAAATCTCTGGGGAATTCAAAAAGATAAAACCACCAACTTTTAATGGAGATACTGAGAAGGGGGAGGAAGCTGAATCCTGGTTATCTGGGATGAAGAAGTACTTCCAAATATATAACTATTCTAACCAGTTAAAGGCTAGGATGGCTATATATAACCTCTCAGGAAAGGCTGATATTTGGTGGCAGGACTTGAAGAGAGTTAAAGCTATAAAAGAGAAAGAAGTTAATTGGAGTACCTTTAAGAGGTATTTCCAAAATAAATTCCTATCTGAGTAGTATTATGAGGAGAGAGCCAAAGATTTTTATGAACTGAAGTTAGGCACAATGATAATGAAGGATCTAAACAGCAAGTTCTTAAGTCTACATAGGTATGTATCTAACCTTGTAGATGAGAAACCAAAGGTACAGTGATTTCTTAGTTGTCTACCTTATCATATTAAAGATCAAATTGAATATGATAACCCAAAGACCTTGGAGGAAGCTATGAGAAAGGCTAAATTTTGTTTTGAGCAGAATCGGAAGAAAGAAAGCTTGGCCAACTGGAATGCTAAGAAAAATAATAATCAGTTTGAACAAAAGAAGAAGGATTTTGTGCCTAACAGAAATTTTAAGAACAATAAGGCCAAAAACTATTCTAATAACAAGAATTTCCAAGGAAATAGGAACAGTACACCCAACAATCAGAATAATTCTAAAGGTAAGGAAATTGCAAATAATCATGGAAACTTTACCAAGAACTTTGAGCGTAAAGAGCCTATCAAGTGCTGGGAGTATAAAGGCCCACACTATGCTTCAGTCTGTCAAAACCAAAAGAATACGGTTGGCAATATTCATACTATACAGGAGGAGATGACCGTTGGGGAACTAGCAAGGAGCATGCCTAGAATCAACGCAGCCTTGGAGAATCGACAAGCTGAATATCATACTTCCATGGTGGAAGTAGAAGGTATGATAAATCAGACCCCTATAACTATTTTGATTGATCCAGGAGCTAGTCTCAGTTATATTGCACCTCAAATAGTAGAAAAATGTAAATTATCTGTTGATAAGTTTGAGAATTCATGGTTGGTTCAGTTAGCCATAGGTGCTAAAAGAAAGGTAACTTGCTTTGTGAAAGAATGTACATTAGTTATGGATAAATTTGAAACTGTTATTAAACTTAATGTTTTGCCACTTGGTTCTTATGATTTGCTAATTGGTATGGATTGGTTAGAACAACATAGAGTAATTCTAAGCTGTTATGATAAAACTTTCACATGCTTAAACAGTGATGAAAAACCAATAAGTGTTAAAGGAGTTCCTAGAAAAACTACAGTAAGGCAGATTTCTGCTTTACAACTTAAAAGAGTTGTTAGAAAGGGATGTAAAACTTATGCAGTAACAATTACTGATGAGGAAAGTAAAATTAAAACAGATAAGTTAAAAGTGGAAGACATTCCAGTCTTAAAAGAATATGTTGATGTATTCCCAGAAGAAATTATGGGATTACCTCCGAAAATGGAATTGGATTTCACCATTGAGCAGGTACCGGGTGCAGTACCTAGCTCAAAGGCCCCTTATCGAATGAACATAATGGAACTCAATGAATTAAAATTGCAATTAAAAGAGTTAATTGATAAAAAGTATATTCGACCAAGTGTGTCTCCCTAGGGGGCACATGTCATCTTTGTTAAGAAGAATAATGGAACTATGCGACTTTGCATAGATTACTGTCAGTCAAACAAGATGACCATTAAAAATTGATATCTGTTTCCCCGCATAGATGATCTGTTTGATCAACTACGTGGAGCCACGGTGTTTTCGAAAATAGATTTAAGGTCCGGATATCATCAAGTGAGGATTAAAGATGAAGACAGCTTTAAGACATCTTTCAGAACAAGATATGGTCATTACGAATTTGTCGTAATGTCATTCGGGTTTACTAATGCCCCAACTGTCTTCATGTGTTTAATGAATAACGTGATGCATAAGTATTTAGATAAGTTTGTGGCTGTGTTTATCAACGACATTCTAATCTATTCAAAAACTGAAGAAGAACATAAAGAACATCTAAAAATTGTTCTGCAAGAGTTGCAAGAACATCAACTCTTTGCAAGGTTTAGTAAGTGTGATTTCTTTAAGGATAAGATTCAGTATTTAGAGTATTTAGGTCACATAGTGACCAAGGAAGGAATTTTTGTAGATCCTGAAAAGATATGGGCAATCAAAGATTGGTCGGTTCCTAAGGATGTGACGGATGTTAGATATTTCATGGGCATTACCGGTTACTACCGGAGGTTCATTGAAGGCTTTTCAAGGATAGCAAATCTGATAACTTCCTTGCAGAAGAAAGGAAAGAAGTTCGACTGGAATCAAAAATGTGAAGAAAGCTTTAAAAGGTTAAAAACTTTATTAACTAGCACACCTATTTTAAGAATATCAGATCCTAATAAATAATTTGTAGTGTGCACTGATGCCTATAATGATGGCTTAGGTGGTGTTCTAACTCAAGAAGGGCATGTTATTGCCTATGAGTCTAGAAAGTTAGAATTTCACGAAAATAATTATGCAACATATGATCTGGAACTAGCAGCTGTAATACACACCTTAAAGATGTGGTGACATCACCTAATTGGCAGAAAATTTGTTTTAATGACTGATAATAAAGGACTGAAGTATCTTTTAGATCAGCCTAATTTAAATGCCAGACAAGCTAGGTGGTTAGCTTTCTTAAGCAAGTATGATTTCAAAATCCAGCATATAAAAGGTAAAGAAAATAAAGTTGTTGATGCATTAAGTAGGAACGCAAGGCTGAATTTTGCAACAGCAATCAGCACTTATGTTTCAGACTTAGATGAACAGTTTAAAGAAGGAATAATACAAAATGAAATTTACCAGAATTTGCAAGCTAAAGCTAAAGAAAATCCAACAGAAAATTTAATAAAAGGTTACAGTTTAAATGAAAAAGAATTTTTACTGTATAAAGATAAATTGTATGTACCTAACGTACCTAAATTCAAGCTGTTAATTCTGGATGAAATTCATAAAACACCATATTTAAGTCATCCAGGTTATCAAAAGACTATAACCATGTAAAGAAAAGAGTATTTCTGGCCAAATATGAAAACTGAAGTAGTTGAATATATTGCAAGGTGTTTAGAATGTCAGCAGGTAAAAACTGAACATCAACACCCAGCTGGTTTGCTTCAGCCTTTACCCATCCCTAGCTGGAAATGGGAGATAATTAGTCTGGATTTTATTACTGGGCTACCTAGAAATCAAAATCATAATGATTCTATCATGGTAGTAGTTGATAACTTAAGCAAAGCAGCTCACTTCATACCTGTTAAAACTACTTATAAAGCTGCCAACATAGCTGATATTTTTCTTAAACAGATTTTCCGCTTGCATGGAGTCCCAAAAGTTATAATCTCAGATAGAGATCCTAAGTTTACAGGAAACTTTTGGAAGTCTTTGTTTAAAGGTTTAAACACCACATTAAATATCAGTACTTCTTTCCATCCTCAAACAGATGGACAAACTGAAAGGGTAAATCAGGTACTAGAAGATCTATTAAGAATGTATGTGAAAGACCAGCCTGGTAAATGGGAGGACTATTTACATCTAGTAGAATTTGCTTATAATAATAATTATCAGACATCAGCTAGATTTAGTCCGTTTGAAATTTTATATTGACGAAAATGTAATACTCCTATCTCTTGGAGTAATCAAGTAGATAGATTGGTATTAGGTCCAGAATTGTTGAAACAAATGGAAGAAATTGTGAAACAAGTGCAGGGAAATCTGAAAATGGCACAGGATCAGCAGAAAAGTCAAGCACACTTAAAAAGAACTCCAAAGGAGTTTCAAGTAGGTGAACATGTGTTCATCAAGGTAAGGCCCAAAAAGAGCTCTCTAAGATTGGGGAGTTGTGCAAAATTGGCACCTCGTTACTGTGGCCCATTAGAAATTTTGTCTAGGGTTGGACAAGTAGCTTATCAATTAGCATTACCATCTAACTTAAGAGTACATAATGTTTTCCACACTTCCATTTTAAATAAATATGTTCATGATGCTACTCATGTTGTTAATTGGAATGTTGTACAGGTGGAACCAGAAGGATAATTTCTGGTGGGACTAGACTGTATTCTCGGGAGGAGGAAAATTACACTTCGGAATCGCACCATTGGATAGGTGAAGGTGCAATGGAAGCACCTTAGTATAAAAGAAGCCACCTGGGAATTGGAAAGTAAAATGCGAGATGCATATCCAATTATGTTCCAGGGGACTTCGGAGGATGAAGAATAAATGACATCGAGGACGATGTTATATTCTAAGGGGGTGTGTATGTCACATGCCCCAATCTTGTAAAATAATGTTATTTTATTTTGATTTTATTCCAAGACATTATGTTAAATTTAATGCTAAGTTGAAACTGATGACTCAGCAGAGTCAAGGATGTGGAATGTAATTTTGAATATTTTAATTTTAAATAAATAAAAGTGGAGACAACAACTTGGGAGAGCTGTTAAAAAGAGTGTTACTGGTCAAGTTGGTGGAGGAGACTAGGTGGAGAGCAAATAGACAAATGGAAGCATCCTCAAAAACTTCCTATGTTCTGGGTGGCAACCTCCCTACATTTGGGGTCATGATTCCCCAAGAAAGTGGGATCAGAGTAGGTGGCTCAATTAATGACAACTAACCCAAAAAGACCTAGGCAATCTTAATAAAAGTACCCATTGAAGAGAGTTGAGGCTGCTCATTCCAGGAGAAGAATCATTCACGTGAATGCACTTCAAGGAATTCATTGGGAAGGGAAATTTTGAGGAAGTTGTTTGAGGGGTAAACTGCAAGAAAGTGATCTAGTACAGCTTTGCAGCTGAAAGATCTTATTGCAGTGTGCAGAGTTGGTATTGAGTCTCTGGACTAGTACTTTGTTGTTTTCTCCACCTAGTTTCAGCCAAGGAGACCAGAACAGGCTCGGGGGTCCTGAGAAGTCGTTGTTTGAGCGCTCTCCAGGAGTTGGTAGGGAGGAACGACCTCCCATTGATGTTGTCATCTAGCTTTAAAAACAGGTTCAATTATCTTTTAATTTTTGTGTTAAAGTTTATATATGTGTGTGAACAAATAATGAATGATTATATGTTATGTTGTAAACTGTAAGTTTGAAATCTCTTAGTTGTTTTAATGCTGAATCTGTTCTTTGATGAAAAATAAACCCTATTTTTGTTTTTCCCCATCTGGAGTAATCTAGATCGTACTCTAGCACAGGTAGTATGTTAAGATAGATGAAGAAATGATAGAGATCTGTGGATTGAATAGAATTATTTTGTATTTCAGTATAACAGACTAATTTATCACTGTATATAGATGTTTTCTGGAAAGGATATCATTCTATCTAATTAAGCTATGATTTAAAAACCAGACTACTGAATTAGGAATGCTAGCTAAAAAGAATACATGATACTTTTCAAAAACTGTAAGTTTATTTCTTTTATATTGATTATTGTAAATAAGTTATTTATCTTATTCAAAACTGTACTTCTGCAAACTGGAACTACTAACCTGTCACCTAGGAAAAGATTCAACTTACATAAATATTCATTATTTATGCGACGAAAGAACTAAGTTATTTGTTTTTACAGAGTTATTTCATTATACTTATTGCTTATCTTTTTCTACCAATGTTCATATTTAATTTGGATAATTTCGGTATAGTATTTTTATAAATAAATTACCTATAGCAATTATAATAGTATACAATGAGTTATTAACAAAATTCTATCTATACATTTATAAAACAGACTAAGTACAAGGTTAAATAGTATAGTTACAACCAGCGATAAGCCTTGGGCTATCGAAGTTAGGTTAATTAAGTAAATTTTGTGATACTGAGAAAATACAAAGAAAAAGGCTATTTCCATTCCTAGACAAACTATGATAATGAAGTTTTACTAACAACTTTGCATAGCTAATCACGTTGTCACCAACATTTATGTTGTGACTTGAAAATGTTTAAGAACATAGTTTTTATTGGATCATGAACTTTTTTTATTGGATCATGAACTTTATAAACCCTAGTTGTTTATAATCCAGAACTACTGGTAAGTTTAAATGCTTTATAAACAAGATGAATAGTGTAGGTATCGTTGAATATAAGTAGGTGACAAAATACTCGGATGTTAGCTATGAACCCTGTACATAGTTCAGATCAACAAAGTTTAAATAACTTTTGTCTATTTACTAACCATGACAAGTACTTTTAGCTTTCTTATGTTTTGGATTAGTCACATAATCTTTTAGAACTGTCTAGTGCTTACAATAATTAATAAATCAAACTCTTTCTTGAAGAATGGACTTTAGATAAGTATTGTGGTCAAAGGCTTAATCCAAAGAGTTATTGTTAAAATAAAATAAGAAACTAGAGTGAACCCATCTCACTAAACTCTAAGTCCTTAGGACTTGGTACTTTACTGTAATGTTTAGAACTTTATAGATAGAAATCTTCATTACAGAAGATAATCAACCAGTAATCGCTTCTACCAATTTTTTTTAGAAGTTAATAAAGTAATTTATTGTTAGAACAATCATTACAACATTACAGGTTATGCACTCTTGGTGGAATTAACTCACGACAATATTACAGGTTGTGAATCAAGGAAAATAATAATTGTCGCTAATCGCATTCAAGAAAGAAACTCTTCTCTACATATATCAATGACAATTTAGTTGGAAGAAACAAACTAATTGTTTTACCTCATAGAAGCAGTTGGATTTGTAACAGCTTAATTACCAAGCTATTTATTTTTCCAAATGGAAATATATCTGAATGCTTTATGAAAATTGTTAGGCGTTACTCGATCATTCTTCCCTATAAAAATGTGAAGACAAGTAAACTTTCTTCGTTAGCTCAAAAGCTAAGTAAGCCCCAGAATCCAAGACAGTTCCACCTACTTGTCGCAAATTAAAAACTCATCAGCAAACTGAAAGAGAAATTATTATACAAGTTGAACCTAACCTTGTATTAAAAAGTAGAATGCGAAGTACTTAATTCAGATTATGTATTAACTAATCTGTTAACCAAATAATTTATAGATAACCGTTAGTCGTTAGCAGACTGCATTCTCAATATTTTATGTATTTTCAAAATTTTAAATTTTTCGAAAAATTTGGGGTTTTGACACTTAGTCACCCTAGCATTTACATTATTATATTTGTCACCCTTAACATGCTTTCTAAACACCTAACAGGATATTCATTTCATTATCAACTCATGGTTTTTACACATGCGATATGTTGTAGATTGTATATTCAAGTCTCATGAATCCTTTACCTGATGATCTCTACCATCCCTAATTTTAGGTTCAATACCAATCCATAGGCAATTTTGACCACTTACTAAGTGCACATGAACCAAATGACCTTTCTAACTCTAACGGTAAGCAATAATCCAAGTGTCTATACAATAATGATACCATGCATCTTCTCTTCTGCCTAGTCTGGGGATGTATCTAACTCAAAACTTGGAAATCCTATAGACATTAATGGTGCTCCCTGTAGCAGAGAATAAACCCTAGCTACGTCCAGTTGCACCTACCTTCCATCTATAGGATGAAAGGATAGAGTCAATGGATAAAGAAGTACCTGCAACAAATTGTTAAAGACAAATAATCAAGAACCTGCAACAAAATGTCAGAAATCACAGCATGTATATCTAGACAACCTACGAAACAAAAACAGACAGAAGATATGAGACCATATACCTTCTAGTGTAGTTTAAAATGGGGCCACCATGCCCAGGCTCAAGAAGCTACCTCTCTACAAGGTTGGGTGATATGGAGAAAGGCTCAACATGCAAGAGGTTTGGCTAGTGGAGCAAAATGGAGTGAAAGGAATGAATGGCTTGAAAATGATGGTTTATCTAGGCACTCATATAGGCAAAGTAATGGAAGGAAGAAATGGAGGTGTGTTGAGAGTGACCCCCACCCTCTTATTTATAGCTTTTTCTTTTGTTTTTAGGGTTTTTAGCCCTTGGTTAGGCTTTTAAGCCCTTACCGCCTCTTTCTTAGCTCCCTTTGGGGTTTCCAGGCCCTTTTAGGGTTTTTAGCTCCTTTTTTAGGACGTTAGCCCCTTTATGAGCTATTTTGGCTCTTTTATGGGTTTTTAAGCCCTTTTTGATGTTTTTTGAGCCTTTGAGGGGGAAGCATATGTTAAACAAGGATGTGGGGGTCAATAAGGATTAGGAAATGGATGTATTCATGTGGTGTAGGCCATATGGATCAAGTTGGGTGGTTTTTTGGGTTAACACTCCCTTATATGTAAACCACACTCCTTCCATAAGTTAAGACTTATTTTTTCTCAATGATATCGCATCCCATAATGCAATAATTCCCATTGTTGATATCCTTTAAACTTGTATCAATCAATAGAAATCACTTCTAAATTCCCTAAGTGATGTAACAGCTTAATTACCGAGCTATTTATTTTTGCAAATGGAAATATATCTGAATGCTTTATGAAAATTGTTAGGTGTTACTCGATCATTCTTACCTATAAACCTGTGAAGACAAGTAAACTTTCTGCGTTAGCTCAAAAGCTAAGTAAGCCCCAGAATCCAAGACAGTTCCACCTACTTGTCACAAATTAAAAACTCATCAGCAAACTGAAAGAGAAATTATTATACAAGTTGAACATAACCTGGTATTAAAAAGTAGAATGCTAAGTACTTAATTCAGATTATGTATTAACTAATCTGTTAACCAAATAATTTATAGATAACCATTAGTCGTTAGCAGACTGCATTCTCAATATTTTATGTATTTTCAAAATTTTAAATTTTTCGGAAAATTTGGGGTTTTGACATGTGGTATTAGAGCACAAGGTTCAAACACTAGGCCTTGATGAAGCCCATATAGCTTTCATAAAACAGTAAATTAAATTATTATGCTAACGTATTTTATTTTTAAATGTTATTCAACAGAGAATTGTTTTTCTGAAGTTTAACAGGCAGGTATGGAAAGGCTGGAAGAGTATGCATAGGAGGAGTCTCCAGCTACTGAAACAGGGAATTTACCAAGAGATCCTATACCAGAGGATTTAACTACTAATTCCTCATAGTTCTTACAAACTGTAAAAGACTTAAAAACTAAAATGGAGTCTGTTAAGTGAGAAAATGAAAGGATTCTGAGGGCTCAAGAAGAGTTGAATCAGATCCTAATTGAGTTTCAAACTGAGGGTAGGGGTAGAAGGTCAAAATCTGAATTTGTCAGTCATCAACGAAAATCTAAAAAGATGAAGCATGCAAAAACTGAAAGTAGTTCGTCTTCGGAAGTGTTTGGTGAACAACAAAATTACCATACTACTAGTGACAGTAGTGATAATAATTTGTACGCTAAAAAGAGGAAATACAAGCCTTATGAGGAAATCTCTGGGGAATTCAAAAAGATAAAACCACCAACTTTTAATGGAGAGACTGAGAAGGGGGAGGAAGCTGAATCCTGGTTATCTGGGATGAAGAAGTACTTCCAAATATATAACTATTCTAACCAGTTAAAGGCTAGGATGGCTATATATAACCTCTCAGGAAAGGCTGATATTTGGTGGCAGGACTTGAAGAGAGTTAAAGCTATAAAAGAGAAAGAAGTTAACTGGAGTACCTTTAAGAGGTATTTCCAAAATAAATTCCTGTCTGAGTAGTATTATGAGGAGAGAGCCAAAGAGTTTTATGAACTAAAGTTAGGCTCAATGATAATGAAGGATCTGAACAGCAAGTTCTTAAGTCTACATAGGTATGTATCTAACCTTGTAGATGAGAAACCAAAGGTACAGCGATTCCTTAGTTGTCTACCTTATCATATTAAAGATCAAATTGAATATGATAACCCAAAGACCTTGGAGGAAGCTATGAGAAAGGATAACTTTTGTTTTGAGCAGAATCGGAAGAAAGAAAGCTTGGCCAACTAGAATGCTAAGAAAAATAATAATCAGTTTGAACAAAAGAAGAAGGATTTTGTGCCTAACAGAAATTTTAAGAACAATAAGGCCAAAAACTATTCTAATAACAAGAATTTCCAAGGAAATAGGAACAGTACACCCAACAATCAGAATAATTCTAAAGGTAAGGAAATTGCAAATAATCATGGAAACTTTACCAAGAACTTTGAGCGTAAAGAGCCTATCAAGTGCTGGGAGTGTAATGGCCCACACTATACTTTAGTCTGTCCAAACCGAAAGAATACGGTTGGAAATATTCATACTATACAGGAGGAGATGACCGTTGGGGAACTAGCAAGGAGCATGCCTAGAATCAACGCAACCTTGGAGAATCGACAAGCTGAATATCATACCTCCATGGTGGAAGTAGAAGGTATGATAAATCAGACCCCTATAACTATTTTTATTGATCCAGGAGCTAGTCTCAGTTATATTGCACCTCAAATAGTAGAAAAATGTAAATTATCTGTTGATAAGTTTGAGAATTCATGGTTGGTTCAGTTAGCCACAGGTGCTAAAACAAAGGTAACTTGCTTTGTGAAAGAATGTGCATTAGTTATGGATAAATTTGAAACTGTTATTAAACTTAATGTTTTGCCACTTGGTTCTTATGATTTGTTGATTGGTATGGATTGGTTAGAACAACATAGAGTAATTCTAAGCCATTATGATAAAACTTTCACATGCTTAAACAGTGATGAAAAACCAATAAGTGTTAAAGGAGTTCCTAGAAAAACTACAGTAAGGCATATTTCTGCTTTACAACTTAAAACAGCTGTTAGAAAGGGATGTAAAACTTATGCAGTAACAATTACTGATGAGGAAAGTAAAATTAAAATAGATAAGTTAAAAGTGGAAGACATTCCAGTCTTAAAAGAATATGTTGATGTATTCCCAGAAGAAATTTTGGGATTACCTCCGAAAAGGGAATTGGATTTCACCATTGCGCTGGTATCGGGTGCAGTACCTAGCTCAAAGGCCCCTTATCGAATGAACATATTGGAACTCAGTGAATTAAAATCGCAATTAAAAGAGTTAATTGATAAAAAGTATATTCGACCAAGTGTGTCTCCCTAGGGGGCACATGTCATCTTTGTTAAGAAGAATAATGGAACTATGCGACTTTGCGTAGATTACCGTCAGTTAAAAAAGATGACCATTAAAAATTGATATCTGTTGCCCCACATAGATGATCTGTTTGATCAAATACGTGGAGCCACGGTGTTTTCGAAAATAGATTTAAGGTCCGGATATCATCAAGTGAGGATTAAAGATGAAGACAGCTTTAAGACAGCTTTCAGAACAAGATATGGTCATTACGAATTTGTCGTAATGTCATTCGGGCTTACTAATGCCCCAGCTGTCTTCATGTGTTTAATGAACAACGTGATGCATAAGTATTTAGATAAGTTTGTGGTTGTGTTTATCAACGACATTCTAATCTATTCAAAAACTGAAGAAGAACATAAAGAACATCTAAAAATTGTTCTGTAAGAGTTGCGAGAACATCAACTCTTCACAAAGTTTAGTAAGTGTGATTTCTTCAAGGATAAGATTCAGTATTTAGAGTATTTAGGTCACATAGTGACCAAGGAAGGAATTTTCGTAGATCCTAAAAAGATACGGGAAATCAAAGATTGGCCGGTTCCTAAGGATGTGACGGATGTTAGATCTTTCATGGGCATTACCAGTTACTACCGGAGGTTCATTGAAGGCTTTTCAAGAATAGCAAATCCGATAACTTCCTTGCAGAAGAAAGGAAAGAAGTTCAACTGGAATCAAAAATGTGAAGAAAGCTTTAAAAGGTTAAAAACTTTATTAACCAGCACACCTATTTTAAGAATAGCAGATCCTAATAAATAATTTGTAGTGTGCACTGATGCCTATAATGATGGCTTAGGTGGTGTTCTAACTCAAGAAGGGAATGTTATTGCCTATGACTCTAGAAAGTTAGAATTTCACGAAAAGAATTATGCAACATATGATCTGGAACTAGCAGCTGTAATACACGCCTTAAAGATGTGGTGACATCACCTAATTGGCAGAAAATTTGTTTTAATGACTGATAATAAAGGACTGAAGTATCTTTTAGATCAGCCTAATTTAAATGCCAGACAAGCTAGGTGGTTAGCTTTCTTAAGCAAGTATGATTTCGAAATCCAGCATATAAAAGGTAAAGAAAATAAAGTTGTTGATGCATTAAGTAGGAACGCAAGGATGAATTTTGCAACAGCAATCAGCACTTATGTTTCAGACTTAGATGAACAGTTTAAAGAAGGAATAAAACAAAATGAAATTTACCAGAATTTGCAAGCTAAAGCTAAAGAAAATCCAACAGAAAATTTAATAAAAGGTTACAGTTTAAATGAAAAAGAATTTTTACTGTATAAAGATAAATTGTATGTACCTAACGTACCTAAATTCAAGCTGTTAATTCTAGATGAAATTCATAAAACACCATATTTAAGTCATCCAGGTTATCAAAAGACTATAACCATGTAAAGAAAAGAGTATTTCTGGCCAAATATGAAAACTGAAGTAGTTGAATATATTGCAAGGTGTTTAGAATGTCAGCAGGTAAAAACTGAACATCAACACCCAGCTGGTTTGCTTCAGCCTTTACCCATCCCTAGCTGGAAATGGGAGATAATTAGTCTGGATTTTATTACTGGGCTACCTAGAAATCAAAATCATAATGATTCTATCATGGTAGTAGTTGATAACTTAAGCAAAGCAGCTCACTTCATACCTGTTAAAACTACTTATAAAGCTGCCAGCATAGCTGATATTTTTCTTAAACAGATTTTCCGCTTGCATGGAGTCCCAAAAGTTATAATCTCAGATAGAGATCCTAAGTTTACAGGAAACTTTTGGAAGTCTTTGTTTAAAGGGTTAAACACCACATTAAATTTCAGTACTTCTTTCCATCGTCAGACAGATGGACAAACTAAAAGGGTAAATCAGGTACTGGAAGATCTATTAAGAATGTATGTGAAAGACCAGCCTGGTAAATGGGAGGACTATTTACATCTAGTAGAATTTGCTTATAATAATTATTATCAGACATCAACTAGATTTAGTCTGTTTGAAATTTTATATGGACAAAAATGTAATACTCCTATCTCTTGGAGTAATCAAGTAGATAGATTGGTATTAGGTTCCAGAATTGTTGAAAAAAATGGAAGAAATTGTGAAACAAGTGCAGGGAAATCTGAAAGTGGCACAGGATCGGCAGAAAATTCAAGCACACTTAAAAATAACTCCAAAGGAGTTTCAGGTAGGTGAACATGTGTTCATCAAGGTAAGGCCCAAAAAGAGCTCTCTAAGATTGGGGAGTTGTGCAAAATTGGCACCTCATTACTGTGGCCCATTTGAAATTTTGTCTAGGGTTGGATAAGTAGCTTATCAATTAGCATTACCACCTAACTTAAGAGTACATAATGTTTTCCACATTTCTGTTTTAAATAAATATTTACATGATGCTACTCATGTTGTTAATTGGAATGTTGTACAGGTGGAACCAGAAGGAGAATTTCTGGTGGGACCAGACTGTATCCTCGGGAGGAGGGAAATTACACTTCAGAATCGCACCATTGGATAGGTGAAGGTGCAATGGAAGCACCTTAGTCTAGAAGAAGCCACCTGGGAATTGGAAAGTAAAATGCAAGATGCATATCCAATTCTGTTCCAGGGGACTTCGGAGGATGGAGAATAAATGACATCGAGGACGATGTTATATTCTACGGGGGTGTGTATGTCACATGCCCCAATTTTGTAAAATAATGTTATTTTATTTTGATTTTCTTCCAAGACATTATGTTAAATTTAATGCTAAGTTGAAACTGATGACTCAGCAGAGTCAAGGATGTGGAATGTAATTCTGAATATTTTAATTTTAAATAAATAAAAGTGGAGACAACAACTTGGGAGAGCTGTTAAAAAGAGTGTCACTGGTCAAGTTGGTGGAGGAGACTAGGTGGAGAGCAAATAGACAAATGGCAGCATCCTCAAACACTTCCTATGTTGTAGGTGGCAACCTCCCTACATTTGGGGTCATGATTCCCCAAAAAAGTGGGATCAGAGCAGGTGGCTCAATTAATGACAACTAACCCAAAAAGACCTAGGCAATCTTAATAAAAGTACCCATTGAAGAGAGTTGAGGTTGCTCATTCCAGGAGAAGAATCATTAAGGTGAATGCACTTCAAGGAATTCGTTGGGAAGGGAAATTTTGAGGAAGGTGTTTGAGGGGTAAACTGCAAGAAAGTGATCTAGTACAGCTTTGCAGCTGAAAGATCTTACTCCAGTGTGCAGAGTTGGTATTGAGTCTTTGGACTAGTACTTTGTTGTTTTCTCCAACTAGTTTTAGCCAAGGAGACCAGAATAGGCTCAGGGGTCCTGAGAAGTCGTTGTTTGAGCGCTCTCCAAGAGTTGGTAGGGAGGAATGACCTCCCATTGCTGTTGTCATTCAGCTTTAAAAACAGGTTCCATTATCTTTTAATTTCTATGTTAAAGGTTATATATGTGTGTGAACAAATAACGAATGATTATATGTTATGTTGTAAACTGTAAGTTTGAAATCTCTAAGTTGTTTTAATGCTGAATCTGTTCTTTGATGAAAAATAAACCCTACTTGTGTTTTTCCCCATCTGGAGTAATCTAGATCGTACTCTAGCACAGGTAGTATGTTAGGATAGATGAAGAAATGATAGAGATGTGGATTGAATAGAATTATTTTGTATTTCAGTATAACAGACTAATTTATCACTGTATATAGATGTTTTCTGGAAAGGATATCGTTCTGTCTAATTAAGCTATGATTTAAAAACCAGACTACTAAATTAGGAATGCTAGCTAAGAAGAATACATGATACTTTTCAAAAATTGTAAGTTTATTTCTTTTATATTCATTATTGTAAATAAGTTATTTATCTTATTCAAAATTGTACTTCTGTAAACTGGAACTACTAACCTGTCACCTAGGAAAAGATTCAACTTACATAAATATTCATTATTTATGCGACGAAAGAACTAAGTTATTTGTTTTTACAGATTTATTTCATTATACTTATTGCTTATCTTTTTCTACCAATGTTCATATTTAATTTGGATAATTTCGGTATAGTATTTTTATAAATAAATTACCTATAGCAATTATAATAGTATACAATGAGTTATTAACAAAATTCTATCTATACATTTATAAAACAGACTAAGTACAAGGTTAAATAGTATAGTTACAACCAGCGATAAGCCTTGGGCTATCGAAGTTAGGTTAATTAAGTAAATTTTGTGATACTGAGAAGATACAAAGAAAAAGGCTATTTCCATTCCTAGCCAAACTATGATAATGAAGTTTTACTAACAACTTTGCATAGCTAATCACGTTGTCACCAACATTTATGTTGTGACTTGAAAATGTTTAAGAACATAGTTTTTATTGGATCATGAACTTTATAAACCCTAGTTGTTTATACTCCAGAACTACTGGTAAGTTTAAATGCTTTATAAACAAGATGAATAGTGTAGGTATCGTTGAATATAAGTAGGTGACAAAATACTCGGATGTTAGCTATGAACCCTGTACATTGTTCAGATCAACAAAGTTTAAATAACTTTTGTCTATTTACTAACCATGACAAGTACTTTTAGCTTTCCTATGTTTTGGATTAGTCACTTAATCTGTTAGAACTGTCTAGTGCTTACAATAATTAATAAATCAAACTCTTTCTTGAAGAATGGACTTCAGATAAGTATTGTGGTCAAAGGCTTAATCCAAAGAGTTATTGTTAAAATAAAATAAGAAACTAGAGTGAACCCATCTCACTAAACTCTAAGTCCTTAGGACTTGGTACTTTACTGTAATGTTTAGAACTTTATAGATAGAAATATTCATTACAGAAGATAATCAACCAGTAATCGCTTATACCAATTTTTTTTACAAGTTAATAAAGTAATTTATTGTTAGAACAATCATTACAACATTACAGGTTATGCACTCTTGGTGGAATTAACTCACGACAAGATTGCAGGTTGTGAATCAAGGAAAATAATAACTGTCGCTAATTACATTCAAGAAAGAAACTCTTCTCTACATATATCAATGACAATTTAGTTGGAAGAAACAAACTAATTGTTTTACCTCATAGAAGCAGTTGGATTTGTAACAGCTTAATTACCGAGCTATTTATTTTTGCAAATGGAAATATATCTGAATGCTTTATGAAAATTGTTAGGCGTTACTCGATCATTCTTCCCTGTAAACATGTGAAGACAAGTAAACTTTCTGCGTTAGCTCAAAAGCTAAGTAAGCCCCAGAATCCAAGACAGTTCCACCTACTTGTCACAAATTAAAAACTCATCAACAAACTGAAAGAGAAATTATTATACAAGTTGAACCTAACCTTGTATTAAAAAGTAGAATGCTAAGTACTTAATTTAGATTATGTATTAACTAATCTGTTAACCAAATAATTTATAGATAACCTTTAGTCGTTAGCAGACTGCATTCTCAATATTTTATGTATTTTCAAAATTTTAAATTTTTCGAAAAATTTGGGGTTTTGACACTTAGTCACCCTAGCATTTACATTATTATATGTGTCACCCTTAACATGCTTTCTAAACACCTTATTAATACCTAACAGGATATTCATTTCATTATCAACTCATGGTTTTTACACATGCGATATGTTGTAGATTGTATATTCAAGTCTCATGAATCCTTTACCTGATGATCTCTACCAGTTTATGAACTAAATAAAAGTTTAAATATATTCTAAATAAGTAATACACAATGTTGTAATCGAAACTAAATTGAATTAACAAGAAAGCAAAAAAACATATTCATAAAACTAAAATGATAAACACAAATATAATCTACAATGCAAACAAATATAACCTACAATGCAATGATCAGTAACAAATAATCACATTAATATATGATGCTCAGTAGAAATAAACCATGGAACTTAGAGAAAAGAAACTACACGTAAATATAAACCAAATGCACAACTAAATGTAAACTACATAAGCAATAAATAATAATAACAAAATCCCCTTTGGAGTGGGCCCTTCCTCTGTGGAGCAAGGCATTGGAGAAGTTACAACAAATAAAATTCTAAACTACAACTTAGTATAAAACACAATCAATCATGACCAACAAAACTCATATTCAAAACAATAAACTCATATTCAAAACAATGTTGTGTTACTATATAAATTATCAGAAATTATGTACATAATACTTCTCTACTATGTTTAGAGACGGAACTCGGTCTTAACAACTTGAATATTAATTGAAAGATGGTTGTCATAACTACAGAAGGAAATATTCAACTCATGACATATGTGGCACTCCATCATAACATAACATTTATAGGATCCACAACAACTGCAATATTCTCGTGAAACCCTTGAATCGTCTTCATCATGTAGCTTGTGGTTCCGTAGAAATAGATTGCAACACTAGTGCCAATGTAATGGACATGTGTCAGGTGAACTCATATATTTATAGAATATGATGATGTTGAAACTAGAACTTGTGGATCCATAACATATGTAACAACTATAGTTCATGTACCTATAGCAATAGAGTCCTACATCACATTCATATATGTGAGTTAAGCACAAAAGACAAGAAAATTCACTTAATACGATGACACAAATCAAAGAAATGCTAAGTTATAAGAGAAAGAGTGCATCTTTAACAATTTCCAAATTTAGGTGACAAAAGGATCAAAATGGTGGCAAACGTGTTCTTGTGCAACCTGAACACCTAGTCTAAATCTAAGATGTTCAAGCTATGAATATTTTCATTCAAGATTACTTAAGATGTAGGAAGAGTGCCCTTCCTTCCATCCTAATATTTATATTGCGATGCAAGGCACCAAATCAAAAGGAAATAAACCTTGATCTTTATTAATTTTGTTACATATTTTTTTTAGGCAGTGGATATATCTTTCAAATCTATTTATTGTGTCAAGAGACGCTCTACATCTCAGTATGAGGGAGATCTTGTAATGTTATGTGGAAGATCTTGTAACGTTTGTCGATATTATGTTGTAACATTTGTTATTAACAAAATAAAAAAAATAAAAATAAAAAATTAATTATCCGCCAAAATAAATGTCAGCCACAAAAACAACCTAATATGAGAGAGATGTTGTAATGTTCCTACATAGCAAAACAATAAAAAAATTAAAATTTAATTATCCACCAAAAAAAAATGTCGGTCAGAAAAACAACACAATATGGGGGAGATGTTGTAATGTTCCTACCCAACAAAATAATAAAAAATAAAAAATTGAATTATCTGCAAAAAAAATGTTGGCCTTGTCCTAAACAACCCTTGGTTTTATTGTACATGGTTTAGGAGGGCCTTGCAAATGGTTTTAAAACCATGTGCAAGACCTCCTAAACAACCCATGGTTTTCTTGTACATGGTTTAGGAGGGCCTTGCAAATGGTTTTAAGACCATGTGCAAGGCCTCCTAAACAACCCATGGTTTTAGGAGGGCCTTCCACATGGTTTTAAGACCATGTATGGGGGAGATGTTGTAATGTGGAGCATAAATCATATTAAATATTAATAATAAAAATATTATATG
This sequence comes from Pseudotsuga menziesii, assembly GCA_001517045.1. Lineage (NCBI taxonomy): Eukaryota > Viridiplantae > Streptophyta > Pinopsida > Pinales > Pinaceae > Pseudotsuga > Pseudotsuga menziesii. The sequence goes on from LPNX010373404.1 coordinate 1,097,863, forward strand.
TCAACCTTAAATAAAAAGATGTGTCTTTTGGTTTGAATCAAATCAATAGCTCCTTGAGTGCAATACTTAATAAGAGGTTTGCACCTCGAGAGATTTGATCCCTTTTGGTGCTTGATAGAGCCTAGGATTTGGATCTATGGTGGTAACTACACAAAAAATAGGATAACTCGATCACTCCCTTTGTCTCAATTGATCACTCAAACAATTACATCTGTGTTGGGAATCCAATAAGGCCCCCAATTGTGCCAGACTAATATGGCCTTTATAATCGGAGATTACAATTCATTGGGTCTTACAAAAAAGGCATCCAAATGAGTTGATTAGGTAACTTCTAATGTGGTGTAATTACACCATTTGTAGCAAAGTACTCCCCTATAATCCATTGATTGGCATTTCTCCCACTAGCATCTATAAAAGGCTAAGCATATTCCCACTATAATTGATCTAAAATGAATGAAGTAATTCTCTTAACTATGCATAACCCACAAAATGGTTAGGGATCCACTTTCTATCATGAAACAAAAGGATCCCATGCTACACAATTTAGAACTTAGATTCTTATCTTCTTTACAACTTTCAGCATAGGCTTCCAAAAATGACTATGGAGATGTAAAATCATGGGGTCTCTCCTAAGATAGAGCTATGATTATAAATGATAACCATCTTTCTTACAATAATATTACATAGAATAGTGAAGGGTGTCTAAGTCCAAGTGTTGTATGAGCCAAATTATTCACTGTATTGTTTTTATTGTATTGGTATTGCCTTAACCTCCAGTTGGTGTACTCTTCTCCTTTCTTCTTTGAAAGATCTTCATTCTTCTCTGTTAGCAACATACAACTCTACCCATTTCTCTTCTAGACTAGCAATTATAGTATGGTCATGATCTTGTAATGAGACAACACCCTTTCCAAAGAATTCAATGGTTGTTTTCCACTTCATGACTTCAACTCTCAAAAACATTACCTTAAGAAAACTTAACCATTTCCCCTTCATCTGTTTAGATCCCTACTGATTGAATAGTAGGTTCCTTGGTATCTCTATCTAATCTAGGGGATTGGTAGCAATAGTTGTGGTTGTGGGTTTTGTAATATCATATACATTATGAGGTTCTGGAACAACTAATTTAATAGTCACATTATCATTTTGGTCACCCTCATGAAAATATGAAGGTGACCATGCACACTTGTCAATGGATTGGAGCAATGTGGCCAACCTTCCCTTAGGCTTATAAGCCTTCAATTTTATTAAAGAAAAACCTAGCCTACATCATAGTTACTTATTCACCCTTTTTAATTTTTAATTAATATTTAAGAGTATAATAGGTGGGTTTCAATGGTTGCTTACCCAAAAAGAAATTGACTTTCCTTTTGACAACATGATTAGTTGCTTCAAGGACTAGTGTACCAATGTCATTTTTCATAGTTTCTTCACCATTACCATCCATGCCTTATTCTTTCTTCTCAATATCAATCTCTCAATAAACAGCTTCCTCTGTGGTTTGTAGATCATGAGTAAGACTAACAGTATATTATTCAATATCTTCTTCATAAAGTGCTTATCTTTGAACCGCTTTCCCAGCAACTTTTTATATTGCAAGCTCTTATTCAACATCACGTGCCTTTTCTCCAATAGCTTATGTCACTTATTTTTGTGCGGAAAATGATTCTTCTTCCAGTTATTGTGGAAGAGTATCTAGTTCTTCATTGTTGATTCTTGTGAAGAGGTACACGACTCTGTCACGTCACTTTACCTAGTTATTCTTCATTTGGGTTGTGCTAGAGGAAGAGATTTCTTCATAGATATTCCTTTCTTTCCTCACAAGGGGCCATCCTTAGATGAAGGGTCATTCAACACTTGTATAGATGGATATGAAGGATGGTATTCTACATACATGAGCTGTCCTTCATCGACAACTTGTACCCCTTAATTATGTTCTTATGTGCATTGATTTTTAAGTGGCCTCGCCAAGAATGCATCCCAAGTATAATGGGTTCATGAGAGGGTATCCACAATAAACAATTTAATCAACCTATGATATGTCAATCTTGTTGTAGGATTAAGAGTTAATTTTTCCATGAGAGTTGTAAGCTAAAGTGATCTAAGCAAAAAATAAGACATGTTAATTAGTCTTTGGTGATGGTAAACGCATTGAATGTAATATTCATATTATAAACAACAAATTTTGTGGTTTTCTCCCATTTGGGTTTCCACATTAAATCTCTTGTGCACTGTGAATGATTTTTATGTGATGGTGAATGATATTGTTTATAGTTAATGTTACATGTTAAAGTGGTAAAAAGTTCCAAATATTGATTCACCCCCCACCCCCATCTCTGTATTGTTGAATATTCCAACAATTGGTATAAGAGCAGGTTCCTTCAAGACAGTTTAACCACTAGAAGGTAGATCATCATGGACAAGTATGCAAAATATTATAAGCTTGGACACCACTATTTGCATGGGGACTTCAGCTAGTGAACCTCTCACATAACACGTGCAATCGTGGGATATTAAAGAATACCCTTAATTTCGAGAGATATTGACCCAAACTATTTTTGTTGAAACCCCCTCCCAATACTTAAAACCTCCTCCCCACCCCTTTTTATACCTCAATCCTTATAAACCACCCTACCTACCCCCACCTTAAACCCCTCATCCCCCCAATACCTACAATATATTGGTTTAATTTTTGATAATTTTCAAACCCACAATATGAAATAACGTGATAGGATATTGGCCAACAAGTGAAGCCCCCGTGACTATTTGATGGGTTGAATTATGTTTTTTGAAGCATAAGGATGAAGTAATTATTATTGCAGTCATTGGGACTTGACATTTGGCAAGCTATAGTAAATGGATACACTCCACTAGAGAGAGATCCACATGTAGGTACTACTAAAAGAATACTTTTTGAATGCAATTCAAGGGCCATGAGTGCCATTTTAGGAGGCTTAGTAGGTTCACAATTTGTCAAGGTTATGCATTGTACCTCTGCAAAAGAAAAATGGGACAATCTCAAAAATGTGTACGAAGGAAATTACAAAGTCAAAGGAACCAAGATGCAAACTTATCGAAGACAGTTTGAACACCTGAAAATGAAGGAAGATAAAGACACTACAACTTATTTTCTTTGAGTAGATGAAATTGTGAACACCATGAGGGGTCTAGGAGAAAAGATTGAAAATTCAATGATAGTCCAAAAGATTCTCAGATCTGTTCGAATGACGTTTGACTCTAATATCTCATCCCTAGAAGAAAGATAATATCTAGATACTTTAAATGTGGATGAATTACATGAAATTATTACAACATATGAAATGAGAACATAACAAGAAAATCTGACTAGAAGGGAAGATGCTTTCAAGGATTCCGAGAAGACAAGGAATAACAAGAAAAAATAAAAATCATGTTCGTGTTCTAGTTGCAATGATGACTCAAATAAAGAAGAAGTAGAACATTTTATGAGAAAGTTAAAGCGAGGAACTGGCGAGTACAAATGTAAGCTTCCTTTCAAATGTTTTAATTGTGGTAAAATTGGTCTTTTTGCTTCCAAGTGTCCTTACAAAAAAAGGTCAAATAGTGATGAAGAAAATGAAAATAAACATCATAAAATAAAGAAAAAAATTGTTAAAAGAAAGAGTCTCTATTCAAAGGAGGATAGTTCCTCGTCGGATGTAGAGGATGATAGTGATGATGACTCAGAAAAAGTGTTATTCATGGATTTATAATAAACTGCTAATGATGATGAGGAAGACTATGTGGATGAAGAAGCAGACCTTGAGGAAGTATTGATCGGTGCCTTAAGTTAACTCAAGAAAGAAAGTAAGTAAAACAAGTTATTGAAAAAGGAGTTGGGAGAATTGAAGGAAAGATCTAGTAGCAACACTGAAGAGACAAAGATATATTTATAGATCTAAAAATTCAGTTGGAAGAAGCGAAAGTAATCAAAGAAACACTTAGAAGAAGACTAGAAGAAAAGGAGAAGATACAGGAAGAAATTGAAGCATAAATAGTCTCTTGCAAAAAGGAATCATAAAAGAAGGACATCCAACAAAACTTTGTTAACAACACCAAAATATTGGATGAAATCATTAGCAGCCAAAGTCCATTCTATGATCAATTTGGTCTTGGATACAAACAAAATTGCGAGGGTTCGAGAAAGAAATACAAAGAAGGTATACATATCGTGTATAAGGTTTCGAAGCCTCAAAACAAGGATATACAGAAAGCAGTGACAAACAAAATTCCTGAAGACAGTTTGTGCATGTAAGCAACCATAAACAATAACGAAGTTTCAACATTCCAACTTCAAAATATTTGCACCAACTAAAAGATATTCTACATCTAGGTACCAAAATATTTTCTTTGGAATAATGTTATTCTTGTAATAATTTTGGGCATAAGGTTGTAAATTGCAGAGCCTGTGTAAGGGATAGAAACACATGGAATAGAAATGGCTATAAGAGCATTAGGAATGATGAATTTTATAGAACTTATAACAAATTTGGAGATCTGAATTATGGATTTGAATGCTACGAATGCAACAACTATGGACACATAGGTCATGACTGTAGAAGCATGATAAAATATTCCATAAAGGAGAATATTGATAACATATATAAGAAATCCTAGAAGAAGAATCCAAAAGGACAGAAGGAAGAAGATTGTGGATTAGTCCTCTATAAAAATGATGAAAGTTCACAGCTCAAGATAGGAAACCAAAGCAAATCTCGTAGCTTAAAGATGAGAACTATATTAAATGAAATTCAAACAGGTCCCAAGATCGAAGATAGAATGGAATTGGTATTACACGCTAAATATGTGAAGGGAAAACAGGTCAATATAGGAGACTCAAAGGACATATCTACAGTAGTTGTAGATTCAAGTAATAATGACATATCAACAAGAAAAAACAAAGGTGTTAAGATTACAGATGATGATCATATAGCATAGGAGTACCCAATGTTCTAAGCAATTTTTCCTAAAGGCTCCCAATATTATGGATAATGTTGAGGGGAATCCTAAGTAACATGAAAGGAAGATCGATGAAAAGTCAGCAAAGCAATGGTTTGGTAAGTTATTCAAGAACATGAGGGGAGCTACATCATAAAGCTTCTAGAAATGGACAAGTCTAAGGGGGATTCAACACAGTCAAAGGGGGACCATTGTCAACAAAGAATTATGTTTTCAGAATGCATTCATAGTCAAGTAAAGTTATCTTTTGCAAGGCATAAAATGATCAACAAAACAAAGTCGCAGAAGAGAAGCATATTGACAGGGGGAGCTAGCATAATCCTTGGGTGAGCAGGTGAACAGATTTTCTTCACCTCTTTTTTCATTTATGTCAAAGGGGGAGAGAGAGAGGTGAAGTTGTTTCCATCAATGACAAAAGGGTACATTGTTGAAAGAATTTTTCATTGATGTCAAACAGGGTGTCATTGATGTCAAAAGGGTGAAGAGATATGTGGTGTCAAGGTGATAATGATGGTGTGGTTGTAGTAGATATAAATTGTTTGGTAATAAAGCCTTGAAGCCCCTAAAGAAGAACCTAAGGAATCCATTGATCACAAGTGTATATAAACCAAAAGCAATCCCCTTATGGCCTAGCGGTTGCACATGGTCCTCACGGGAATACACTTTGAGTTATACATAAGTGGCACAAATCCCCTCAAGAATCCCTTAATGATCATGATGATGTGGATTGTAAAGGAGTCCTTACAGTGTCCTAAAGAAGTGTGAATAATTTCCTAAATAAATGATGTTGGGTCACATGACAATGATGATGGGTCACATGACCATGATGATAATAAGTGTATGAAAGTATGTAAAGGTGTTCTTAAGCAATGCTAGTAAGAAATGTGACTAAATTCTTAAAATAGTGGTGTTGGGTCCAGTTGACCATGTGAGTGGGGTCACATAACCCATGTCGAAGAAGGCCCTAAAGAGACCCTAAGGTTGGTGCAAAACATATTGGGATGAAGTGTGAAAGATATCACAAAATCATGATGGTGAATCCATGTAAACCCAAAAGTACTGGTGTTGGGTCTACATGACTAGAACGATTGGTCCATATGACCATGACAAGTAGCCGTTGAAGTAATAAGGATTGGTCCATAAGGAAATGTTAAAATAAAAGGTGAAGAAACCGATAAACAATGGTGTTTGGTCCACTTTCCCATGAGTTTGGGGTCACATGACCCATCGTGAAGAAGGCCCTAAAGAGTCCCAAAATTTGGTACGAAGCAAGTTGGTGTGAAGATTGAAGTACCCCTAAAATAATAATGCTTGGTCCACATGACCCCAAAAGTTGTGGTAATTTGGCCCATTAGACCACATGAAGTGGCAAGGATCCTAGCAAGAAATAATGGTATATCCACCAAGTATGATAATGTGGTAAAGACCTAGGGCCCTTTTTGGAGAAGATATGGATTCATGTTGAAGTTTTGGAATGAAGTGTCATAATGGATCCTTGAGGTGGAGTACTAACCCTTGAGACCCCCTTAAAATATGGATATCCACAAACTAAGGATGTGTTTAAGGAAACACTAAAAGAAGATACTATATCATGATAAAGTGTATAAATAAAAGGTCGGACATTTAATTTAATCATCAATCAAGTCTCTCTTTCTATTACGCATCTTTGGAGAAAAAGTGTGAAACTTTTTGGAGGAGCAATGGGCATCTTTGAGGATTGAGGAGAGTCACAAAAAATGGCATAACTTTGTCATACGGTATCGAAATTACAAAATTCTTGGCTCGCATTAGGGGAATTTTGAGGTAAAAAATGGGCCTCATAAAGGATATATTAAAATATTATGAACTAGGCATTTTATAGGAAATGTATACTTGAGAACTCACATTTCCACTACATTAAATGTACAATTTAGATAACCATGGTTGAGATACATACTAGAAACAAAAATAATAAAAAATGTTATATTAAAGTGACTAAAAGATAATTTTAACTTCAAAAAAATGTATAGTACTTTGATGCATTCATGTCCTTGAACTTGGAGATCACTTTTAATATTAAAATATAAACACACTGAAAAAACAATCAAATATGTTTTAATAATAAAAAATAGACACAATGAAAAGACAATCAAATAATACAAAATGAAAAAACATCAAAATTTTCAAATTTTCTCCAACCACACATTGAAAAATTGAAATTTAATATATATATATATATTCTTAATTTTATATTCTAACTTATGTTTTTTTTGTTTCTTTATATAATTTATGTATTTTTATAATATAATTAATTTAGTGTTTGAAAATTAAAATTTAAGATAACATGTCTTTTTTATTTTTTATTATAACTCATCTTTTTTAGGTTTTTAATAAAATTTACATCTATTATGCTTAACCCATTATTCGAAAATTAAAATTTAAAATAATAAATATATATGTATTTTTTTAATTTAAATTGTTTATTTTCTTATTGAACTAAATTATGTGTTTTTATAATGGAATTAATTTAGTTAAACTCTCATTAAGTAGAATGTTTATAATTTGTATAAAAAATCATTAAACCAATTTATGTTTTTTTTTTTTATTATTAATAAATTAATCACCTATTATTGTTTTTTTTTTTAATTTTACATTTTAAAATATGAATAAATATTTTAGCATATTCATTATATACTCTAAATTTAATGTGTGTGTATGTGTAACCAACAACGATGTCATTTTCGTACTCACGTGATACGGCGCTGATTCTGACGGCTCCAGTATAACACATAGGCACGATCAACTATGGGCTCAACTTTCGCGCACATTTCGTCGAGACTCAAACCGCTGACCTTCTTGGCATCCTGTATGCCTTAACATAATGTGCAGTTGTCAATCAGCCTACATCGCTGCCCCTCATTAATATATTTATTATATATTCTAAATTTTAAAAATTTAAATTTTGATTTTAATATTTTTTTATTTTAATATAGGTTAACACATATATTCTATACTTGAATCTAATCTTTAAAATTTGATTTTAATAATTTAGAATTTGAGTTTTTCTTAGTTTTTAATTAATTAATTGTAATATAATTTTGTAAAATATTGTTTTTTTAATGTAATTATATAAGTTATTATTTAAAATTTTAATATTTTGTATAATGTAATGTTTTGTAGTTTTTAATTAATTGTACTATAATTTGATAAAATATTACATTTTATGATGTTTTGTTTAGAATATAGTTTTTTGAAAGTTAGTTTTTAAATTGGGTTTTTATCAATATATTATTTTGTAATGCTTTTTATTGTAATTTTTTAATAAAAATTTAATAATAAAATATTTTAAAAGAATTAGAAAAATTAATAATACTTTTTAAAAATGACAAAATAAGATAAATTTCAATTAAAAATATATAATTATATGATAGTTTTAAGATTAAGAAAAATAGATGAATATATCATATATGCATAAGTAAAATGTGTAAATAAAAGATATTTTTAATATTAAGAAAAATTGAATAAATATAACATATATTGAAAATTGTGTATAGACATGCATATTAAGTGAAAAGACATATATTGTCTTTTTCAAAATATATGAAGCGATAATAATATATTTTATTGAAAAAAGTGTGAAAAGACATTAGTATTTTACTCTATGTGTAAAAGTAATAATATATTTTATTGAAAAATTGTGAAAAGACATTAGTACTTTACTTTAGATGTAAAAGTACTTGTAGACTATCATGGTTAACCATAGATTTTGATCAACCTTTTAGAATATGACAAATAAGCAACATTAACTCAAGTAATGCCAACTCAACTATTATAGATGATGTCATTCTCTAGATTGTGATTGGTTCTTAAAAAATTGATTTTAATAGTATATTTTTTGTTTGGAGACCCATTTTTTACCTCAAAAATCCCCTAAGGTTGGAAAGTTGGTGGGGTATGTGATGAGTCTATCTAGATTCTATTTTGAAATGTATATTGTTTCTTAATCTTGTGATCTTGGAAAAGGTATGGTTAATCTTGTGGGTTTCTCTTGTGATGGCACATGTCTTTCACAGATATAACTCATCATGGATATTGGTATGTGAACTTGGCATATATCTTGGATATCTCTTGGTATATCTATTTGAAGTAATATATATGTTATGAGGGATATGATGATGGTCAACTTGGCATAGATATAGTATGGTTCTTATACACGGGTCTCTCTTGTGATGGCCATGCCTCTCATGGACAAGGGTCCATCTTGTTGTTTTGAAAAGGTATGAAGTTTGTACATGTTCTTATGATTATCTCTTAGCATACTTGATGGTGATATTAGCATAGATGTTGATGCATAATTTGTGACGATCATGCCATATATCTTGGTGATTTGTTTATGTAAACAATGGTGATTATCTGGACATATTGTATGGATGGTCTTGACATATATCATAGTGATTATCTCGGCATAGTCCATGGTTATATTGTGTCATATGGCTCATCTCTTATAATGTTCAATGTTTCGGAAATGTCTATGATGTAAAAGTTGAGGATCAAAATGACATCGATGGTTGATTATTTCTGGGTATATATTTGAGGCATGTACAGGGTGATATAATGTGACTGATGTAGAGATAGTGTGACAGTGATTGTGACGTTGTGACATTGGCAGTGGTATTGTGATAGAGGTAGTGATTGTGGCATTGATATAGAGATGCGGTGATTGTGACTGACACAGTTATAGAGGTACATAGACATAGATACAGTTACAGAGACAGAGATACATGTACAGATTGACAAAGACAGTGATTGGGGCATTGTAATAGAGATAGTGATTGTGACTAGTTGACAAAGGTAGTGATACAGGTGCAAGGACAAAGGTACAAGTACAGATTATCAGAGACAGTGATACAATGATCATTATAGATTGTTTCTTATATTCATATCAGGGCGGCAGGACGGGGTAAGGGTAGGAGATTGTAGTCTCCTTCTGATTGGTGCCTGATAATTGTGAGTTGGTGCTTACTGAGATTTGGAATCCTCTCTACGGGTTGGAACCTATGAACTTAGGGGGTTGTATCCTCCTTTCAGTTGGAGATGATAAACTAGGGGGTTGGAGCCTCCTTCTAGTTGGTGCTAGAAAATCAAGGAGTTGGAGCTTCTTTTTAGCTGGTGTTGGTAAACACATTGAATGTAATATTCATATTACAAACAAAATCTTTTGTGGTTTTCTCCCATTTGGGTTTCCACGTTAAATCTCTTGTGCAATGTGTATGATTTGTATGTGATGGTGAATGATATTGTTTATGGTTGATGTTACATATTAAAAGTGATAAAAATTTCTTAATATTGATTCACCTCCCTCTCAGTATTGTTGAATATTCCAACAAATGTGCATGCCTCTACTGTTATTTGTTGTGATAATCAGGGTGTTATTCAAGTTTTCGATAATCAAGTTCTTCATAGCAAGATGAAGCATGTCTAACTTCATGTTCATTATTTGAGATAGTTGATGCAGGAGAATGTTGTCACTTCTTTATTGTAGGATATATGATTAGGCCACTGATATCTTTACGAAGCCTTTACACAAGCTAAGTTTGTCAAAGTTCGGGCTATGCTTGGGCTTTAGGAAGCTGCAATTATGAGGGGGTGTTTTGAGCAAGTAATTTCACCTCCTGAGTCTCGAGAGCATTGTGTTGATAGGGAGTTATTGGAACCTACAACATCGATGGTTCATCACACCTCTAGATCTTCTAGAGAAAATCAATCGATAGACAATAGGTGACTAGCAAAGTAGTTGAATGGAGTCGACAAAGTGACTGGATTGTCGGTTATACAAGTGGCTAAATGGTTGGCACAACCATGGATATCACGACTACACCAACCAACTATTATTTGGGACGTTGTGGATTCTATGGAACCAATTTGGACAAAACAACCATATTTGTGGACAGGTTCTTCCTCACTTTAAGAATCTAGTTAGATATAGATGTGAGAATTGATTCACATTAGGATCTTGGAGCTAAGGGAATCCCCACAATTCGAGTTTACTCAATAATATGCAGAAAAAATAGTGGAAAAGATGAAATTAACACATAGAAATGTAGTCAATAACACAATTTATTATGACTGTCCAACATGTAAATATGTCTAGATCAAGTTTATATTAGATTAGAGAGAAATCATTATCCTTTGGATGCCATCTAGATGCATACATGTGTCCTACTATGATTTGACCTCAAAACCCCCTAGATGGACCAATGAGCTCCATAACCATCCAAAACGGTCACGAATGTTAGTGTGAACAGGGTTGGAGCATGCTGGAACATAAATGAGGGTAGGATAGGCGTGGGTGAGCACATGAGTGGGAGTGGATCAAGGAAGCAATAAATGCCCAAGGAGAGCCAAAAACCACCAAATACATGCACTAGCGCCTATGGTCAAACACTTTCCCTTATTTAATGGATGGTAAGTGAACGAAGATTGACCTGTCATTAATGAGGATGCCTGGATAGTTATAATGATCAAACTGGAGCACGTCAACTGCAGTAAAAGAGTCGAAATCACCTAATAGACCAAGGTTGATCAGCATAGCCTAGTTTTTTACCATATGACATAAGCATGAAAGCTAATGAAAATGTATCCTAGGTGTATGACCATGGCACTAAGGTGGATTAATGCTCTAAAACCCCCCTTAAGAATAAATTAGTACAACTTATACCAAATGATTATGGAGGCATTGGCAACTAAGGCTCAAGCCACCTCTTACAACAAAAATTTTATTAGTCCATATAACCAAGGTAAGGAGGAAAACCCCATGAGAATAAAACCTCCCCTCCAAAATGGACATGGAGTAAAATCTGAAAGTGAATATTAACCATCACCATGTGTCACCCACTCCAAGAAGGTATCTCAGAAAGGTGAATGTCTTCTTTGTTAAGCTCTTGGTGAAGATGGCAATAGTTTGCTATGCATATGGGCAATATTGCAAGGATATAACATGTTCATGCACCAAGCTCCTAATGTAGTGCATGTGTATCTCAATGTGCTTGGTCCTCTACCTCTGCACTTGTGGAAATATTGATTGCACTTTGATTGTGACACCAATGACTATGGGTGAATCAAATGCAAATCCAAGTTCCCCAAGAATACCTTGCAACCATACACATTGTGTAGCTACATTCACTGCTCCTCTGTACTCAGCCTCAGCTGAAGAGAGGGATATGGTGTGTTGTTTCTTGCTTTACCAGCATATGGGACCATGTTCAAGCATGAATACATAACCTGAAGTGGACTTTCTATCAATGTAATCTCCATCCCAATCAGAATCCGTAAATCCAACTAGTTCTAGTGGAGAACCAGCAGCATAGTGTACCCCAAAGTGTTTGGTTCCTTGCACATAATGCAGGATCAGTTTGGCAGACTTCCAGTGGATCTCATGAGGTTGCTGCATATATCTAGAAACAACACCTATATCATATTCCAAATCAGGTCGAGAGTGTGTAAGATACGGTAAACTCCCAACTAGTTGTATGTACAACAAGTTGTCCACCAATGGAGATGCACCAAAATCACCTAGTTTTATTCCTAAAAGGAATGGGCACTTGGATTCCTTAAATTCAGCCATTTTTAACTTCAATAAAGGGTCGTCAACATACTTTAGTTGGTTGAACTTGATCCCTGCTTTATATTTCTCAATCTCTAGTCCAAGAAATTGCCTCAACAATCGAAGGTCAGTCATGGAGAATTCACTGTGCAAAGAAGACTTAATTGATCCAATCTATTTAGTGCAGCTACCTGTAATAAAAATGCCATCAACATACATCATTATGACCTACAATAATTCACCAACATTCTTCAAATACACATTAGGATCATATTTACATCTTTCAAAGCTAAGTGATAGCAGAAAATTGTCCATCTTGGCATACCAAGACCTGGGGGCTTGCTTGAGGCCATAGAGAGACTTATTTAACCTGCATAAAAGTGAAGTATCATGAATGAAAACTTCATGCTACTGCATATAGATCTCCTCGTGAAGGTCACCATGAAAAAAATCACTCTTCACATCCATGTGGTGAACCTCACAGTGTTTAGATGCAGCAATGTCTAAAACTAGCCTGATATAGTCCATCTTTGCAATCAGTGCAAATGTATTTGTATAGTCCACTCCTTGGACTTGAAAGAAGCCTTTAGCAACCAAAATGTCCTTATACTTGATATCAGAACCATCAGCAGTCACTTTGGTCCTATAGACCCACTTGCATTGCACTAGATTCCTCTTGGAGGGCAAGGGAACCAATTCCCAAGTCTCATTGTCTTGCAATGACTTCAACTCTTATTGAATGGATGTTTGTCATATTGGGTCAAGTGATGCTTCCTGGTATGTATGAGGATCAGATCCAACCATCTTAAAACATCTATCAGTAATATTCAATTCACAAGTAGAGTAGGCATCGTGAAATTGAAATCTAGTCATCCTAGAATCTAGTGGATCACCAACAAGATATCCATCTGCTTCAATGGTTTTCTCAGCCCACTTGGGCCGAATGGGTGAGCCATGACCCGAATTCATGTCATCATCATAATAATAAATATCAGAATCAGGAAAATTAGATAAGGATTCATCACTTACATCATCATGGAGTGGAGGATGTGAGCATTCCCCTTGATCTAGTTCGGTCTCTTGCATGAGGTCTTCTTCGAACTGTACACTCCTTTCGATGAATGTTTTCTAAGATGAGGGAGAAAATAGATTGTATCCCTCTTCATATTCAGCATATCTAACCATAATGGACTCCTTTCTTTGATCTTTCAAGGCCTTTCTCTTCTCGGGAGGAATCATAGCCCAAGCCTTTGAGCCAAAAACCCTAAAATGAGAAACATTTGGCTTGTGGCCACTTCAAGCCTCATATGGAGTTTTTCCATCCAAAGATTTGTGAGGAGATATGTTTTTTACATATGCATCATATTTTATAGCTTCATCCCATAGCTTAGGATTCAAATCCTTTGCTTCCATCATACAGGTTGCCATCTCCTTGAGAGCCATGTTCTTGCACTCTGCAACATCATTTTATTGTGGTGTGTAGGACACTAAATGTTGCATTTGGATGCCACATTCTTCACAAAGCTACTGAAAACTCTTTTTCACATACTCCTTGCCATTGTCATTCCTAAGGACCTTGATCTTGTTCCCACATGCATTCTCAACCAAATCTTTCCAAAATTTGAGAGTCTCAAAAACTTCAGATTTTAGTTTGAGAAAATACACACAACAATACCTTGAGAAATCATCTATGAAGGTCAACACATAACTTGAATTCCCATAAAAGGGTGTGGGAAGAGGACCTATGAGATATGAATGAACCAAATCAAGCACTTGGACATCCCTCCTTTCCTTTCCTTTCTCACATATGCACTCAGCATGATTTCCCACTACACGCCCTTTGCATGTGCCATTGGAGAACTTGATAGAAGGAAGCCCTTCCACCATGCTTTATTTGCTCAATGAATGAAGGTACCTATATTTGATATGACCATATCTCTCATGCCACAACTTTCTTGTCTCATTCACATGTGACAGGAGTGCATTCGCTTGAGTAGGGGAGGAAGTGAGAGAATTTGTACATTCTCAAATCATGATAAACAAAACCCACTGCCACAACTTGTCCTGTAGAGATTTATGATATCTCCATTGCATTTGGAGTAAATGTTACTCTCTTGTATTTACCAGTGTGTGTCATTTGATACACTAAGAGTAGGTTTGTTTCTAGATCAGGCACAAACAACACATTGTTGAAGTACCCATCTTCAAGATCAATCTTGTCAATCCCTTTGGCTTGGATTTCTGAATCATCACCCATAAGAATGGATGGACCATTGTAAGGATGCAGGTCCGAGAAGGAATCTTGCATGGAGGTCATGTGCCTTGAGGCGCCTAAATCTATGATGAAGTAATAAGAGCTTGATGATCTAGCAACCAATTCATGGCAACTTTCTTTGTTGTCTGAGCTTGAACGTCCCTCTTTCTTCCTTGTGCTTTCTGACAATGGGATGTTGTTCTTATCAAGTAGTCATTCCATCATGTAACTGGTCTTATTCATGCATGCACTCTCTGTTTGTCGACCCTTTTTATAGTAGCTTCATTTCGTCTTCCCTTGCTTCTTCTTGTCTTTTTCCTTGGTAGGATTCGAAACCCCATCTGAAGATTTTGGCTTCTCCGGCTTCTTCTTCTCTTGCTGCTTCAAATATTTGGCTTTCTTCTTGCCTTTGGCTAGATTAGAAACTCATACAGCAAGGTCTTTATCCTTACTGGATTTGATGGTACCCATTTGTACGAGCTTGTCTTTCTCTTGAGACAATGACTCCATGAAGTCTGCCAAAGATGGCATCCTCCAATTTCAAGTTGTGAGTTTGCTAGAGTGGAATGTTGACACAAACACTGAATACTCGATTCCTAGATTCAAAATTATGGACAAGATCAGATGCTCATCTTTCTTTTCAATGCCACACTGTTTTAGTTGAAGCACCAATGATTTGAAACTTGGTGTGGAAGTCCAGGATTGTCTCAAAGTGAGTTGGGATCAGTGAGATCAATTCATTTTCGAGTCGGTGGCCTCTCATCTCATAAGTATTCCCAAACAATGACTCAATATTGAGCCATACCTCATTGGGTGTTTTCATACTATCTACATGGAACAGAAGGTCTCTCGAAATGTTGAGACAAAGAATCCCAAATGCTTCATCAAGCCTGTTGAAGTACTTCGATTTCTCCACAGCAGAGTTGGGTTCGACCTCAGTCCCCATGATGACTCTGTACAGGCCTTTCGAACTCATCTAGATCACCATTTCATCCTTCCATTATAAATATTTTAATGGAGTAAGCAATACATGAGTCTGCTCCATTTATTCTTGCGTACTGAGTGACAGAAGCAATGGTTCTACCTGCAATGAAAACACTCAATTTTTTCTGGAAAATGCCCTAAAAAGCAACTCAAACACTTTGGATTTGATTTGAAAATACAAAGAGCTCTGATACCATGTGATAATTTATTCACAATAGGATCTAGGAGCTAAGGGAATCCTCACAATTCGACTTTACTCTCAAATATGTAGAAAAATAGCAGAAAAGATTAAATTAACACATAGAAATGTAGTCAATAACACAGTTTATTATGACTATCCAACATGTAAATATGTATGGATCAGGTTTGTATTACATTAGGGATCAATCGTTAGCCTTTGGAGTCCATCTAGATGTATACATGTGTCAGACTATGATTTGACCTTAAAACCCCCCTAGGTGGACCAATGAGCTCCCTAACCATCCCAAACGGTCATGAATGCTAGTGTGAACATGGTTGGAGCATGCTGGAACATAAATGAGGGCATTCTAGGTGTGGGTGAGCACATGGGTGAGTGGGAGTGGCTCAAGGAAGCAATAAATTCCCAAGGAGAGCCAAAAACTACCAAATACATGCACTAGCGCCTATGGTCAAACACTTTCCATGATTTAAGGGATGGGGAGTGCACCAAGACTGATTTTCCATTAATGAGGGTGTCTGCACTATCAGAATGATCAAAGTGGAGTGCCTCGACTGCAATAAATGAGTCCAAAACACCTAATAGACCAAGGTTGATCAACATAGCCTAGTTTTGGACCATATGACATAGCATGAAAGCTAATGAAAATGTATCCTAGGTGTATGACCATGGTACTAAGGTGGATTAATTCTCTAACAATGGAAACTATAAATACGAGACCCTATTGGTTGTCTAATAAATCGCTCTGATATTTTTATCTTGCTTATTATGCATTGGGATGTTCTGATCATGATGTGATGTGCTTAAGTGCTTCAACGGTGTCTTTAGACACCTCCTTTCTTCTTGAAATATTGTGCCCTTCTTTTATTTTTGTTATTTTATATAGTTAGGTTTAAAGGTTTCACAATAGGAAGCTCAAGTATTATTATGGTAAGCTTGAGATTGAAGGTGATTACTAGTTGTTATTCCTATTGGGTTATTTTCCTAGTTGTAATTAGGCACTTCTATGGAGAATTGTAGTTTCTTGTTTGTGGGCACGTCAATCATTCATACAAAGAAAATCTTGGGTTTTCTGCTAGTTCTCAGCAACAATAGTTGAATCCTAATCTCTAGGGTGGTTATCCCCATTCAATTACCAATGGTATGAGAAGGAAATGAAATGGATGAAGGGGACATCAAGGTCGAGGACGATTCCATTAGCCTTGAGTTATGTAAGAATTTGAGGCTTCCACCACAATGTATAGGAAAATAATCCCCGCCGAAGTTCAACAGTAAATCTCTTACGCTAAATATTGGATGAAGATGGAAAAATATATGGTTGATGATGAGTAAGAGGAGTAGGATATGCAACCTTTGGTCCTCAATGCATGAAATTTTGATGCCTATGACACTAAATATTTTAAATTGTTGTCCTCTATTGGAAAATGAAATTATTGTTGGGGAAGGAACTAGTGGATAGCACGGAGGAGCATAAGGAGATTATAATATAGTTGAATGAACTTAGGTTAGAAATGTTGATGCTAAGATCAACCTTATTACCAAGGCCACCATTGATTTCAACTTTGCAGGAAAGGAGTACATGTTGGAATAGTAGAGTCAAGCTAAACTAGTTAACCTATCTAAACCAACAACATATCATAAAAGATAAGAAGGAGAAAAGGAAAGGACAAGAGAACACCGATATATGTGGTTCACCCTAATGGGTTACATCCACGGGAAGGTAGTCTTCTATTATCTCCAGAATGTCTTCTCTAATCTTACAAGAGAGCAAAGCACAAATACCCCAAAGAATATAGATGATGTACAATAGTGTCACAATAGTACCACTACTACATCAAGAATACATTGTTATGTAGAGACTCACTTAACCCTATTATATACTAAGAGATGAGGAGGAATTACTCTCACATATTGCATGTGGGATAATATAATTCTCCAAAATAACATCTCTTAATACAATACCATGGACAAATACTCTACACAAGTAAATACAACACCATATAAATATGGGTTAAATGTATTACTCTTTTACATAAGATTGTAGACAACTTCTGACATAATACAAAGACATTATTACCTTCCAAGGAATATAATATATTCCAACAGTACGTAGTTAAAGAACATTCTTCTACCCAGGTTAAGGATGCTCCTATAATATCTCTTTCTAATGATGATCAAAATACATATTTTTTCTATCGGTGTTGTCATTTTGATCTCAAGATACCCTAGGTTTTATCTCAGAACATCTAAATTCCATTGTTAAATACTCTTAGAATAGAAAATTTTAGAGACAAGGAAAGTAGGACTATGTTGATTCACAATGACAATCTTATATTTTGTAGTGGTTTGGTTTCCTCCATGACAAAACAGCATACTAATAGTCTTTATACTCTCTTTTGATTAATATAATTTTAGCCTAGCTTACCAAAAAAAAAATTGAATAATTTAAAATAAAGAATAATAATTAAATTAATAAAAATAATCAAATCATGAATAATAACTAGGTTACAACTTTGATGCTAAGATGATTGGTATAGTGCAAAACGTATTTACTTTGATGTTATAACAACACAAAATGAATAATAACGACACTAATGTAACATTAACACAACACAAAAAGGAATAATAACTACGCAACAATGACCCTAACATGATGCATGTGTGATGTTATGCATGACTCTAATAGGACACACACACAAAAAAAACATAAACAATGCATGTGACACTAACACAATGCAATAATCATGTAAAACATTGCTAATAAGGCACAATAATGATGCAACTGTGTTGCAAAATAACTAAAATGTTTCATTTTTCAACGCTATTGTGACTCTAATACTATGAAAAACGGTGCCCCATTTTAAATTTTGGCTCCCACATCAATGCAATATGATGCTAACAAGATGCAAAGTTAACACAATTAAGTGTCTTTGTAAGTTTTTTTCAATAAAATGTTACACAAAGTGACGTTAACGTGATGTAACACAATTGAGTGACTTTGTAATTGTTTTTTGCAATAATATGTTACACAATGTGATACTAATGTGACACAAACACATCATTTGCATCATATTTTTCATCACTGCAACAACGCCTTGTAAAGTGTACATCAAAAATGATAATACAAAGTTGATGAAAATAATGAGGGCCCCTTTAGCGTCATGTTTTTCAAAGAAGACACTAGGATACAATGCTATTGAAAAATCTACTACTCTATATTGTTGTAGTGATGGTATTCTATGGGTGACATATAAGCAACTAGTTGTGGCAAGGAATCGAATTATTGATAACACTCTGCATTAGCCAACATAGGTCAATATCTATTAAGGTGTTAAGAGTGAGAGGGTTACTAGATCAACCATCGTGAATAGTAGCCAGCCATGAATGATTATGTTCTTCCATGGTCAACAAGGTCAAAAAGTTTAGTCTATAGTGCTCAACAATGGTTAATAGTAGGCAATGATAGTTGATATTGTCAATGAGAGTGGAGGGTTGATGGACTAATGGAGTCATTATGTTGCAATGTTTATGGGTGATGGGATTATCAAGTTGTGAGATCAATGGATTAATACAATACAAATGGGAAAATTGTTAGTGGACCTCTAGGTCAATGGACAATGGGACAATGCAGTTATTATGGTGAAGCATGGTGAATATAGTCTATAGATTCATATTCAACATAGACCATTATGGCCAATGATGTTCAAAAACAAGAAAGAAAAGAAAAATGTTCAAGGATTAGTACGTCACTACTCTTAGTGGGTTTAGGGTGTATAGTGGATTAGGTCGTTCATGCACTAGTTGGCTAATTGTGGCAAGTTACCATGGTTAAGGTCATAAGGTGTTAAGCAATGATTGCAACAGTGATTGCATGAGAGGCCATAAAGGTTGTGCCAAAATGTATCAAGTGTATATTGTGTTTGGGCTCAAAGTGTATGAGGGAGTTATATTTTTCAAGGTCGCAATGTGTCAAAAGATGATTGTTAAGGGCCATAATGGGCTAGGAGGATCATTGTGTATGTGATCATAATGGCTATAATATAAATAATATAAAGATATAATATTGATCAGGGCAAACATATTGGTGGGAGATTTTAACCATTATTGGGGAGAGTGGCAAAGTTGATAGTTCATGAGCGAACCACGTCCCTATTAAAAATTTGCATCGATATTGTTATTTTTTTTTTTAACAGAAACAGAAAGGAAATTTATATAAAAGTAGTTGTGCACAGCCATTCAATACAGAAGAGAGTACCAGAGTATCTGTGCTTGACAGAGAAGAAGCACAAGGAGGTCATCCACTGAGTTTCCCTAAACACTTCAAAATGGTTCTGATCAAAACTCTTAAAGCCTGGGGTTGTATAAACCCTTACAAACTGTTTGCATAATAGAAGACAGAAATACATTTAACATAGCTACGTAAAATAAAACTAAGGATTGCCTCTTGGCTGCAAGACTGATTCCTCCTCCATTGGAAGCACGACGTCATCAGAGGCTACATGAACTCGACTGCTCTGGTTCATGGAGATGAGTTTCTGAAGGTCCTCAGCAATCCTTTCAACCTGACCCTGAACTTCACAAAGACGACTCTCATTTTCATCAATACGCGAATCTTGGTTACTAATTTGCTACGAGGTGTAACTGATTGTATCTTCCATCTTCTTCACCACCTGAGCCATCTCTCTGTTATCCATTACACTGATAGAAAGCAGCTCGTAAAGGCGCCTTAAATTCTTCTTAATATCCACGAGACCTGCATTCTCCCCATGCTGTGCCATATCACTAGCTTTTGACAGAGTGATACAAGCTAACTGCTTCTGAATGGAGAGAACAGAACTGGAAGAGGCCACAGAGCTGTTAAAGCAAGCACGAAGAACCTGAAGCTCTTTAAGCAAACGAAGCCCGCTGTCACCACAAGCCAGAGTTCCCACGTCTCCATTTTTCCACCCAGTGTACCTGCAACCGATAACCAAACTGCTGTCCCAATTGCCTAATGGAGCCGGAGTCGAAACTGAAAGGGAGAAGCATGAACACGGGGAGAAGGCTGCAAGAGCCACCCTCTCTTTCACCACTGAGCGAATACAGGGAAGGACCTGCCACGGAAGACCATGAAAATGCCCTTCTCCTATACCAGAGATAACATGCAAGAGAAAACTCAGAGCATCAAACGAACCAGGGCCAAGAAGGGAGGAATAATGGGAAGACATAAGGCGTCCCATAGAAGCCATAACGAAATCCGAAATGAAAATTGGAGCGTGCGAGGGAGTGTTAATTAAATCCCCGAAAGGATGGGCCTTTAAAACCAGAGGAAACGGGAGGGGCGGTTGCCAGCGAAGGGACCACGCGGCAGCGGGAGCAGAGGGGGTAGGACGGGGCCATAAAGGAGACAAGACGGCAAAGGAGATGGCTGCGAAGGACGAGCGGGAGGGATAAGGCTTGAGAAATGAAGGGAAAGAGGAGGGGAGGAAAGAAAAAGAGGGGGGGCCAAGAGAACCCAAAAGGAGGGGGGATAGAGATGAAAAAAGAAAGAGAGAGGAGGGATAAGGAGGAGCGGGCGAGAAAGGGGGGAAAAAAGAAAGGGAACCAAGACTCTGTTTTCCATGGAATAGGGAATTGAAGGGCCGGAAGGGGGGCTTCCAGCGCCACCAGTTAAGGGATAGATTTGTGAATAGGGCGATTTCCATTCTGTCGATACTGCCCTTGCGGGAGAGAAGCTCCCCCATTTTCCAGACTGTCAGCTGCTGAATTGTTGTGCCGGAGGATGTGATATGCTTCATAGTCGATGGACATAAGGAGCTTTGCTTTTTCATAAAGTCGCTGACATTTGATGGCTCCCTCATTGTATCCATTGATTAATTTATAAATGCAATGCCTAGAATCCCCAATGATCAAGGCCTTGCGAATTTTCTTTTCCTTAAGAATGTGGAGGCTCTGAATAAGAGCCAACCACTCAGCTTCATTGTTGGACCTGATGCCGAGCCCCCAAGCGAATGTATGTTCAACATGTCCTCCGGGATTCAGCAGAATCCCCCCCGCACCTGCCTCCCCAGACATCGATATTGTTATTATTACTAGTAGTAGTAATTATTATTCTTATCATTCTATTATTTTTATTGTTAAATATCAATATTATTATTTTGGGCAATTATTTGGTAAACTTAAGACTTGATAATATCCTCAACAAAAGCTCTATTTTGTTGGTCCATACATACATATTTGTAGATGTCATATATTATTTTAAATGTTTTGTTAGACATTACAAAGATTGTTGTGATAGCCATTCTATGAGATGCTTTTTACGAACTCTATAAATCCCTACATTATAACCATTGATTGAAAAATCCGTGAAAATGGGGAATCAGGATTAGAAATATTGCTTAGCTTTTTTGGGTTGGCAAATCACTCAAAATCTTCTAGTATCTAAGCAAAGAGATTAATTCAATTGTTGATGAAGAGGTGATTCAAACTCATGATAAAGAGGTTATGTTGCATTTATTCTCAAGAGAGAGTGAATTAACTTTTCCAAGAAAAATTATCAATTAAAAGTACACAATAAATAAAATTATCTCGCTTTGTTTTTTCACACAACTACAATGTTGAATAGAGAAAACATGTGCAATTCCTACAAATTAAATGTTGGACCTATTCTAAATAGATTCATCATTGGTTCAATTTTTTTGATATAATTCTTCAGATATTCACTACGATTTTTTATTCTTATTTATTTTATAAAATTGATATAATATTACTATGTTGATTAATTACGCCAATAGGCATATATATCTTAGAATTTTGGGGTGGACTACCATCTATGATTTTTCATCTAGGGACAAGAATGAGACAAGTGTATTGTCCATTTTGATTCTATGGACGTCGTCCAAAATTAATAATTAATAATTTCAAAAAAATAAAATATGGCTTAATTAAGATGTGATAAGTACACTTAGTGATAGTTGTAAAAATTAAAATTAATCTTCAACTATTCGATTATTAGATACAACTACGAGCTTAACTCCATATACAACTAGTAGCTTAACTCCAATGATTCTAGAACTATTAGCTTAACTTCAACTCTAATCACAGTTATATTTCATAATTATTAGATACAACTATTAGCTTAACTCCAATGATCCTACAACTATTAGCTTAACTTCAACTCTAATCACTTAAAGCTTAGTCCAACTGCATTTGGCATCTAGGAATCTAGCTAATGTGTAGTCATGTAAGAGTCGAACTCCTAATAAACTCCTCCAAACTCCTAATAAACTCCTGCATCTCGTAGTTGGGCATCTAGCTAATATACAGTTCGTATTACATCTTTAGGTTTTTCATATAGATATAATTAGGTTTTCGATTCTTTTTAAAAGAGGTTAGTCTAACTCATAATTAATAATTTAAAAAAATAGCTTAGTTAATATCTGATAAGTACAATTTGTGATAGTTGAAAAAAGCAAACTTCAGCTTCTATGCAATTATTAGCTTAAATACATTGACGATACAACTATTAGCTTAACTTCAACTCCAATCATGACTTTTACTTGAATTGCAATTGCTAATATATTAACTTTTAAATTAATTGTTAGATACAACTATTAGCTTAACTCCAATAATTCTACAATTATTAGTTTAACTTCAACTCTAATCACAGTTATATTGGATAAATATTATATTAACTCCAATGATTCTACAACTATTAGCTTAACTTCAACTCTAATCGTGGTTATATTGGATAACTATTAGATTATTCCAATAGTGATACAATTAGTTAATTAAATTTCGATGAACTCCATCTCTTAGAATGAAAAGTTGACCTTGACTGCAGTGAAACCATGAACCAAGAATAATCACTTAGGTAATGTGCAACTTATGTGACAACTGAACTCCATCTGGGAGTTGGGAATTGAGTTAATGTGCATAAGGCTTAGTCTAAGCTTTATATTAACTTTTAAATTAACTATTAGATACAACTATTAGCTTAACTCCAATGATGATACAACTATGAGCATAACTTCAACTATGAGCTTAACAACCATAAATTAAGTGGTTGTTATATTAGCTTAACTATTAGATGCAAGTAATTGACACATTCTTTATTAAAAAAAACATTATCAATATGTCAAATATATATCTCTCTGCTTATTTCGAACATATTAATCTTAGTAATATGGTCATTGCTAGTTATATGTATATATGTTATTATTAAAAATATTATATATATTTTAAAACATTTTATTTAAATCTACGTTAAACTAATTAAAAATTCATATACTTTTTCTCCCAAGTTTAAAAGCAAAAATGATAATTTAAAAACTTGTTTTTGTATTTGTGACAGAAAAAAATAAAATACTACTTTTATATTCATATACTTTTATCTGTATCATTTTTTCTCCCAAGTTTAAAAACAAAAATGATAATTTAAAAACAAATATGATATATATAAATTTTGTTTTTAAATTTGTGACAGAAAAAGTACAATACTACTTTTATATATGGTTTCTTGCACATCATTTGACACTAATGCATCTCTGGTTAAGGCCTCGAGGCATATTTTTTATTGAATTTTTTTGACAAAATTAAAAAATAAATATATATATATATGAGAATTCATGTTAAGTTTTATCCAAACTAAATAAAAATAATTAACACAGAATGGATACACATCATTAATTGTGTTTCTTTGAAATCGAAAAAAATATAATGTCAACAAAACACAAATTTAGTCTACTACATGTTAAGAAAATTGAAACATAATTATTATTTTTAATAGTGTGTTTATTGGTGTGATGATTTTATTTATTTTTTTAAATGGGAATTTTGTATTTTTTCATTCCCAAACATAAAATAATTGCCACTTCTTATCGGGCCGTGATATAAAGATCAAGTGAGAGAGCTAATTTTCAAGGATGTTTCATAAAATAATTACAGTAAATTGTCCTTACATTTTCACCGTTGTGTTCTTTGTTCTTCTATATTTGTGTGACTGTGGCAATGTAGGATCTTCACACAGCTATGTGTATACTGGCACGAACATTTTTTGGCAACAACACATCAAGCATTTTTGTGTGGTCCCCCAACTCTCACAAACATTTTTCATAAAAAAAAAAACACAAGAAGCAACATCCCTCCTTATTTGGCAACAAGTCCATCATTGCAAGTATGATAGTTATATCATGACATAAAGCAGCGTTCCATAATACTTGGTTAAAGTTTTAATATTTTTATAACATATCAAAGTTTAATTGAGGAAGCCCACAAAGGTTTACAATCCATGATCATATGATATTTGAATGATGATAAAATAAAAATAAAAATTGTAAAGATGTAATTTTAAATTTTTAAATAAAACTATATTTTAAAGTTTTTGTAGTTTTTTTTTTCATAATTTATTTATATAACTTAAAATTTAGTGACAACTACTCATGAAACTTCAAATTTAGTGCATAATTAGTTTAGATGAACTTAAAATTTAGTGCATAACTAGTTTAGATGAACTTAAAATTTAGTGGCATTGACTTGTTATACAAAGCATTCATGGAACTCTGTAATAATTGGTTACATGATAGTACTCAATGGTTGATTGAAAATATATTTGTTACCATAAGTTAAATTATGAAAATTTCGTTTAATTTGTTAAGTGGCTTGATTATTTCTCTTGTCTATATCTAAAGTTTATTAAAACATTTGTTTAAAATTTTAAATTGATTGAAGATATATTCGTTATCAAAATTTAGTGAGAATTAGGCTTAATTTATCAAGTAGCTTCATTATTTTTCCCAAAACATCATGTTTAAAACCTTAAATTGATTGAAGATATATTTGTTATCAAATGTTAAAATGAGAATTAGGTTTAATTTATTAAGTGGCTTAATTATTTCTCCTAAGTTTATATATAAAGTTTGTAAAAACATCATGTCAAATAAAATTCTTGGGTTGATTATTGTTTGGATAGAAATGTTAAATATTTATATTAATTGTTCTTAGGACAAATGTATTGATAAAAAAAGGTTTGTTAAAAGTTTTAATGTTGATTTTTACCATAAAAGACAAATGTGATCATGTTATTGAAAGTGGAGTATTTTGAGTTTGTAAGTTTTTACTTTCTTGGAATTTTGAGGATATTTGAAACCTAACATTTTTTATTTTATAGTAAAAAAAATCAAAAACTTTGTATGATATCATATAAATAATTTGAGAATGTTTAAGGCCAACAATTTTTATTTTTATATTTGAAATTTTGTAAACCTGCATACGAAATCATATAAACAATTAGATGGAATTACACACAAGTTCACCATTCAAGTGAACCTAAAAATTGATCGAACATAAGCATACACATAGGGTGGCAAAGGTTCAAGGGAGAATTTCATATTCTCAAGTTAATCTTAAGACAAACATGGGAATATGTTCATGCAAAACAATTTATGAAACAATGTTTGTGTTCACAAACACAGGGGGCAAATTCCAAATCCAGCATGTGTTAAGTGAATTGGTAAGACAAGCAAAGCACCAATTGCTTCTTTGGATCTTGAACCAACATGCATTCATTCGTAATAACAAATACAAATCTTTAAAGTAATCATTAATGGGGAGTGTTACACATAATGAGCATTTTGATATAGTCATAGTTAAACAAATTAAAATGCTATAGTGTTCACTTGAAGGTTGAGTATTAAGACAGTTAGAATCTAACTATGTATTATATGTCATGTATAATAAAATTTCACATGTGGAAGTAGGTGTCGAGAATATGTCATTAAAAAAAATTGTAAATGAACAAGGGATAAGAGATTTGGAAAAAATGGAACTCCCTTACATTAGTAAATATATCCATGGAGTGAGGGGAGATACATGTAGTGGGGGCCTCGAAGTGATGATGGAAAACAAGAAACATTGTTTGTGGGGGGCCTCAAAGTGATGATGAACAATCACGCAAAAGTTATTGCATTGTATCAAGGTCCACTTATATTGCAAGCCTAGGTAGCAAAAAGGATCATTGTCCTTTGTGTTTCCATGCTTATTATTGGACAAATAGAGAAAGCAAGATTACATGCTTCTTTCCAAATAACTCTTGAAACTTCTTCAAATAATGGTTGTTCAAATTTTTCAAATTTGCATTCCCCATAAAGAACAATCTTCAACATGTCACTATTGTGAATTATGAACAAAAACAAGTGACCTAACTTATGATTTCTCAATCCATAGTCAAATAGATCATCTTAGTAGTTTTATGCTTCATGTTCGTAGCCAACATACCTTCAAAAGTAGCCCTCAAGTGATTTCTAGCAATTATGATGGAGTTTCAGCAAACTTTATAAATCATTTTCTCACAAAATACAAACTGGATTCCTATGAAATTTTCCAAGCAAATTTCTACCACTCCAATGCTTTTGTATACCAAAAATAAGGGCTATATGATGCATGGATATCGAGATGTGAGAATAAAGGCCTCAAGTGATTTCTAGCAATTCTGATGGAGTTTTAGTGACTATTTCAGCAAACTTAAATCATGTTCTCACAAAATACAAACTAGATTCCTATGAAATTTTCCAGGCATGTTCATATTGTTCTCATTCTTCTCCATACCAAAAATCACAACAACCCATTTCACCAATCCCAAGATATAAGTAAATTATCCATGTATCAACAAATAAGCCACTACATGTGTTTCGGCAGGTGTATCAGCAAACTTCTTAAACTAATTTCTCACAAACGACAAACAAGGTTTGACTAAAATTTTTCACTAGTCTAATGCATCTCCACACCAAAAATCATAAAAACTCACATCACGAATTTCGAGAAAAAAAACCCAAATTGGATGTAGATGATGATGGTCATTTTCTCGAAACCCATGAACTATATTTTCCTGAACATTGGTGAGAATATTCTCCTTACCATAATTCTACTACTCACAAAAAAATCAAAGCCATTGGATGCACAAATTTCAAGATATAGGCAAAATGGTTGTATGTCATGATGGCCATTTACTTGAAAGATGTGCATTGGATCGAGCTTAAACTTATTGGGTTTATGCATCCTGCCTTGGTTCTTCTCCCCTCAAAATTTCATGAAGACCTAGTTAACCATTAAATTGCAAGATCCTTGAAATATTTTCCGCATTTTATATAGAACAAATGTGCATGAGAAAAATGACATGAATGGAAAAGAAGAAAACAAACCATTGTGCACAGTAATTCCTCCCCCAAACTAAGTACACATCATGTCCTCATGTTGGCCTGGAAAACAAATAAATTTTGTTGTTGCAATCCTAACAATGATGGGCATAAAGACTCATTGAAGTAATGGGATAACATGTTTTCTCTTTTAATGGTTCCATCGTGATAGAAAATTTCACACAAAATTGATTCCAAACTTGTCCATTGTAGTAAGAAATGACAAACCAATCAGAAAATCCAAAACCCCAATACACTTCCAAAAGATAAAGCACAACCTTGGCATGGATATTTGAAGCAGATAAATAGAAAGTAGCAACATTAATATACCCATTCTAGCAGCTTCCTTCTTCCTTGTTTCTCCATTGTGTAGGCTACCATTACTGTGCCAATCACAATTGAAGCTCTCATAAGAGAACTTGCAGTAGCATCAGAGGGTAGGCCCTCAGTCCAAAATACTGGGGTGGAGTAATACCCAACTATATTTACTAAAAATATGTTAAAAGGAAAACAAAGTTGTAGAAGAAGTTCAGAATATATTGTAAAACAATGGCAAGGTTGATATCAAAATAGACCAATACATCATGATGGAACCATTATTTGCATCAGATCTAGAAATATGAAGAGCAATGGAAAACCTTATGGAAATATATTTATAACCATAACAAATTTCATCCATTGTCATGGTTGAATGAAGGTTCCTGGAATGTTCTTTGATTATGCCCTCATTGTGGATTGTTTTGTAACACTTCATAGTTACTCAGAAATGTACCAATGTATACATAACTAAAATGAAATAGGCCTCATACCTTAATTGTGTGCAATAGTTTCAACAGTCTCCTTGACTTTTCCTTGTGTGTTAGTTGGTACCTTCGTTTTCTCTACTATTGGTTCATGACCAAAAAGAAAGGACAGTCAGGATAACATGGTATTCAATGGTTGTATTAAAGTTGTCACAAGTAGTACCATTGTTCAATGGTACTCAATTTTTTCTCTCCAATTGTCATGTATTCTTCAAAATGTTGGTGGGAATGCCTTAGATTATGAGCCAAGAAACCTGTTGATTATATCTTCAAGACAACTCTGCAAATTAACGCAAAATGTTTCACTCATAAACTTGTAATAGGCATTAATGTTATTGATAGGGTGTTGAATATAGTGAAAATAGAAGTAATGCAAATAGAAGCTTCATTCATTAGGACTCATATTTCTAACAACAAGAAACCATGAAGATCCACATGGGGTAGTCGACATCAAGGAATTGTCAACAAAACACCATAAGATCCCTTGACGGTGGCAACAATTATCCTTCCAATACTCCATTATAGATATCAAATGCCTTCTTAATATACAAGAGATGATTTCCAACCCACATGCCATATGTAATGGGTTTCAACTTGATTGCCAATCGAAGGTAACTTGGAGACTCATAACAATTGTGAAGATTTATTGAACCGATTCCTTTCACTTTCCTGGTACGATCAAGTGCCTTGATTTCTGGCGAATGGTATTGTGGACAACATGGTCCTTTTTTGCAATAGTTTCTTGTGTGGCATCAGCAAGGAACCTTCTCATGCTTGGAATGGACTTGAATTGGGTGTGCATGAAGTGGAATCGTGAGGTGCTACAATCAAATGAGAAAGGATTGGAATAGATGGAAAAATATGGCAAGGTGTTTCCCTCATACTAAATGTCACGTACCCATGCCCTAACATCATGCGAAATTAAAATTTCATGGAGAACCTTCACTGTTCATCGAACACAAGGCATGGTCGTGAACCACATCTTGGCATTTCCAACACTGTCACGCTCCCTCCTGTCTTCCATGGATCAGTTCGACGAACTGCAAGGAAAGATCTCAAAGGAGATCGGACGGTGGAGAGAAAACGCAATGGAAATCAATGATCCTAAATGTTCCCGCAAACTAGCGCCAAATCAACGACTTGAAATGCACCCACAAAAATCAACGGTGTGGAAAACCTGACTTGCGGGGTCGAAAAGTTTCCAAAAGTGCAATCACACTTTACGCAACCCGCATCCTGCATCGGAAACAAATCAACAACGAAGAATCGTCCTGCGAAGATCGACGGTGCAGAAACTTAACCTTGCAGGATCGGAAATATAGAAATCGCAACACCGCGACCCATCATCCCGCATCTCGCAATTTGCAGAAGGAAAGTTGTGGAAGGGAAATCTGTGAAATGACGTTTTGCATCCCGCAAAATCCTTAATCCTACAAACTGCGTAAATGAGGATTTCTAGCAGAAAACTCAACTTTTCAACTAAATTCATAGATCAATCTGATCATCCCGGCCATTACCAAACTGGCCAATCTACACTGCAACTTAGTTAAAATGCATTGAAGGGAAAACATACATAGATGCCTATAATTATAGTTATTCAAGAAACAATGCATAACTCAACATAGCAACATGTTCATCACATTCCATCAAGCAAATACAATGCAAGAATTACAATTACAGAGAATTATGTAGACAAGAACACTTATCTTGAAGAAAGCTTGTCCCGCAACCAACTATGTCGCTGCAACGTTCCACCCAACCATAGGCCAGTGTGCTCCTTAATCTCTCAGCAACACTGCCACCCCCGAGTTGGGCATGATTTCCTACAGGGATAAGGGAACACTAGCAGACTCATACATATCCAAGGATGCCATCAAATTCAGCCAAGCCAACACAGTTGAGTTTCATAGGCTATAAGGGAAAACATCCCAACAGATGGGTTTCACATGCCATTCAGCCAATCCATCTCACAATTGGGTTTCACCGACTGATCACAGTCAATCCAACTTTCACCTTAGGGACCAATCAAGCCAACAGATGGGTTTAACAGACTGTACATAGTCAAGCCATCTCACTACCAGGTTTATCAGGATACCTAGCCAAGCCATCATTCACAATTGGGTTTAATAGAATTTCTAGCCAAAGGTTACTCACAATGTCAGGTGCAACAGACACAGCCAAGCCAACATATGGGTTTAACAGGCTACCAGCCAAGAAATCTCTTCAGTTGGGTTTATCATGATTCTAAGGTAATGGGAAGGATGAACTGCTAAGCTAGTGAGATCATCTACAAATCTAAGGACACCTTCACAAGATCTATCTAGCTTGGATCCCCCTATGTCTACACACCCAACACAAGGAAGTGTCCCCTTCTCTGCTCCACAGTCCCTCAGGCTACACCTTCCCTTCCAGTGCTCTTTAGGATGTACATGGCAGGTTCACCAGCCACTCTTATCTTACTGTGATGTTCCACACCAGGTTTATCAAGCACATTCTACGTCTCTCCCATTCCTAAGTCTCACACACAGTTAGACCTAAACCAGGGTTCACAACACAACAACCACAGGGAGACTCTACATCACAGGCTTACTCTGAACATGAGTAACAAAGTCTCATACAGTCTGTAGTTTAGGATAACGCTGCAACACAACAAATAACACAATGTCCAGGGAAACCACACTTCACAGAACGTGAAGGATACATACTGGAGGAGCTCTACTACTCTCCCACTTTCCCACGATGACGAGGAGTGAAGGAGTGAATGAAAATAAAAAATGATCCCCTTCCCAACGTCCTGCAGCTCTCAAAACGTGAGAGTAAAACCAAACACGAACGTGTGGGTCAAGCTGACATACGATTCTGGTGTTTTCTTGTCCTTGCAAGCAAAACGCGACATTCTAGAACTGGGTGCTCTGCCTAATTCAAATTTCCCATACTCTCCCCTTTCCAGCAATAACTACCTCAACCACCTTCTGGCAGAAATAATGGTTAGGAAGAAAATACAAGAAAGAGGGTAGTTGACAGTTCTGATGGGTTCTCCCCATGACACATGGATTTTCCCTAAACAAGTTCAAGGTTAACATTCCCACCCCCTTACCCTTAGGAAAAGCATGCCCCCATCTCATTATTCATTGCATTGACATAGTTGGCTGTGGGTTTTTCATTAATTTGCATATTTACATGATGTTTTCAGACATGCTTGACTTAGCACAGAAACCATAGGAATCAACCATGATCGCCTATATCCAACATCAATCATGACAGGGCCTTGGCCTTGAGCTCCTTGTCATGATTTCACATAATATTTTCATCATATACATTAATGCAACGGGGTCAAAACCGGGGTGTTACATTCCCCTCCCCCTTCAATAGCACTGTCCCCAATGCTTTACAAAACTGAACAAAATGCTACATTGGTACTGCCTTAGTGCTCCGTAAAATGGAACAAAAACAGATGTACCAATCGCATGGCATCCTCCAGCTCCCATGTAGCCTCTTCAAGACCGTAGTGCTCCCATTGCACCTTTACCTGCCCTATAGCTCGATTCCGGAGCAGAGTGACCTTCCTATCGAGGATGCGCATTGGCTCGATTTGGAACTCTCCCTCGGGATCCACCTGACTCACATCCCAATTTATCACATGGTTAGGATCATGTACATATTTCTTAAGAAACGAAACATGAAAAACATTGTGAGCTCTAGTTCTAGTAGGCAATGCAAGTCTATATGCAACTGGCCCTATTATTTCAAGCACTTCAAACGGACCACAATATCTAGGTGCCAACTTGGCACAACTCCCAAGCTTCAAGGAACTCTTCCTTGCCCTCCCTCTGACGTAAACATGATCTCCAACAGTAAACTCTCAGTTCACACTATGCTTATCATCATAGCTTTTATGTCTGTCTTGGGCTATTTTCAAATTTTTCCTGATCTTTACAACTTCTTGCTCCATTTCCCTGAGCAATTCTGGACCAAGCACGATTCTGTTCACTGGATTATCCCAATTCACTGGCGTCCTACATTTTCTACCATACAAAGCTTCATATGGACTCACCCCCAAGGATGCTTGTTGTGCATTATTATAATCAAACTCTACCAAGTGTAAATAATCTTCCCACTTGGTTGGTTCGTCCATCACATACATGCGAAGCATGTCTTCAAGCACTTGGTTAACCCTCTCTGTCTGACCATCAGTCTGAGGATGATATGCAGTGCTGAAGTTTAGCTTTGTACCCAAGTCTGCAAACAAACCCTTCCAAAAATTGGAAGTAAACTTGAAATCTATGTCAGAGACTATTGCCTTTGGCAATCCATGCAATTTGAAAATCTCCTTCATGGAGATCTTTGCAATGTCATCAGTCTTGTGTGTAGACTTAACTGGTATAAAATGTGTTGCCTTGGTCAACTTGTCCACCACAACCATGATGGAATCATGTTGTCTCCAAGTCATTGGCAATCCTATAATAAAATCCATGGAAATAACTTCCCATTTCCATTCTGGAACCGATAAAGGTTGCAACAAACCTGTAGGGTGTTGATGCTCAACCTTTACCTGTTGACATTTCATTCACCTTGAAATATACTTAGCCATGTCCCTTTTCATTCCTGGCCACAAATATTGCTTCCTGGATGTAGCAATTGTCTTTTGATATCCTGGGTGACCAGAATAGGGAGCTTGATGGATCTCATCCATAACAACTCTCCTCATATTTGCTACATTTGGAATATAAATTCTGCCTTTATAAGTAAGAATTCCATCTTCTTCTAATTTATATCCCTCATACTTCTTTCCAAGACTTTGCTACTGCAATTTGTCCTTGACCTACACATACAATTCATCTCCAACAGTATGATTAACAATATGTTGCCTCAAATCTGATTGGAAAATACTAAGAGATACCACATGCATTTCATGCACCTTCCTGCTGAGTGCATTAGCTACCTTATTCTCTTTTCCTTTTATGTGTTGGATTTCAAAATCAAACTCACATAAAAACTCCAGCCATATCGCTTTCCTAGCATTCAGAGTAGGATGATCAAATAAATATTTCAGACCGCAATGGTATGTCCTTAGCTTAAATCTTCTGCCCATCAAGTAATGCCTCCACATCTTGAGAGCATGTACTATGGCTGCAAACTCTAGATCATGAGTAGCATAGTTCTTCTCATGTTCCTTCAACTTTCTTGACTTGTAACATACAACGTGGTTGTCTTTCATAAGGACCCCTCCAAGCCCTTGTCCACATGCATCGATACACACCACGAAATCTTTCTTTGGGTCTACAACCTTCAGTACTAGTGCACTGGTGAGAAGATTCTTCAACCACTGGAAGCTTTCTTCACACCTCGATGTCCATTCAAACTTTATCCCCTTCTTTTGCAAAGAAGTGATGGCATGTGCAACTTTGGAGAATCCCTCAATGAATCTCCTGTAATATCCTGCAAGTCCCATAAAAGATCTCACATCTGTCACATTTCTTGGAGTAGGCCAATTCATAATGGCTTCAATCTTTTCAAGGTCCATAGATATACCCTCCTCTGAGATAATGTGACCCAAGTATTGAACTCTATCTCTATAGAAGTCACACTTCCTCATCTTTTCATATAGGTGATGCTCCCGGAGAAATTGCAATGTCAATCTCAAATGCTCTTCATGCTCTTCCTCATTGTTAGAATAAACAAGAATGTCATCAAGGAAAACAAGAACAAACTTGTCCAAATACCTTTTGAAGACGCTGTTCATAAGGCACATAAATGTAGCTGGTGCATTTGTGAGACCGAATGGTGCCACTACAAACTCATAATGCCCATACCTTGTTCTAAAGGTTGTCTTATGAATGTCTTCATCCTTGATTCTTACTTGGTGGTAACCAGACCTCAAGTCAATCTTGGAAAATACCTTTGCTCCTCTCATTTGATCAAAGAGGTCATCAATCCTAGGAAAACGGTATTTATTCTTCACTGTGACTTTGTTCAACTATCTATAATCAATACACAACCTGAGTGTACCATATTTCTTTCTTACAAACAAAATTAGTGCTCCCCAAGGAGACACACTCGGCCGGATATACTTCTTCTCCAACAACTCTTGCAGTTGCATCTTCAACTCTAGCATTTTTGGTGTACTCATCCTATAGGGTGTCTTGGACACGGGTACTGCTCCTGCAACTTCAACCATAGTTGACTGGTGATATGCCTAGTGGTCCTCTAGTGCTGCATAAATCCTAGGGGCGGCCCTTGCTACTTGACCCACTGTTTCTGCTTCTTGCATGTTGTAAGCTGGCCTTGCACTCTCATTCTCGAGTGGGAAATTCCTGCGCATGTGGGGTCCTCCACATCTCCAACATTGGAAAGGTTCTCTGTTCTACTATGGATCTCTTGGCTTCTCTCCCATCACTTTGGTTGGCTACTTCTCAGCTTGTGATGGTTGATTCTGCTAATTCTTGAAGCTAGAAGGTTTGAAACCTTTCTTCCTTTGGTCAAACTTCTCATTCTTCTTGTCCTTCCATGTCTTATGGTAATCAGGTTTTCCTTTGCTTTGTTCATAGCAATACTTAGCCTTCCTTATTGCTTCTTCAAGAGTTCTAGGTTCATAAAACTCGATTCTGTCTTTGTAAGACTGAGGCAATCCACTCACGAAACGTTGGATTTTCACTCTCTCGTCCTTGATGTACCTGACACACCTTAACAATTCCAGGAACTTATTTGCATATTCTTCCATGGTCTGTTGTCCCAATCTCAGCTCATGGAATTCTTTGATTTTGTCATCATAGTACCTGTCAGAGAGGTATTTCCGCTTGAAATATTTCTGGAATTGCTTCCACTTAAGTCTCCTTTCACTGATATTCTTCACTTGCTTGAAGTGCTCCCACCAAATGGATGCCCTCCCATTCATATTGAATATGGAAACCCTTGCCTTCATGTTTCTCGAATAATCCTGAACTTGGAAGTACTTCTTTATCCCAAGAAGCCAAGCTTCAGCCTCTTGTCCAGTCTTTACTTCACCATCAAACGTAGGAGGTTTAGTCTTCTTAAACTCATCCCAAGTGTAATCCCTATGGGCCTCTTTCTCCTTCCCCTACGAGAAGAAGAGCTTGAATCACCACTGGAATCCTCTGAGTCAGATGACTTACTAGAAGTCCTTTTTCTTCTTCTGGTACTACTCTTACTACCTTCGGGTTTCACTGTACCCTGTCCAGAGTCTATCTTTCTTTGCAATTCTGTTAGACTCTCCAACATAGCAGCATTCAACTGGTGTTGCTTTTCCTGGGCTTTAATCAAGCTTCTCATGGTGGTTGCAATATCTGGCGATGTCTATTGGAATCTCCTTCCATTAGACTCTATGTCATCATTTCCAACTCAGACATTTTCCCCCATGGCATCTCGTGCACGCTCGTAGGAGTCTCGAGCATCATATCCGTCATGGGTTCTCATGGCTGAACCACAACTTACTTTTCCAAAATGTCCTATGACTCTGCAAAATGTGTTACCAACACCAATTGTCAGATACACAGTAATTCAAAATCAAAACCATTTACTTACTGTCACCTGGCCTATCTAGGCTAAATACAGTAACTGACAGCCTCTGATACTACAATGTAGGGTACTCTTGACTGGTTTCTGGTTCATCCAGGCCCAATGCTGTAACCAATAGCTCTGATACCACAATGTCATGTACCCATGCCCCAACATCATGCGGAATTAAAATTTCATCAAGAACCTTCACTGTTCATCGAACACAGGGCATGGCCATGAACCACATCTTGGCATTTCCAACACTTTCACGCTCCCTCCCATCTTCCATGGATCAGTTCGACGAACTACAAGGAAAGATCTCAAAGGAGATCGGATGGCAAAGAGAAAATGTGATGGAAATCAATGATCCTAAATGATCCCGTAGACTAGCACCAAATCGACGGCTCGAAATGCACCCGCAAAAATCAACAGTGCGGAAAACCCGACTTGCGGGGTCGAAAATTTGCCAAAAGTGTAATCACACTTTCCATAACCCACATCCCGCATCCCACATCGGAAACAGATCAAAGGCGGAGAATCGTCCCGTGAAGATCAACGGTGCGGAAACTTAACCTTGCAGGATCGAAAATATAGAAATCGCAACACTGCAACCCTGCATCCCACATCCCGTAAGTTGCGGAAGGAAAGTTACAGAATGGAAATCTGTGGAACCCACAATCTGCGAAATGACGTTCCACATCCCACAAAATCCTTAATCCCACAAACTGTGCAAATGAGGATTTCTAGAAGAAAACTCAACTTTTCAACTGAATTCATGGATCAATCTGATCATCCCGACCATTACATTGGCCAATCTACCCTGCAACTTAGTTAAAATGCATTGAAGGAAAAACATACATAGATGCCTATAATTACAGTTATTCAAGAAACAATGCATAACTCAACATAGCAACATGTTCATCACATTCCATCAAGCAAATACAATGCAAGAATTACAGTTACAGAGAATTATGTAGAGAAGAACACTTATCTTGAAAAAATCTTGTCCCGCAACCAGCTATGTCACTGAAATGTTCCACCCAACCATAGGCCAGTGTGCTCCTTAATATCTTAGCAACATTGCCACCCCAAGCTGGGCATGATTTCCTACAGGGATAAGGGAACACTAGCAAACTCATACATAGCCAAGGATGCCATCAAATTCAGCCAAGCCAACACAGTTGGGTTTCACAAGCTGTAAGGGAAAACATCCTAACATATGGGTTTCATAGGCCATTCAACCAAGCCATCTCACAGTTGGGTTTCACCGACTGATCACAGTCAAGACAAATTTCACCTTAGGGACCAGTCAAGCCAACAGATGGGTTTAACAAACAGTACACAGTTGAGCCATCTCACTGTTGGGTTTATTAGGCTACCTATCCAAGCCAGCATTCACAGTTGGGTTTAACATACTGTCCAACCAAAGGTTACTCGCAAGGTCAGGTGCAATAGACACAGCCAAGCCAACAGATGGGTTTAACATGCTACCAGCCAAGCCATCTCTTCAGTTGGGTTTATCAGGATTCTAAGGCAATGGGCAGGAAGAACTGCGAAGCTAGTGAGCTCATCTATAGAGCTAAGGACACCTTCACAATATCTATCTGGCCTGGATCCCCCTCTGCCTACACACCCAACACAAGGAAGTGTCCCCTTCTCTGCTCCACAGTCCCTCAGGCTACACCTTCCCTTCCAGTGCTCTTCTGGATGTGCATGGCAGGTTCACCAGCCACTCTTATCTTACTATGAGTTTCCACACCAAGTTTATCAAGCACATTCTACATCTCTCCCATTCCTAAGTCTCGCACACAATCAGACCTGAACCAGGGTTCACAACACAACAACCACAGGGAGACTCTACATCACAGGCTTACTTTGAACACAAGTAACAGGGTCTTATACACTCTATAGTTTAGGATAACGCTGCAACACAACAAATAACACAATGTCTAGGGAAACCACGCTTCGTAGAACGCGAAGGATACATAGCAGAGGAGCTCTGCTGCTCTCCCGCTTTCCCACGACGACGGGGAGTGAAGGAGTGAATGAAAATAAAAAATGATCCCCCCCCCCCAACGTCTCGCAGCTCTCAAAACGTGAGAGTAAAACCAAAAGCGAACGTGTGGGTCAAACTGACATACAGTTCTGGTGTTTTCTTGTCCCTGCAAGAAAAACACGACATTCCAGAACTGGGTGCTCTGCCCAATTCGAATTTCCCATACTCTCTCCCTTCTAGCAATAACTACCTCAACCACCTTCTGGCAGAAATAATGGTTAGGAAGAAAAGACAAGAAAGAGGGTAGTTGACAGTTTGGATGGGTTCTCCCCATGACACATGGCTTTTCCCCAAACGGGTTCAAGGTTAACATTCCCACCCCCTTACCCTTAGGAAAATCATGCCCTCATATCATTATTCGTTGCATTGACATAGCTGGCTGTGGGTTTTTCCTTAATTTGCATATTTACATGATGTTTACAAACATGCTTGACTTAGCACAGAAACCATAGGCATCAACCATGATCGCCTATATCCAACATCAATCATGACACGGCCTTGGCCTTGAGCTCCTTGTCATGATTTCACATAATATTTTCATCATATACATTAATGCAACGGGGTCAAAATCGAGGTGTTACACTAAAAGCTTTTGATACCCTTGAAAAATGTCAAATGGTAAATAAGTGAAAGGGATAATGCTTAATGGATTTCATGAAATTTTCCTAAACTTCTAATAAATCAAAAACTCGTGTTCTTTTACCTCAAGTTTTACCTCTCTGTGAAAGACTGATTAGCATGGATGGGTCGATTCCAAAGCAGTGTAAGCCAAACTGTCATGCATCTGAGAGCTAAAACTAGAGGCTAAATCTGATTTGAAAGAAGGATGCAATCTGAATTGTATGTATGCAAGACTGTTGGCTTTGTTGGAAAAGGAATAAGAAATCACTGTTGAACTAGAATGAGCCAAACCAAATAATCTTAGGATATGCAAGAACTGAAAAAATATGTCGAACTGAGAAGACTAACAAATAGATTAGAATTCTGAAAATGAATTGAATGATCCACAACAATTGTTGATGCATTAAAAACATATAGCCTTCATCCAATATCCATGCTCATATGTGTAAGTTAATCCATGTGAATGAATGTTCTTGGAGTCAAACATGGAGAAACTTCGATGTATTACCACTTAATGATGAAAATTGTTAACCAACACGAGACAACTCACCAGTGAAGTCAATGAGCTATCAAGGCACAATAGTACAACTTGACAAGTACAAATAAATGTGTTAAAGTCAAATCACCTGCAGGGTCTGACAAACAAGAGACATTGATGTATTCACTCGATTGTCAGTGAAGGAATTACAATTGATTCATGTAAACTCCAAGGTAATATACATAACTCAAGTCTTGCTTCCTATATAATGTGTTGAGGTTGATGGGACAATACCATTGGAAGGTGGACCTTAATGAATTCCACATCATCCAATACGAGTAAAAAATAAATGATTGTGAAGAACCATGGTGAAAAATAGAACCAACATGAAACTTGCAGAGCTTGTTGTGAATCTTTCCAACCAATAACCTAGTTTTCAAGCAAAGTTTGTGTCTAGTTGCGCCACTAAATTGGTTTTCACAACTAGACTTATTTTTCTCTTTACTATTTTATTCATTTATTTTATTTTTCCACACTATCCTACCCTACCTTAGTTGAAAAGTGGAATATCTTCAAGTATAAGAGTACTTCTAGTGGCACCATTTTCGAAACAAGCTCTCAAGTATACTCATACCCAAATCTGAAAAATGTATTTCAATAAAAACCAGGATATGAGAGATCAAATTCCCTTGAAAAGATGGTGCCAAGAATTATTGAAACATGGAGTGATGTTGCAAACTGACGACAGATTGGAACCAAGTTTCAATTTAATTTTTGCTTCCTTGATTTCTTATAGTTATCACATCCTGAAGCTCTTTAGAAAATTGATCTTCTTGAATGCATAAGAGACGCAAATCTAGTGACAATGATGCAAAGGATTCTTCAATTTTTTGTTTTGATGTATGTTCTTCATCATCTGTGATGCATGTGTTGTTGATTATGTATGCTTGCTAATAAGGGCTAGAAAAAACTTCGTTTTCTTCCATGATCCTTGCAATTCTTAGATTTCGAACTTTCTCAGACCTTATATGAATCTCTTGCAATGGTATAGGTAAGGTAGGACATGTGGGAAAGGTAGGAAAATTTTGCAGTTCAACATTGTAAGCATGTTGTACTGCTTTATTATGGTTAGGGTGTGGGATGAATTGGACATGAATTTGTGTAGGGAATGGAGAACTAGTTTGGTGGGCAGGTAGGCGTGGTTGACTTTGTTGTTGAAAAGCCTTTGGAAAATATAGAGGACTTGTTTGTGCTGCAACATGAAAGAGAGTGGCCAAATGATCATAAGATGGACCATGCCAACTTTGGGGACAAGGTCGGTAGGAGTTAAGTTGAGGCTGCAACAGCTGCCATGGTGTGGGAGTATTCAATGATTTTCCATGAGAGTAAGGAGATGGCGGAATAGAGTTTTGAACCATACATGTAGGCGATGATTTCCATGGTTGTTGCAATGAGTTTGTTGCAACTCCTAAATCTCTTTGATATGTTTCTTTTATCCTAGGTAAGGAGGGGAAGCGATCCGTGGAATGATTCAAGATTGTCCAAAGGAAAATCCATTGCGAGATGTTTCCTTTGGCACCAAGGGAAAACTGTTTCTTCAAATTCCTCGTGCTTTTCCTTAACCTACAAAATACCCAATTATGAATTTAGAGATCTAATAACATCAGTTTAAAAATATCAAATGAATTATTGATTTCATCTCCTATAACTCTTGTTTTCGCAACATATTTCATAAATCATGAGGAAAGTTCTTTAGAATTCTTACCAATCTTGGAGTTTCCTCTTGAATACCTTCTACATAACTCAAAAAATAGCATCACAAGTTCCCATCAAATTTAATATTTTTAAAGATTAATCTTGGATTACTTTAAGTAAGAGTATTTTAAAGGCCTCTTTCCCTAGTTGTCTTTGTTTTGATATTTGAAGTTTGTATTGAAAACATTCCACGTATTCCTCCAAATTAATTTCTTCTCCTTGTGCCATTTCGAAGATATCTTCATTGATCCTGCAATAATCTTGGTACCTGTTCAAAAATATAAGTCTCATGTCTTCCCAAGTTTGTATACAATTCCCACCAAGGTTGATGAACCATCGGAGGGTTGTTCCTTTTAGAGTAAGGGGGGAACATTCAACTTTTGATCAGTAGTAAAATAACTATATCCTCTCCAAAGTACTTTGAATTGAAATAAAAATGCATTTAGGCCTTTGTTTTCCAAACTGTGAAAGTTTGGTAGAGCTGATGGGGGAGTGCTTTGCATTTGTACCACTCCTCCTGGATTTCTGATGGGGAATTCAAAGGTAACAACTTCTACATCTTTCTTACCTAACATCTCTTCATTAGGTTCTTCATGTGCTGTCTTGAGGCTCCTCCTTCGAATGTTCCTATCAACTTGTTAGTATAATGGGTGGTGCTTGCAACACCACTAAGGGGAATGCTAAGATTTACGCTCCAAAAATTGAAAATAAAATAAAACTAAATGCAAAGAAAGAAAACCCATACTCAAAGCAAATTCAATAAACTGAGAAGTAATCATGAAATCTAAATGCCCTAACCCTTATGAGGTCGAACCCGCTATAATATGTCGAACAATCCATATCTCTTCATTGTGTCTTACCGCCCTGCACCTCCGGATTAAGAACACATCTACCATGCTCTACTTTAACAGTGCATCTACAAAACAATGTTAGATGTACTTTTGTACCATTGATAACTTCCCTGGCAACGGCCCAAAAATGTTGGGACAATTTAATTGTCTATTTAATTGAACAACTTAAACACCCAAAACATAAATTGTCAACCCGAGGAAGTCTTTTATTTCAAAGCTATCGTGCAAGATCTACGTAGGCTCAATTTCCATCCGACAATAAGTACTTATTGAATACTCACATGAAAAGAAATTTGCATTGTTAAACTAAGTCACTGTTGTGGAAACTAAAACACTCATTCAAATTTTCACTTTTCACTCCGACTTAAACTAAACATTCAAATTAAATTCACACTTGCACTCATTAGAGCTCCTACTTCTAAATGTAAATCCACTCAATATTTCAGTTGTAGCAAACAAATTCAATCATTCTCATAACTGCTTAAATGATTGCAGATGAATATGAATCGAAAACGAGTTTTGAGTTTTCAAATTATGAGTGTTGGCCAACAATCTACTGATATAAATGGCAGTGAATAAAGATCTGATCAGTAAATAAAATGATGAATGAAACACGAATGCACAGCTAAAATTATACTTACAATCAACGCCACCAACATCTGTTTGAGAAAGAGAGCCCTTCCTCCACTGAGCAGAGTTGGATCTCCACAATGAAAGTATAGAACTCTGCGTTAAGAAACCACCAGCGTCTATTAACCAAGCTTAAACTATTACAAAGTTGAATCTGGAGAGAATAATGAATTTCAATACTAATTGTTCAACCCCCCAATACATGATAGTCATTACATATTTATATAAAAACTCCTTAAGGAGGATGAAGAACCGAATTCCAGACTTGGTATTTGTTGAACCAATTTGCCAATGTTGAAAATCAGTCATAACAACAAATCTGGAAATCACATATTTAGATAACCAGTCGTAACTCTTAAACCGTGGATGTTTTGGGAGATTTCTTTAATAGTCGACAAATTTGGCCCTTTCTAGACAAAACCTGTGTCTTGGATTTTCGAGATCCATCCTCATATGCTCACAATTTTCATTCTAAAAATAGCTCTCCTTATCTGGCACGCATTTGACTGGAATCTCTTTGCCACGAGCTGGAGGTTGCCATGTTGGACCTGGTACCAATTGAAGGTCACAAATCCATGTCATCAAGGCTAGGAACAAAATCCATGTTTTAGATTTCCCCATTGAGGTGTGCTAGTATGCCAATCTTGGAGGTTGGAACCATGAGTGTTGTTCATGTTGCTGCGGAAACTCATTTCACAAACTGTCATCAGTAAAATCATGCATAATAGTTTTTAATTCATTAAAAATCGAGGAAAGCAATCATTATTAACCACTAAAGCATCAATAGGAGTAATGTGGCAGATCACGAACAATTACGGCAGATGTATGGCAAATGAATGATAAATGACCAATATAAGGTAGTGAAATGGGTGAAATTGATGCCTATAGGTGATGCAAATATGGACAAATATGTGACCCAACAGTAGGCATGGTATCTCGTAAGAGATTTAGGTTTTATATATGTAATTTCATGTTATTTTTTGTGTGGTCACATTGTTAGAAT
The DNA here is from genome assembly GCA_001517045.1 of Pseudotsuga menziesii. Classification (NCBI taxonomy): domain Eukaryota; kingdom Viridiplantae; phylum Streptophyta; class Pinopsida; order Pinales; family Pinaceae; genus Pseudotsuga; species Pseudotsuga menziesii. The sequence continues at coordinate 1,141,741 of LPNX010373404.1, forward strand.
ATATAGATATTATATGCATTGGATGCATTGGTTAAATAGTAAGAAAAATCAATGGGCAGGTGTTTGTTTTAAATAGAAATGAACAAATTTACTTGAATTGTTGTATTTTGAACTTATTGGATAATATGTAATCCTTTATGATGACATATTTGACCATGTCTTTGCATCGAGAGAAGTGAGGTGCTCTCCAAACTAGTATGGGGGAGATCCTGTCATAGTCACGTTATCCTGTCATAGTCACGTTATGCTAGCGGACATAAATAAACAATATTAAAAAACAAAAAACGCATAGCCTAATGCACAAAAATATTGACGTCATTACGCATAGCCTAGCCATTATGTTCTTATCGAGACCGAGAGGCGTGGATGGTTCATCAAGTGCATTGCAACGTGCTGGCGTTGGGGAGGCACCAACGTTTCTTCAGGATCCTTGATGGTTTTATCACTATGTCGTTTTTTTTTGGTCTCGTCGAGTTCATTGTCAATTTTAAGTGTTAGTAGGTTCCTTTCGTCTTGGAGTCAGTTGGTGATGGCTTATAGAACATAGTGGAAGGTAGATTGTTATTGCCTCGTTTTCTCTTTCGAGGGAGAGGCTCTTTTTTTTTTTGAAATTTGTTGGAGGTTAATGTTTTGACTCGTTATGACGCTATAACTAATAGACTAAAACCCTGGCTCAACAGATGTTGATCGTAATATGTTTTAATGATCTAATGTAAAGTTGACTTATTTAAAAATAAATAAATAAATAAATTCAATACAATAACTATAATTTATGTCATTTTAAGGAGCAACTTAAATTAATGTATATGCTTTGTCATGGTTCCCCTCATATATTATTTGTTATGCAATGATAGGGACTCCACCATACACAATTTTCCTCGAGATTCATACCAAGATTTGGCAAACCCAAAGTAAACACCTTTCTCTTTTATATTATCGCAAAATGCAGTATGTAGGTTGTTAGTGCTAAAAGATGCACTCCGACTGTAGAGGGGTATGGTTAGCACATCTTGGAATTGAATGATTGAATTGAGTTCGGTAAGTGGATCAACAACACTGAATGAGAAAAGAGAAGGCAGCCATCTAATTGTTGATCAATGATACCATCAGAGATGGAGTCAAATAAACACCCTGTAGATCGAAATCAATTGAACTGCATATTAAACATAAAGCTTATACGATGGTCGATGGAAGAATATAGAATGTAACAAAAAAAGATGTCCACAGAACATGATACTCTCTCTAAAATGGATTTAAAAGAGTACTTAAACAAAGCACACAAATAATATGTAGTCACAGCCAAAACTTTGCTGATCGTGAAACTATTATCCATTAATAGTCATTGACCCTCAATGTTTAAAATTCATTGAAACAAAATAGAAATATAGAATGGAAAACCAAGAAATTACAATCTAATAAGACAATTCTCAAGAATTTTCAATGTAAAAAATAATTACATAAATTAGTTCCCTCGAGCTCACAATAATAACAAACAACTTTCTGCTTCTTCAAAGTTCCTCTCTCTGGTCTCTCCACTGAACCCCTTTTACATTTCAAATTATTCTCGATGTCGAAAATTATTACATAAATAAGTTCCCTCAGGCTCACAATGATAACAAACAACTTTCTGCTTCTTCAAAGTTCCTCTCTCGGGTCTCTCCACTAAACCCCTTTCACATTTCAAATTATAAAATTTATAGAAACCCGTATTAACAAACTCTTTCTAGTTATTTTGGAGCAAAATTCTAAAAAAACAAACTAAAATCAATATGCAAAAAATCTGGGACAGGTGTAATCGAATGCCTGAAAACCTGTAAACAATGCAAATCTTTGGATGCTTTGTTACATACATCATTGAATGCTCGGATGTTAAAATGGAGCTGCTATTCTCTAAAAATGATGTTTAGATCAAATTTGAATTATTTCGATCCCTACAAATAAATGATGTTTAGATAAAATTTGAATTATTTCGATCCCTTCAAATCTAGAAATAATCTTCGATGTGTTGATCCTTCTGTTGACTCCTGAAGATGATGATAATCTCCTGTTGCCAGGTGTCATGTTCTTCAACTGACTTTGCACTTTGATGTGCCGGATATTCTAGATAGTTCAATCAACTGCTAATTTAATTTAATGCCTGGAAATATGGATCTGATTTCTGAAAATGAGGATTTATTGATGATCTTTCCTCATCGAATCTAGAAATGATTGATTCTGATAACCACCATTTCGATTGCCATTTGAATCCGCCCTTTACATTGCAATTGGTATCTTTTATATAGAAATCTTTCTACAAGATCTAACAATAAATCGAAATAAAAGAAGTTCCAGATTATGTACAAGAGATCTGTAACCGTTAAAGCCCCAATTCCCTCTGATCCGGAGTTGATCCTTGATTGATAATCTTCTTCAAATGCTGGATCTGAAATTGATAGCCGGTCCGCCCCCCAAATCTTGAATTGTGGTTTGTAACTGATGCTTTGTTTATGGTACTCTGCCACCAGTCATCAAATACTCAAATGATGCCCGAAAATGTTCAATTAATCACTAAAAATCTGGAACTAGATGGAACACTGCTGATCTTGTGCCTTCATAATCCTTTTATAGGAAACGAAAGTCATTAACCAGAAAAAGTTGACAAGAAATTTGAAACAAATTCGAATGCCAACCCTTCTACTTTAAAGTTGGAAATGCTCGATTCGTTTTGACCAAAAACAGTGCTTATAGTCTTGGAACAGCCTTCTGCAATCTAGTCAAAAGTAATAAGAACATCATGATATATATATATATATATATNTATATATATTATATTATAGCAATCTAGATCTTTGGAGGATCCATGTTGAATACTTTTTAACCCTGAGAAATATCCCACATGAAAGAATACTAAAAGAATAAACAATGTTGGACCCGTGGGCTTATGCTAGAAAACTTGAACATAAATCAATACTTGGAAGCTTGAGCTTAACACTTGCATGTTTAACATAGTGGTAAGTGGAGACTATGACTTAAGGAATAGATTCAACTTTGAAATAAGACGAGACCCAAAAATTTTACATGACAATAGTTTGTCAAACTTTTTGAAGAAAGCCAGGTAACATACTGATTAAAAGCAAGTCTTTTAAAAGTGAACAAAAACCTCTTTATAAAAATAAATATAAAATGTTATTTTTAAAACTAAATAAATAATTTTAAAATAATTTAAATTTTAAGTTATTATATATTTTTGAACATTTGGTTCAGTTTTCAAGTGGATACGACAATTTGGCATTTAGGTTAGACTTTGACTTTATGAGAGTCTTAAAATGTGGGAAGCACGGACTTTGAAACTCACGATAGATTTAGTTAAATATGTACAATATTTTTTAGGATTTTGATAGTTTTGATAAGAATTGAAGGTATTTTCAGATACAAACAAAGAAAATAAAAACCAAAGATATGCATTATTAATTGACCAAGATAGAGGTTTGAGATGGTGAAAAATTGACCTCGTGTAGTCGACAAAAACAACTCTGGACTTGGAAAAAATACTAGTTGTTTGAACTTCAGGCAGCAAAAATCAGAGTCCCTCTTTGCATGTGCGCTGCCAGAAACTGAAATTTCGATGTGTACATTTTAGTGCTAACATATCTAAATACTTCTAAAGTGGTTGAAAAAACTTCAAGGTACATGTTCATTTCTCACATCAGTAACACTCATATGATATGACGATGGTTATTAACATCCATTGAGACCAACTTTGATCTATCAAACTTTATGAAAAGAAAAAAAAATAGTTAGGTTGATTTAGAATCTTATTTTTATGTTCAAAAGCTTCCAAAAAGCATTCATAAATCATCATCATTTTGATGAGTTAAAAAGGTTAGAAAGTTGATAATAAAATAAATATTTTGAAATTAAAATCTAATATGGATGTAGATAGGATTAACATTATTGAACCAAAGAGTTTTTTTAAGTAAAATCTCAAATTCTCTTGGATCTCAAATTGTAAAAGCAGTAAATCTCTATTAAAAAATTAATGGTTTATTTATAATTTTAAACATTTTATGTACATAAATATATGTGTTGTGTGGTGTATACAATTTATTGATAAAAAGCCCATTATGTTTTGCGACCAAGGTTTCTTTAAGTTGTTCTTTGACCAAATATTATTCACTCCCATAAGTGTTGTAGTAGTTGCATGAGGCATCCTCACCAAGTCAGCCCCAAAAGAAACATAAAGATGACACTTATTATGCCACCAAAAGAGAAATACAAACAATACATCAAATGAAAGTTGCATCAGATGGATGTTAAAATTGTCTTCCTCAACTATGTGATCGAGGAAAAGGCCTACATTGAGCAGCCAAAGGATCTTGTGATACATGGAAAGGCGTCCCATGTATGCAAGCTGAAGATGGCATTATATGGACTGAAGCAAGCATCACATGCTTGGTATGCTCGACATGATGGATACTTGGTGAGTCTAGGATTCACCAAGAGTGATGCAGATCCCAACTTTTGTTACAAGGTCGTGGATGGTGAGTCATTGATTTTAGCGTTTTAGGTTGATGATATGTTTCTCACCAACACTAAGAAACTCATTAAGTGGTGTAAAAGGAAGCTAACCTCTAAATTCGAAATGAAGGACCTTGGATTGATGCATTACTTCTTGGGACTAGAAGTATGGTAGAGGCATGATGAGATCTTCCTAAGTCAAGGAAAGTACACCATTGACAACCTGAGGAGATTTGGGATGATGGATTGTAAGTCCATGGCCAAAACCGATGGACTCAAATCTAAATAAGCCGAGGGACTATGCTTCCCATTCATATTTGATAGATCCCACCATGTATCGTAAGTTGATCGGATCATTAATATATTTGGTCAACACTAGACCAGATATTTGTTATGCAGTGGGTGCTCTCAGTTAGTTCATTTGTGAGCCAAAACAAGTACACTTGGTTGCTACAAAACATGTGTTGAGATACTTGTGTGGAACAATGGGATATGGCCTAAGATATGCTTCTAGTGGTGACATGAGATTGCAAGTGTATTATGATTCTGATTGGGTTGGGAGGGTTGTAGACAAAAAGAACACCTCCAAGTGTTGCTTCAACTTGGGATCTATTGTGATTTCTTGGTGTAGCAGAAAGCAGACCTCAATGGCACTCAGTACTGGAAAGGTTAAGTATATTGCAGTATGTGTTGTAGCTCGAGAAGTTGTGTAGCTTCGAAAACTCCTCGTTGGGTTGTTTGGTCAAATGCTAGAGCCAACATTGATCCACTGTAACAACTAAAGCTATGTTCAACCATCACTACATCCAGTATTCCATGATAAGTCAAAGCATATCAAGATTTAGTATCATTACATCCATGATATGGTGCAGAGAGATGTAGGTCAGCTCCAGTATGTTCCCACAGATGACCAAACTGTGGACATCCTCACCAAGCCTCTTCCCAAGACAAAGTTTGTATACTTTCATGAAAGGCTTGGAGTAGTAGAGAATGAATTCCTCGCTGAGAGGGAAGGTTGATGTTTACATTCTCCTGGACACTGTGACGAAGTGGGGAGATCTCTCGGACACCCTATGAAGAGGTGGAGAGGCCAATGCATTCTCTCGCACACTGTGACGGAGTGGGGAGATCTCTCGGACACCTTGTGAAGGGGTGGAGAGGCCAATGCATTCTCTCGGACGCCTTGTGAAGGGGTGGAGAGGCCAATGCATTCTCCCAGACACTGCGATGGAGTGGGGAGATCTCTTGGACATCCTGTGACATGATGGAGAGATTAGTGCATTCTCCCAGACACTGTGACTGAGTGGGGAGATCTCTCAAACACCCTATGACGAGGTGGTGAGGTTGGTGCATATTTGTATATGTTATATGTAGGCTCTCCAATGGACAAGATTGAGCTGGTGCATGTGGACTCCCCGATGGACTATGTTGAGTTGTCGACTCCTCAATGCATCGAGTTGTTACTTGTTGACTCGTGGACTAGGTTGAATTGTTGACACTTCTAGATGGACTGAGATTGTGTTGGAAGACCTTTCTTGTGATATAGAGATGTTCAAGACAGTTGTGATGCTCATGATATCCAGATGTGTCTGCATGATGATGTCTCCCTGGCTAACAAGGAGTGTTGATGTAGTAGTTGCTTGAGGCATCCTCACCAAGTCGACCCCAAAAGAAACTTAAAGATGCCACCAAAAGAGAAGTCATTCTAGGCAAAAGAAGACAAGTCGGCCCCACTCCAAAAGTGAAAATGACAACATCAAAAAGTATAAATAAAAGGCGCCCTCCTTCACCAAGCAAGTTCAGTCCACTCAAAAGAGAAGTTCGCTACAGCAACAAGGAAGACTATTTTCTGGGGTTCGTTATGTTTGGAGGAGTTTATCCTTTATTCTTAGGGTTTATCTTCAGCTTTATATAATTGCTATGTATCTGGATGTATGTTGTACTTTGAACTGAGGTTTCTATTAGAAGGTTGTTGGGTTTTCTCCCTTGTAGTTTCGCCAGTCAAATTATTGTGTCTATTGTTTCTGTGCTTGGTTGTTCTTTTATTGATCCCTCTATATATTCTGCTGCATATAATATCGAAATTATACTGCTATCTTTCAAAACTAACAGCAAGGGGGTTAGAAACAATGATAAAAACTTTTCAGCCTTTTTACGAAATGATCAAATACCATGGTTCATTTTTGCTACTTTCGAGGCTTTTTCATGACCTTGAAATTAGCTAAAGCAACCACAAATTACCACAACCAATTCCAATATCAAGCGAGTGCATGTGCCTGCATGTTGATAATGACAACTAAATTAATGTGTTAAGGGAAGTTTTTCATAACGGGCAAAACCTGCAGCGGTTTTACTCATGTAACTTATTTCATTAAGTATAGTGGATGGTTGGGATACATAAAGTAGTTGTAGTAGTCCAAGAGGCTGAGGGCTGTCAAGTAATCTCTCGTTCTTCATTAATGAGATTCAATACTTTGCATGTGTGGATGTTTCCCCTTATGGGGAAAACCCCATTATACTGCTGTTTATCATGGTGTTTGTCTTTGTTTTGTCTCTGAATTCAACACATGTTTGTGTACATGGCGCTACCATGCAGCCTGATTTAGAAAATGCATCCCATATCTACAGCCACTTCACACACACCCACAAACCAGGCTACTCGGTGAATTACACAGTAATCTTCAAGCGAAGCAAGAAGGGTAAACAAAATTCAAGTTCGAGCCCTCGGAAGCAGTAGTTGCACCTATTAGTTACCCCATTGAAACTCCTTCAGGGCATACACTCAGAGTTCTATTGCACTTACAATAACCACGTCAGTAAACGTCAGCAGGACAGATATCCCATTGGAATTTGTAAAAGATGATTAGAAAGTAGAATTTTGGCAAGACCTTACCAAGCCAAACAACCAAATTGGATTCAGTGAAAGATTGGGATATTTGTAATAATAGGTCAAACCTCTAGTGCAGAGCGTATTTGGGTTTGACCGAGGGCTCTCCAAACAATCCTTCAACTCACTGATCCTTCATTCTATTGTTACCAAACGTATGTCAAACATTCAATACATGACAATAGCTTAGAATTTTATCAAGGCTTCTTAAACCACCTAACAACAAACTGCAAAGTACGCCAGAGACTCTATCCTTTTTCCCAAGATCAAAGCCTTCAAAGCATGTCCTTCGTGCAATATGGTCTTTGCTTCCCTCACATCAATGAATCAGCTCTATAACTGCAGTCCATATTTAAGGACTTGGCACTTTGAATCTCTTATCGGTCCCCAAGAGATTGAAGCTCGAGCCTTTCGCTTAAAGAGTATCATGTTTTATCAAAATGCTCCAAACAAACCAATGGCAAAGGTCTTTAGGTATGCATCAATGCAGGCCATTAAAATTACCCTTCGTCGAATAAAATTTAAATCCAAACATCATGAACTTTCATTAATACCTAATTGGTTTAAACTAGCAGCAGCAAAAAAACAGCGGGATTATCAACTGGGTAAATCAGGAAAAATGGTAAAAAAAAATAGCAAAACTCGGCCAGAATAACTTGGACCTCAAAAACTCCAAAAAGCTCAGAAAAGTCAGCAACCTGAAAAACTTGGGAAAAAGTGGAACTTCTGCACTATTGGCAGATAAACCTACTGAAACATTACTCCATACCAAGCATTGCTTTTATCTCCAGATCCACAAACTGCAGTCATCATTCAATTGCCACGAGGGTTGGAATTTGAAAACAAATTCATCTTCAAATTTGACAGTTCGACAGTTTGATGAAACGTATTGGGCATTTTTGCTGACTTTTATGACGGGCATCAGGAATTTCTTACCTTATTTGACTGCCAAACTACCTCGTGAGAGGCTATTTAGCGATCAAATTCTTTCCTTGATTGCCACACAAGTGACAATTTCAATCTGCCCTTTTGTTTCCAAGAGTTTTTTCAAACCTACAAGAAAATGTTACAATTTTGGTTGACAATATGATCAAGAGAGATTATGGTTTATATTTCAGTCATAAACATTAAGATACATCTTATAACGGCAAAATGTTACAATGCTTCAATGGCGAGATCATAGTAACCTATCAATGTCACATGAGACTTCTTGCAATCCGTAACTACTACAGACACCATGACTTATGCTTGGTATGTTTCTCATCAGGATGTTGAATCTGTATGTTCACAATTCTGCATATCATGCGATACTTGCTATATAGGCATTTGACAAATTAACTCAAAATTCTTAGAACAAAGGCTCAAGGGTATCAAACCATAATATACAGCTTCAGCCTACAATATAATTGTAAATGGGAAAAAAGCAACCCTCATTTGAATTACTTCTCTTTTCATGACTAGATCTAAAGAATGACAAAGCATCATTTCCCTGTTTATCCATCAAAGCGTGCTTGGATCTGAGATAAAGGGCAACTCTACTACAAATCATCCTTCAAATCTAGGTGGGGAAATCTGGAGTATCACTAAGACATATGAAAAGATTCGCTATTTACAGCTAAAATGCTTCTACAAAAACAAACAACAATGTCTTATATTCATTTGAGTTGGTCTACTTATTTTGGCAAGGACTTGAAAATGATGTAAAACATCCTTCTCCATTGAGCTCTCTTTACAGTATACACAGAAGAAATCTGCAAAACTGTTCCAAGCATAATTACTTCTTCGAAGCTGCGTATGCAGAAAATTGCCGAGCTGTTGAACAAAATACACCCAAAACAGCGAAAGATAAGCCAAAATGAAAAAATGTCATGATTATCATCTTTAGACAAAATTCTAACCATCCTCCAGATAGACATTTACACATCCATCTGATGACCATTTTCCTTCAATAGTATTAAAGATAAGAAATCATGTTATCTTTTAACGAATGGAATATCAAAAAAGTTTTGTGCCACAAAGAATGATCCATCCAGATTCTATTCTGCTATTCAGATTCATCTTTTCGATGAGGATGGCCTCATTATTTGCATGCAAAACAAAATCATCATCTTGATAGGTAGACCTCACAGTTTGATTTCTGCCATAATCACATTTCAATGTTTCTACATAAGTATTTAAATTATCCCCACTTCCATACTTCTCATCTCTACTTTGTCCATAGTTTCTTGTAGAAGACAAGTTGAAGCTCTCAATAACTCTAGGGTTATGCCTTGACATATTACACGGGTAGCTACTATCAGAGCTCCAACTACAGTTGCTTCCATTGCTACTTGTTGCAAGTACAGTTCCACTGTCGAAGAAGCTCACACTGCCATTGCTTTCCACTTCCTGCAATATTTTGGAATGGAATGCTTAAAGATATATTGAATATGAAGTGCAATGGTTCAAACTAGAATTTGTAAGGATTGAAAACCTAAGATCAAGGACAATCTTAAAGCTCGGAATAGATTAGATTACCTCCTCAAGAGTATTTTGAACATTCTTATCAGTGACGACTGTTTTCAAATCTGCTTTTCTAAACTGATAGTGGTCATCAGGCTTAGTTTCCCATTGCAACCAAGGAAGGACCACACCATCAGTTTCTACTGCTACAGGAAGCTGTTGGATATTGTTTAAGCCATTAGCATTAACATCTCCAATATTTGTAATATCTGGTAGTATTTTTTCATAATCTTTCTTTACTTCTGTCTTTATGCAATGAGCAGGTGCATGACAGCGTTCTTCTTCAAAAGATGAAAATTCCGAGTCTTCAAAATTTGATATGTTTATAAACTCGTCAAAGTACTTTTGTGCTTCTTCATTCAAACATTCAGACATATCCTTCCGGTCTGCACTATTCTGGTAGGGAACAAAATGTCAATGCAATTATTCATTTTTATGCTACATCGCAAAACAAATCCAGACGTGTATCCTAATTATTGTTCACAAGAAAAGCTAACAAAAACTTATACATGCCAGAAATGAAAATTGCAGAAATTTCAAGGACAACAAAAGGTCAAATGGGCTTTACTCTTCTTGTTCGAGATGGTCTTTTGGTTTTAGATGGCTTTGATTCTGGGAGTAACTCCCCCACTATTCTTGCAAGTTCCTGGCGGCGTTGTTCTTCAGCAGCCAACTCAGCACAGAGATCCCTTGCCCGTTTCTCTGACTGAACATCGTATCATATATTTCACACATTTCAAGACCATAGCATTCCTTCACTGAGATTACACTGTTCAACTTAAAAGTGAAAAGAGCTACTTTTCAAAGCAAATTCTATCTATAATGGTACCTGCTCCAGCTTAGCAGTATAATCTTTTCTAATGCCAGAAACAACATGAGTGACATCATTAGAATTTAGCTTGAGTAACTCGTCAGAATCCTTTATATTAGGTGCTGAAGAGTTCTTTCTCACAGAGGACTGCTGAAATCAATCACACAAAATCAATTATATTGAGAAAGCAAGGCATGGCAATCCCCTAAATGAACCTAAACAGGAATCACTTGAATGAAACATGACAAACAAAATGACAATAACATTCAAACCCAGCTTATGCTGAAAGTATGGACCATTACAAAAATACATATCAGAGTTTTTCAACGAACTGGCATTGGAACCTATTTAAACAGTGGCCACCATCTTTGCGATGCTGAAAATTGAAATAGGGAGCCTATACAAACCCTCTGCATAGGCCTCAATGTTGAATACACCACTCAACATATTTCATCACAGTTCAACCTCTACAATAACAACGAGGTATTTGACATAGTTATGTATAGAACCTACTATGAGCTGACTTAAATTGTTAGTTGTAGATAAATCATCTCATGTTTCCACTTGGTCAAATAGCACAACAATCAACGCAGACTAGACATCTTTCACACTGAAACTTACTTGTTTGATCTCAGACCTAATTTCAGAAACAGCATGTCTTACTTCTGATCGCATAGCTTCATATAAACTGATAGCATCCATGTCTCCTGTTGGATGATCACTCCGGAAGGACTGAAAGTTAAATTTCATCTTTATCAGAACTTTACCAACGAGGGCAGTGTCTTATTGAAAGACAAAGCAATTATACATGATGTAAACCTAATGATCGGAACATGGATTATTTCACCAGAATCCTGAGAAACATTTATATATGCTTCTGACACAAAATAACAGATCATGGAAAACAACACCAGCAAGGTTCAGACAAATGGGTAAGAACTTAGAATATTGACATATCCTTCCATACAGATATTATTATTAATATTTCCATAAGAAGGCAAGAGAGTTGAAACCTTCATCTGAGCATACACTGCTCTTATTGTCTTCTCTTCTCCATTATCACTACAGCGTGTGTCTGGCCCTTCATCATCAGTCAACGCTGATGTATAGCTCTGAAACAAACCCATTGTGTTTAGTTACATCAATCACATTTCTTATAAACATATAATTTACAGGAACTTAATAAAACAGCTCTAACTTAAGGTTTCACATTTAAATCCAAGAAGACATTGACAAAATTGCAACAAGAAAAGTAGAAGCCTTCACGAAAATACAATCTTATATATAATATGTTCATATCTATGAATGTGAAAGAATCTGCATAAAACAGGGTTATGAAAAACTAGAAAGACTAAACATTCCTGTAAATGTATATTAAAATTATATGATATATCCCAATTTCTAGAATGCTTCATATACAAGAATTAAAAACATATAACACATGCAGTAACCACCTCAAAAAGATGAAATTAAAATTTTGCAAATATTAATTTTTGCTTTTAATAAGGACTTACTTGATGACTATCATATGGTCGTGACAAATTCCTTTGACTTGAGCACCTCCTTAACCCCCGTTGAGGCTTGGGCATATCACCACCTGCTGCCTTCTCGGTAACACACTTCCGACCATTGATAGTTGCAAGGTTATTAAGACGGTAACGCTCTGTACGGCTGCATACTGAATCCATGTCACTCTGTAAAGCAAAAGCGGAAAAACTTAAGCACGTCAGAAGGGAATTAGGCCTCATGAATACTTTCAAAATATCTTTAGATAAAAATGAAAAGCCAACATGCTAAAGAGAGACACAGCTTGCAAACATATTTCTACAATATCAAGTCAAAATTGTTGGTGCTATCCTTTGCTACTTGGATTTTTTCCGCAATGTTAACATTACCAGAAACAGAGTTTAATAAAATTTATTATTTCGACAAAGTCTCTCAATACTAAATGTTTGATCTTAGAACAACTTTCAATAATTTGTCAGAAAATAGTAAAAAAAACAGAAAATTTTCCAACAGAAGCAGCAGGGCATGAAATGCATATTTTAGGAAAACCTTTAAACATATTAGATTCACAAATAATAGCATCTAATGCATTTGACCAATTTATTTAGAATTGATTTTGAATCTTAACTGGTTCAATATAAGGAATCTGTACATGAAAGGAAGTAGTCATTCTTTGAAAATATGAGATAACCCATGTAAAATTATATTCTTGAAATAGAAACAGCAAAAGGGACTACAAATATTATCGAGAATATTTTGAAGGCGATTTCTTTATGAGCTCCTTATTGATTAGATTTTCTGAAAATGAAGGAAGTTCTTTAATGTTTGGCCAAGGCCCAAATATCAGGATTGAAGATATATTTATGATTTCGCTATAATTGTGATGCCCTAAAAACAAAAAAAACAAGCAATCTAATCCATGAAACACATACTTGAAAACAACACTCTGTGACTAGTGAGAGAACATACCATGGTGGGAATGAAACCCCAACAAACACATACTGGCTCCCATCCACAGCTAAGGGATCTATTTAACATGTAAACTATTATGCAAACCATAAAGCTAAACAGTTCTTCTCGCCTAGAGATCGTTTATTGGATCAATGAGCGTAATTAGAATGCCCTGCATCATCTATATGATGCCAACTAGCAGGTGTAATTGTATTAGCCTGTGTATGCTGCCACATCACCCTCCATGATGTCAAAGTCCTCCTCTGCACCCCACTCTTGTTGCCCCTCCCCTACCCCCTGTGCCTGTTTCTACTCCTCCTCCAACTATGCAGGTGCCTCCTCCATAATAGGGGCCTCGTACTCCACCCCTCCACTCAAACAATATGTCAATATTGATCAAGGAAATGGCTTCTACATCAGATATCTTCTCCAGTTGCCTCATCCTCCACAGTTGAAAATTGTAATGGACATAAACAAATCATTGAGAGGTGGAAAATCCAACATATAAGAGGGTCATAAATAAATTTAACGAGTCTTTAGAGTCATAAACATGTCAAGGGGTGATAAATTATAATAATTGTAATTGCTTAGTTGAAGTTCTAACCTATTGTGTTTTATAGGGTATATTTTTTCAAACACGCTCCCATTGCACTCACATCCTGAAGCATTGCAAGACTCGAATGGAAAATTTCTGTAAATTTAGTGCTCATGTACCGTAATTTCGCCACCAAACATCTACAACAAATAAGAAAAAAAAACCTAAACTACATTTCATCAAAACATATTCAACTTTCAAATAAAACACAAATAAAATTTTAAATTCTAGTGGCTTACATGGCATCAAAATACTCCGTTCAGCAATAGCATTGGCAACAACAAATAGTCCACTTGCCTCACAATACATCTCCATCTCGTGATTAATTGTTCTATGAGTATTGGCATCAGGTACCATCCTCTAGAGACATGTCAAGAGCCCTTCCATCACCTCGCCATCAAAATCAAAGCCACATGTGTAAAAATAAGCAAGGTTGAGGAAAAGTGGTGCTCCATGAATGGGCCAACGGAGCATCCTAATTCAACAACTATAAATCAAATCCTAGATCACCATGTATCTATTATGTCCATGGATGCCCTTGCTCACATAATACAATCAAAGGTTCACAAACCATGCACGCTTCTCGCATTTCTTCCCAAAAGGAATCGATGTACACTAGTTTAGTGATGGTTGTCCCATCCTGTCTGTTGTCGAATGCACAATCGTGCCACTCATCACAAACAAACATTTGCTTTAACTCAAACTAACAATGGAGCATAGACTGAAAAGGAGTGACGTTGCTAGCAAAACGTGTGATTGTAAGGCGCAACAACTCCATGTTTCATGTGAATCTCCTCATGGGGCTAAAAATAAATGCATGGTTATATATGAAATTTGTGATGCTCCTAGCCTAATAAAAGACCTTTAATGAAGGATATTTTTCCCATATCCTCAAGCATCAAATTAAGGCAACGGGAAAAACATGGAGTCCAAAACAATGTGGGGTGCCTCTCCATTAGCATACTACTGACATCCACATAATTACCTACATTATTTGTTATGATTTGGACATGCTCCAAACCAATCTCTCAAATGAATGCATCCAACAATTCACACAACAATGTTGCATCTTTAACATGTGTTGATGCATCAATGGATTTAATAAATATTATATCCCTAGGACAATGTACCAAGAAATTTAGAAGGGCCACACCATTCCCATCTATCCAACCATAACACATTAGCATGCATCTAGTGGACACCATGATTTCTTTAGCTCCTCCAATCTAGTATTGATGTCATTCTGTTATGCTTTTCTGCGTGCAGAATTGGCCCACGCAACTAGTCGTAAATAGTGACCTTCTATACTGGGCCAACAACAACAATAGCATCACACATCAGATGGAAAAAATGGATTGTTCTTTGTGATGCTCAAAGGTAAATCACTCTAGAAAATCATCCTCCCCATAACCATGGCTGCTTCTTGCTTCTCCTTTTTTTTCATCAGTGATTGATAGAAGGTTGAACCCTATCTTCGATTCTTGGAACAAAACAAGGTAAGGTCCTTGAACCAAATCTGCATGTGGTTCTCAAGGATTTAGCCACATCACCAGCCACAACTTCAGCTTTGTTAGCATCGTGGGCCATCCTCATAATCTCCAAGGTTAATTAAGTGCAAATCAAAACATCATGCCCTAGAATTTAAGCCAAATGGCACTTCAATTGGCTAATCCCTCCTGTCATAGGTTGGCCACAGTTTACAAGACAAAATTTGATAGTTTGTTCCATCCTCAAGTTCACCATACTCCCACATCAGATCGAAAGCCTTTGGCATGTTGGCAAGGCAATATTAAACATCCAACTTGAACCTTAGGGCCAAAAAATGGAAAAAATAACTCACATCAAACAATGCTGGAAAAAAGGCAACTTAATGTTAAAGAAAAAACAGACCTCTTAATTATTTTTTGAGTCATGGAAAATGATAATAAGAGGCAAGAAAACATGGGCTTTGAAAGCCCAACAAAAATCTAAGAAAATTTTAAAAAAGAAGGTAGGAGGGTGGAATTTGAAATGACCAACGCCATAGGCAACTAGCAACTGGTCCATACTCCAATTTAAAAAAAAACGGTAATGAACATTGAAAACAAGGATTTGGCCCTCCTAAACCTGTCGGTTGATGATTGTAAACACTCTCCCTCTCATTCCCCAACACCTACAAAGAAAAATAACCTCTAAAAAAACCAAAAAAAAACCTTTAAGTCGCTCAACCTTTAAGATCAAGGATATCCGAAAACAGCTGACCGCCATTGGGCGCACAATGGAAGATGAATATTTGGTGGTAATCACAATGAAAAGCTTACCATGTTGACGCAGGAGAAAAGAAGATAATCTACTATTCATGCAATTTCAGACTACTGGCAACCGACAACAAACCAAGTTGGAAAACCTCTGTTCAATGTTTTAAGGAAACACTTACAGCTTCAATGTCCTTCCTCAATAACTCAACAAATAATCAAATATGCACTCTGCTCTACGCTCAGATTTTATCTATAAATTTCCTTGCTGAGAATGAAGGTTGTAACTTGTTACTAATTGAAATTGGAAGGAACAAACCTTCAAAACCTTGGAGCATTATACAGGAACAATAGACGCACAAGAAAACCCCCGCTCCAAACTGCAAGAAACCGAATGCTACAGGAAAAACATGTTGCTGCACGATTAGTTGTTGCAAGACTGTTCTCGTTGCTACAAGATTGTTCATGTTGCTGCAGGATCACTTCTAACTGCTGCAGGATTGCATTTAACTCCAAATTTGAATGAAAACATCCAATTTTCCTTCTCCACTTGATGGAAACGTCTTCTAATCACTCTAACTTAGCCTTCAAAGTCTTAAACATACAAACTCTCGTTCCTACCCAATGATTTAAGGAAACTATGTCCCATAGCAACGCGTTAACAAATAACAGTTCATAACTGAATCAAATTCAAAAAATGAGTGGCAATCAACCAATAGAATGTATTGAAAGTACTGGTACAATTTCAAAGTCAGATAACAAACAAGAAATAACACGCTCACAACAAAATGGCCAAGATCATTCAAATCAAAAGATTAATAACAAAAGGATTCATTCATGCATAAATACGCAGGATGAATACACAGAGGGTTTCTTAATATTCTCATATACATGCCCTGTCCTCACGATCTTCCATCCAACTCCCAAAATGCTTGAGTTTGGATTTTTTATTACAACTATTAGATAAGCTATAATTGAAAACCTAATTGACTCTATTTACTTAACTATTAACTGAATATGACTCAAACTACTAACTATCACTTAATTTAAGAGATCAAATCTCATTATTTTTATTCTCCCTAAATTATTACAAAAAAAATCTAAAGTCAGCATTGCTCTTTAAAACACAAACATATATTTTAAACCTCCAAAAAACTGAGTAGAAACATTGGTCCATGCCCTTGCATCACATGTGCTTACGAGCACTTCATTGAGACTCTCAACATTACTTCTACAAATGTTGACCTGAAGTTCGATGAGGCTCTTGCTGCAGGACAGATGGAAAACACAGATCGAGAGCAGTAGTACATCAGAGAGTTCAAAATAGACCTTTGCTTCCAAATTCAAGGGCAAAAGCAAATGGGGCATGAAGAAAGGTCAAGTCAACAAAGAGGATTCCACGAAGATTCAAAAGACCATTGCTTGTCACTATTGTGGCAAGAATGGCCATATGAAAAGTTTTGCAAAAAAATGGTTCGCTGAAGAAAAAGCCAACAAAGGGGGTCCTCGGCAGAAGGCTCATGTCGCAGAACACACAAAGGAGAAGGAGTCAGCTTTCTATGCCTTCATGGCTATGAAGCGAACAACTAACCCCAAAGCATCTGCTTGGTACATCGTGTTGATGTAATTGTAACTTCGGAATGTATTCACTTGTATTTCTTATCTATTGTAACCCGGTGTTTATTCCGAGATGTACTTGTGTCATGTCATGCCCCGATGCTCCTATCGAGAGGATCTATATTGTAAACAAGTCATGTCAAGCCATTGTGGGTAACCCTCCTATTGTCTAAGGGTTAAAGTCCCCGCAGTTCCGAGGCACTAGGGTTATTAGACTCTCCTAGAGAGGTCAGCCCTAGTAGGGTTTTAGTCATGTCGAGATTAGTATAAATAGAGAGCTGGACTCTCTATTTAGGACACATCTCACACACACTCAAGTGTAGCGCATAGTTGAGGAAGGAGAAGACACTGGGGCTAGATAGAAATAAGGTTACTGCTATCGAGAGATAACTTACTGTTTTGGGTTTTACTTTGGTACTGATTCTATCTCTGAGGAAGTTGCAGGGTTTTCTCCATTTATGGTTTCCCCGAGGAAAAACACTGTATGCATTGTCTCTTGTGTTTGATTGATGTGCTTGTTGTTCTCTCAGTTAAAGATCCTAATGTTTTGCTAGCTTAATGTTAAAAAGCTAACATGGTATCAGAGCTAACCTGAGAAGAAGACACTCTGCAGCTGCGGGAACTAGGGCTTCCTACTTTGTGGATTTCTCTCCACAGATTTTCAGCAAAAGAAGGTTGGAATAACTCTCCTCCCTAAAGCGCATCTTTTTGTCGAAGCAGAATCCAATTCTGAGGTTTTTCAGTTTTGGACTCGACACTACTCCCGAAAATTAGGGCTTTTCACAGAAGAGGAATTTTTCAGTGAGCCCAAGCCTAGATTGGTCTCCTCCCTAAAATCAAAGTTAGGGATAAAATTCAAAGCAATTGGTTGGACAGAACTCCAGAAAAGCAAAACTCTAATTTGCTCCTGAACCAGCTCTGCAGGATTTCAGCTCCAAATCCAGATCCGACATCTTGACCTGGTAAGATCTAAATCTTTTGTATTTCCATTTGAGGTTCTCAGTTAAGATGTCTCATCATACCAAGCTTGATGAAAAGCTTGAGGGAGCTGATAACTTCCAAGCTTGGAAGTATAGGTTCTCCATGGTCCTGGAAGAAAATGAGTTGGATTCCTATATCAGTGAGGAGGTTCCAATCCCAAAAGGAGATGAGGCAAAGGCCTTACATAAGAAGAAGTTGGTTATGGCAAAGCGAATCATTCAAGGATCACCTCATCCCACAGATGTCCTCTCTCAAAACACCTAAAGCTATGTTTGATGCCCTAACCAAACTGTTTGAAGGGAAGAACATCAATCGAAAGATGACTCTAAGGAATCAGTTGAAAAATGTAAAAATCCAAAATGCTGAGACCATTCAGTCTTACTTCACAAGGGTCTCTCAGATCAAAAAACAACTAGAAGTTGTAGGTGAAGAAGTGGAGAATGCAGAAATTGTGATGACAACACTGAATGGCCTCCCTAGGTAATGGGATTCATTCATCCAAGGAATCTGTGCCAGAAAGAAGTTAGTCAAGTTCAACAAACTATGGGAAGAATGCTCTCAAGAAGAAGCTCGGATAGCAGCTCGAGAAGAGAAGATGGGAAGTGAAGATCAAGCCCTCACAGTTCACTCCAAGAAAGGCAGAAGAAACTCTTATCACTCCAAAGGTAAGAACCTTCACCATAAAGATAACATTAGAAAGGACCTATCTAGATCGAGATGTTATACATGTGATGAAAGAGGACACTTTGCAAAAGACTGTCCTAGAAACAAGAAGAAGGGAAACAAGAGAAGACATCATGCTCATGCTGCAGAGGATGATGAACCTTCCAAGAAGAAAACCAGATATGAAAGTGAAGATTCTTCCAGTGAAGATGAATATGTTTTGATTTCCGCTCTTATGGGAAACATTACTCATGGAAGCACTGATTGGCTTATAGACAGTGGGGCTTCCAAGCATATGACAAGATTCAAGGAATCCTTTGTGAAACTGTCAGAACATGAATCACCTCACAAGGTGAAGCTAGGAGATGACTACCAGTATCCAATAAAAAGTAGTGGGGAATCCTCCTATAAAAACTAGACTCTGGAAAGTCTATGACAATGAAGGAAGTATTATTTGTGCCAGGACTCAAGAAAAACCTTCTCTCCATATCTGCATTAGATGCAAAAGGAATGAGGGTTGCATTCATAGATGGTGAAGTCATCAGGTGGCCAAAAGGAAAGACCATCGATGATTCAGTAGTGATTGGAGAACAAGAAGGAGGTTTGTACAAATTAAAGGGCCATCCAAAAAAAGCATTGGTCCATGACACAGTAGAGCCAAATGAACTTTGGCATAGAAGACTTACACGTGTGCATTACAGAGCACTACCTATTGCAAGCAAAGTTGTTGAAGGTCTTCCAAAAATCCAAGCAAAACATGATGGGGTTTGCAAAGGATGTGCGAAAGGAAAGAATACAGAGAAGACATTTCCAAGTAGCAAAAGCAAAGCAAAAGGAATCTTGGAAATCATCCACTCCGATGTATGCGGTCCTATGTCATCAAGCTCACTAAGCGGGTATGCATATTATGTTTCTTTTATTGATGACTTTTCTAGGAAGACATGGGTTTACTTCATGAAGAATAAAGACGAAGTATTTAGCAAGTTCAAGAAATTCAAAGCCTTGATCGAGAATCACACTGAAAAGAAGATCAAGACCTTTCGATCAGACAATGGCGGAGAATTCACTTCAAATGAATTCAAAGAGCTATGCAAAAACTCAAGGATTAAGAGGGAGTTGTCCACTCCTTACAATCCACAGCAGAATGGGGTTGCAGAAAGGAAGAATAGAACTATCATGGAAGCTGCAAGAGCAATGCTTCATGATCAAAATCTTCCTACGCATCTCTGGGCGGAAGCTGCCAGAATAGCGGTATATGTATAGAACCGTACTCCACATAGAGTACTCGAGAACAAGACTCCTGAAGAAGTCTTCTCTGGCAAGAGACCAGAAGTCAACCATCTCAGAATATTCGGTTGTCCTGTGTATATACACATTCCAAGAGAGAAGAGAACTAAATTAGATCCTTTAGGTAAGAAGGGTATATTTGTGGGATATTCTGAAAACTCAAAGGCTTACAGAATATACTTCCCAGGATTCAAGAAGATTGATATCGGTAGGGATGTGACATTTGATGAAGACACAACTTACAACAAATCCAGAAAGAAACCTACTGAAGAATCTGAAGAAGCAGAAGCACCCAGGATTCATGATACAACCATGAATGAAGAAGCTCAAGAAGAAGATTAAGAATTTGAAGAACCACAAAGACCTATAGATCCACCTCAGGAAAAGAATCCTCACAAGAGGAAACCTGCTTGGGTACGAGAAGTTATCCAAGGTGCGGAAAGATATGGGGCTCCAGAAGAGAATCACAAAGAAAGAAAGAGGACCAGATCCTACTCCGGGTATGTAGCATTACTATGTGATTTCATTGATAAAGAACCTTCCAATTATGAAGAAGTGGCAGAACGGAAAGAATGGAAGGATGCTATGATCGAAGAGTATCAGTCGATCATGAAGAGTGATGTTTGGGATGTTGTCCCAAGACCAGAAGGGAAGTCAGTTGTAACTTCCAAATGGATCTACAAGATCAAGCATGCTGCAGATGGTAGTATAGAGAAATATAAGGCAAGATTCGTGGCTCGTGGTTTCTCCCAGAAAAAGGGAATAAACTATGAAGAAACCTTTGCACCTGTAGCCAAATACACTTCCATCAGATCAGTACTTGCTCTGGCTGCAGTGATGAAATGGAAGATACACCAAATGGATGTCAAGACTGCTTTCTTGAATGGTGTAGTGGAAGAGGAAGTGTATGTGGAGCAGCCACTCGGTTTTGAGACACATGACAGAGAGTCTCATGTATGCAAATTGAAGAAAGCCCTGTATGGTTTGAAACAGGCACCCAAGACTTGGTACGGCAGAATTGATAGCTTTCTATCCAGTTTAGGCTTTACTAAGAGTAAAGCAAATTCCAACCTTTACTACAAGGTTGAAGATGGCAACCCAGTGATGCTCCTACTGTATGTAGATGATCTATTTGTAACAGGTATGGATGGGTTGATTGCTGATACGAAGAGGAAGCTTGCTGTCGAGTTCGAAATGAAGGACTTGGGTATGATGCATTATTTTCTAGGCATGGAGGTGTGGCAAAATGCAGATGGGATTTCCTTAAGACAAGGGAAATATATAGTAGAGATCCTGAAGAGGTTTGGGATGATGGACTACAAGGCTATGGCCACACCTATGGCATCGAACCTGAAGCTATTGAGTGATGCTTCATCAGAGACGGTTGATGCTACGATGTATCGTCAGATGATTGGGTCCTTGATGTATCTGACGAACACGAGACCAGATATTTGCTTTGTTGTGAACACCTTGAGCCAGTTCCTGACAGATCCGAGACATGTTCACTTGATTGCTGCAAAGCATATTCTGAGGTACCTGAGGGGTACAGTTGATTATGGGCTCAAGTATGAGTCGAATCAGAAGATTAACCTGGAAGGTTATGTTGATTCAGATTGGGCAAGCAATGCCATTGCTAGGAAGAGCACTTCAGGGTGTTGCTTCAGTATGGGATCCGGTGTGATCTCTTAGTTTAGCAGGAAGCAATCCTGTGTGGCACTTAGTACAACTGAAGCAGAGTATGTCGAAGCTTGTTCAACTAGTTGTGAGGCAGTATGGTTGCGGAAGCTATTGTCTGATTTATTTGATCTCCAGTTGGATGCTACTTGTATACATTGTGACAACCAGAGTTGCGTGAAGTTGTCAGAGAATCCAGTGTTCCATGACAAGTCGAAGCATATCAAGATCAAGTATCACTATATCAGGGATATGGTGCAGAGGGGAGCAGTAAAGCTCCAGTATGTTGCGACAGAGGAACAGATAGTTGATGTGTTGACGAAGCCATTGGCTAGGGTGAAGTTTGAGTACTTCAGGGAGAAGCTTGGTTTTCTCCAGATCGAGGTTTCCTCCAAGGGAAAATGATGAGACCCATAGCCATTCTGACATGGTGAGAGGATTGGTTCCTTCCATGGTCAAATGTAAGGGCTGATCCATTCTGTCATGGTGAGAGGATTGGTTCCTTCCATGCCAGATCTGAGTGCTAAATCCATAAGCCATTCTGACGAGTAGGTCAGATGTAAAGGCTGAGCCATTCTGTCATGGTGAGAGGATTGGTTCCTTCCATGTCAGATATGAGTGCTAAGCCATTCTGATATGACTGTAGGATTGGTTCCTACATGATCAGATATAAGGGCTATTGCCATTCTTGGAATGGAGCTGCCTAGTGAGGTACCAAGAATACTTGGTCTAGGACTGAGGGCCATTCTGATATGACTATAGGAGGTGTTCCTACATGATCAGATGTGAGTGCATGGCCATTCTGATGTGATTGAGGAATGTGTTCCCACTTGATCAGATATAAGGGTTGTTGCCATTCTTGGAATGGAGCTACCTAGTGAGGTACCAAGAACCCTCAACCTAGGGTTGAGAGCCTTTCCATCATGGTTGCAGGATGTGTTCCCGCATGGGTGGATGTAAGTGCAGAGCCCTTCCATCGTGGTTGCAGGATGTGTTCCCGCATGGGTGGATGTAAGTGCAGAGCCCTTCCATCATGGTTGCAGGATGTGTTCCCGCATGGGTGGATGTAAGTGCAAAGCTCTTTCATCATGGTTGCAAGATGTGTTCCCACATGGGTGAAAGAGCAGAGCCTTTTTAGCATGGTTGCAAGATGTGTTCCCGCATGGCTAAATGTGAGTACTAGGCCTTTCTGATGTGATTATAGGATTGGTTCCTACATTATCAGATGTGAGTGTTGGGCGTGCCTTTCTGACGAGTAGGTCAGATGTAAGTGCTGGACGAGCCATTCTGACTTGGTGTCAGATATAAGCGCTGAAGAAAGACCTACATGGAGGCTAGGCCTACAACCAGCATGAAAAAGGGCTGGCTCTGTAGAACTTCCTGTGACAAGAAGAATCATGAGATAGCACACGTGATGATCCAACAATGATGATCCAGATCGAGTGATGATCCAAATCCAGTGATGATCCATATCCAGTGATGATGTCCAATGATGATCCAGATCCAGTGATGATGACCAGTGATCATCCAGATCCGAAGATGAAGATGACTTGAAGACGAAGATGACTTGAAGATACATACGACGAGATGATCCAGAGAAGAAGACCAGTGATGAAAATTGTGTCGAGAGAATACCTTCCTAGTTAAGAGGGAGTGTTGATGTAATTGTAACTTCGGAATGTATTCACTTGTATTTCTTATCTATTGTAACCCGATGTTTATTCCGGGATGTACTTGTGTCATGTCATGCCCCAATGCTCCTATCAAGAGGATCTATATTGTAAACAAGTCATGTCAAGTCATTGTGGGTAACCCTCCTATTGTCTAAGGGTTAAAGTCCCCGCAGTTCCGAGGCACTAGGGTTATTAGACTCTCCTAGAGAGGTCGGCCCTAGTAGGGTTTTAGTCATGTCGGGATTAGTATAAATAGAGAGTTGGACTCTCTATTTAGGACACATCTCACACACACTCAAGTGTAGCGCATAGTTGAGGAAGGAGAAGACACTGGGGCTAGATAGAAAAAAAGGTTACTTCTGTCGGGAGATCACTTACTGTTTTGGGTTTTACTTTGGTGCCGATTCTATCTCTGAGGAAGTTGCGGGGTTTTCTCCATTTATGGTTCCCCCGAGGAAAAACACTGTGTTCATTGTCTCTTGTGTTTGATTGTTGTGCTTGTTGTTCTCTCAATTAAAGATCCTAATGTTATGCTAACTTAATGTTAAAAATCTAACACATCGACTCAGGTGCATCTCACCATTTCATCAATAAGCAATATTGGTACATGAAGTACACTCCCAGTGTCTCCAAAGACTTCGTGATATTTGATGGTGGTGAAGAGTACACGGTCGTTGGGAAAGAAAATGTTCAGATTTCCTTTGGAGGAAACATTCTTGTTTTCCTCAATGTGCATTAGTGTCGAGAATGGGGCTTAATCTACTTTTAGTCAAATTATAAGGCATTGTCCACATCTCTCTATCAAATTCAGCAATCACAAATGCTATATAGTTAAAAAAGAGAACCAGCAAACCATTTCACATGGTGTGGAGGATCATGGACTATTTCAACTAGTTGATAGTGGACAAGTTAATGAGCATACCTTAGCAGCTCATGGTAAATCAGACATCAACACACTTTGGCATCAATGGTATGGGAATCTCAACCTAACCTAACTCTCTCAATCAGCTCGAGAGAATCTAGTAAAGGGACTTCCAGATATCCAGCAGAATATCTGGGGGGTATGCAAACCTTGTCAAGAATGGAAGCAGCACAGGACATCAATCACAACATCAATCACTGTATATATTTTCTATTATTTGTTGATGACTATAGTACAAAAACGTGGGTGTCTTTTCTGAAGTTGAAATCTGAAGTATTTTTTGAGTTTCAAATTTTCAAAGCATTAGTAGAAAAAGAGTCAGGTTGTTCAATAACCACTCTTAGCTTTAATAATGGAGGAGAGTTTTGCTCCAAAGACTTCAATTTTTTTTGCACTAAACATGGGATACAAAGACAATACACCACACCCTACAATCCATAACAGAATGGAGTGGTTGAGAAACAAAATCGCATAGTCAGAAAAGAACCTATGCCTGGATTCCAGATAAGAAGAGAACCAAAATAGAACCTAAGAGTCAGAAACTCATGCTTGCAGGGTACAATGACAATCACAAAGCCTACAGGTTGATTGATGTCGAAACCAATTAGGTGACCTACAGTAGAGAAGCCGTAATTGATGAGGAAACTAAACCATTTCATTCTTCGTCATCGAATTTCAGGATTACCATGGAACCAAACCATCATGGCTTAGGATTCAATTGTTCAGCTTCAAATAGCTCCACCTGAAAGGGAGGAAGATTTTGATCATTCTAAGGAGTCTCCCAGACAATCCAGTAATTTCTAAGACACACAGCCCGATTCAGCATTTAGAGGACACAAGTGCAAGTTCCAATCCTATTAATGGTGAGGAGGTTCCCAACCAAGGAAACAACAAGCAACCACCCAAGTGGTGGCTCAACACCATCGAAAATCTTCGAGCAGCAGAAATGATATAGGGGTAATGATCAAGAGGAAAGAGCAAACGAAAACCCAACACAATATATTATGATAGCTCTTTCAAGCTATTTCTTGGTTTTTTTATGTGCTCGATTTCCATGATAATAGTTTTAGAAGTTTTAAGAATGTAAGACTGAAGACAGTATATGAGACAGATAAGGTTGCTTTTATGGCCTGGTTCCCCCATGAGGCAGGCTAGTTTTCTTGTTTTTTGGACTTTGGAAGACTGTTTGTGTAGGCCTGATATGTATACCAGCACAGATAACTCTGTACATTTTATCAATATTAATATAGTTCATTCTTACCAACAAAAAGAGCAAATACAGGCCAATAATTCATCATCAAACTCAGAGTTTTCAATAAAAGATAAGAATGCCGTGTCACACCCTTGAAGGAACAAAGTTCAAACATTCATTGGTCAATCGATACCCATGGTAATTTCAAGGATAAATTTAGAGCCCATGGAATATGATTGATTTTTCCAGTGTGGTAGAATTTGCGGATTTAACACCCAGTCAATCTCAGGGTAACAGAGCTGAAAAAAAGAAAAGCTGAAAATTGGCCTGCTGAAATATTTGCCAGGTTTTTTTTTAAATCACCAAATTTTTCAGAAAATCCCAAGAAATATTGGCAGTCCTACATTTTTTTAAAGAAAACTCTGCCCCCGTTTTTTATATTTTTCGCTTGCTGATTTCTGTGAAATTTATGCAGTTTTTGCCATCAAATGACTATACATGTGTTCTTTTTTGTTGCATTGAACATTACCAGGTTTTCTTATTTTTCCAATTTTTCATCTCATCACTAGGTCCACTTTCGTAACACTTATTTTTTTATTTTGAGTTGACAAAGTACAAACACTCTGCTTGCTAAGCACCCACATTCTCACTGCGACTTGGTAGACCCACAGTGCAGAGTGCAAAAAGGCTTCATCAGAATCTTGAATGATCAGCCTATCTGTTTATGATTTCACTCATAACAGTCCAGGTGATTCAAGACAGTCACCAAATCACCAATACAAAGAAAACTATAATAATAACAATAATAAATAAAGGTGGGCCATAGGCTAAAGTTTAGCCGAAACAACTAGACGTTGACTAAGGTTTCACCAAAATGACCTGAATCTGACATCAAATCCTATTGGGTTACCAAAAAACTCTGTAACAAAGGTACCCAATTCAAGTAAAAAGCATATGACTCCCATTCTGACGATTATCCAATAAGTTTTAATTCATAACAGTGACCTATCCATTAGTTGATAGCATATGAAAAACTAAAAATTCAGTAGGAATCCAAGGAAAATTCAAAAGATCCATGTGTCTTATAAATGGCAAATACTTTGGTAAATCTGACTTAAAAGGCTAAATATAAATGTTTAGTTATAAACTTCTGTACAAAGATTCAAATTTCTAAACAAGAAAATGGCATTTTATAAAAAATTGGACAACTAGTTTTTTAAAAGATATTGATTAAACATTTTAAAAACACAAATCAAAACGTAAAAACACTGATTGTTAAAATCTCGACTGTAAATGTTTGGGATATCTTTGTGACAATATTCAAATTTCCAAAGATGGTTTTATAATTTAGAAAGATTTTGTGACAATATTTAAATTTCCAAAGATGGTTTTATAATTTAGAAAGATTTTGCAACAATATTCAAATTTCCAACGATTTTATTTGATGCAGAAAATTCACTATTAAATCAAATAAATTTAAATTATAAGAATTTGGCCTATCATTTTTTCATAAATTGAAATTAGATTATTAAAAACAAAGCCAAATGGTGAAATTTAAGCCTTTCAAATTTCCTCCATTGACATTCTTTCAGCTCCAGGAATGGATGCACTTTAACTTGAACCTCCAACAACCAGAAAATTAGATTATTCCATAAATTGAAATTAGATTATTAAAAACAAAGCCAAATGATGAATTTTAAGCCTATAAAATTTTCTCCAGGAATGGATGCCCTTTAACTTGACGCTCCAAAATTTAACAACCAAAATAAAGACCAATACCCTACCTCGGAGTCACTCTCCTGGTATCGAGCAACGGACACAGAGCGCTCCCTCCTGCGTCCATTCTCGTGGGGCAGAACCGTCTGCCTAGGCGCAGCGGAGCGGCCTCTCCTCTTCACTATTTCCGTCTCAGAGGGGCTCTCAGTGGTGCTGTCCGTCTGAGAACGGCAGACAGAGCGCCCCCTTCCCCTTCGACCTTGGCCGGTGGTCACATCGGGTCCGGTGTTCACGCAGCGCCCCAGCTTCAAGTCCCTGGTAGGGCTGGCGTGACGCGAGGTTGGAGACTTTACCTTGTTGGTGTTCTGGAGATCAATCTGGCGGAGCACTGAGGTGGACGAGATCTCTGGGTAATAGCGGGGATAATGACTTAAGCTCCTCGACCTCCTGTGACCACCCGCTGCTTTGGGGGAAGGGGCTGAGCTGTTGCTGTTGCTGTTGCTGTTGCTATTGTTCTCCTGGGAGCCGATTTGGGTTCGCTTTGTCCTTGATTTGAATGCCGATGTCGCCATGACTGGAACCCTTAAAATGATGCAGAGAACTATTATGTTCAGTAATAGATGTTTTTAGCCTTCCATTCGGTGGAGACTCAGATGAGCTCGGGAGTACCCATGGGGGGATCAAGAACTCGGTGGAACAAGGGCCAAATTTGGAAATTTGGATGGCAGAACTGCAGTAAATGGGGCGAGATGGGAGCCGAAGGAACTGGGAATTTAAGAAACTGGATCTGAGGTGCTGTGCATGGGATCTATCCAGAGAAATGCAGGGGCGTAAGCACTAACAAGAAGCATTGAATAAATGCAGTTATGGAAATTACTAAAATACACCAATCGGGTTTAGCATGAATGAATGCAGTCCCCACAGGTTTAACATGGAAAGATATGGACCATACAGAGTGAGAGAGTTGGTAGAGGTGAAATTTTTATGATAGTAAAAGTTATTTTAAGGGAAGATTGCCTTTGTTTGTTGGACTGTATGGTTGTTTGGAGAGGGGTTGTTATTTGAGATTTTACAAAATATTTAAAATTTTATTTCAAAATTATTGTAAAAAAACCAATGTTTTAAATTTTAAATTTTAAATTTTTTATGTTATTTTTTTTAATTATTAAAACTACAATTTAATGTAAAACAAAATAATATTTTAATAATACTTGAAGTATGACATTATTCAATCCTGTTGGTTTTCTCTTTATTGCTTTTTTTAATCATTTCACAAAAATAATAAAATTCTTTTGTGTTTTACAAAAGTAGTAATTTAAAATTTTATGATTTTTATTGGAATTTGACTATTTTTTAAGGATTTTTAAAAAACTGATTAGAAATTTTGGAAAATTGTTGTTAATAAATTTAAAGTATATGAAAGACTTTTTAGTATGTTGAATCCATTTGACTTAACAATTAAAAAACTATCTATTTAAATTTTAGAAACACAATTTAACAAGTTTTAAGAAAAAAATTATCATCTCCTAAAAATTATTAAGTTTTTAAACAACTTTTTTTACAAATAAAAACTTTTTAAATCATTGCGGCGCTCTACAGCCCAGTATTTGCGTCAAGAGGCGCTCTACAGCCCAGTATGGGGGAGATCTTGTAACGTGATGTAACGTTACTAACGTTTGTCGGCAAAAAATAATAGTGATAGTGAATATTATGGGAGAGATCTTGTAACGTGATGTAAAGTTTGTAACATGTCGGCAAAAGATAATAGTGATAGTGAATATTATAGAGGAGATGTTGTAATCTTCCAACCTAATAAAACAATAAAAAAGTAAAAATTTAATTATCCGTAAAAAAATATGTGGGTCAAGAAAAAAACACAAAAACATGTTGGCCTTGCACATGGTTTTAAAACCATGTGCAAGGCATTCTAAACAACTCATGGTTTTATTGCACATAGTTTAGGAGGCTTTGCACATGGTTTTTAAACCATGTGCAAGGCCTCCTGAACAAGCCATGGTTTTATTATACATGGTTTAGGAGGGCATTGCAAATGGTTTTAAGACCATGTGCAACGCCTCCTAAACAATCCATGATTGTAGGAGGGCCTTGCATATGGTTTTAAAACCATGTGTGGGAAAATGATGCAATGTTCGTTCTTAACAAAATAAAAAATATTATATGGCTGCCGTAAATAATATTAAATATTAATAATAATAAAATTATATGTGGACCTTAAATAAAAATATGTGTCTTTTGGTTTGAATCAAATCAATAGATACCTAAGAAGAGGTTTGCATCTCAAGAGATTTGATCCATCTCGGCGCTTGATAGAGCCTAGGATTTGGATCTACGCTGGTTTAAAAAACACCTGATTTAAACATTATCTATTTTCTTAACTTGCATATGAATTTTTAAAACTACAATTAAATATAACTCGTTAATCAATTATAATATATTAGATATTTATAACATAACATTTGAATTAAACCAAAGAATATTATTGTGATTTAGTTGTTGAACCTAACCATTGATGTAGCAATAGAAATAAAGTGTAGATGACTTATACTTTATAACGGTGTGTTTAAATATAAATGTGAAAATATAAAAAATTGCATTGTGTTTATTAATTAAAATTATTTTTTATATAATTAAAATTATTTAATAATAAAATTATATTTTATATAATTAAAATTATTTTATTGAATAAAGTATTAATATGTAGTTGTTAATATATGTTTTAATGAAGAAAGATATAAAAATGTTGTAATTTTATGTTGTAAAATATTGCTAGATGTTAGAGAGTGTGGGGGTGTATGGGGTTTTCTGTCACCTAATTTCATTGTTTAGCTTAAAATCACCCAACAAACAACAAAACTTATAGATTTGTGGATTAAATTTACTAGATTTCGGCAAAAAATCGGCGTGAAAAGTCAAAAAGTCTCCTCTTTAAATATGTTGAAGCGGTAACTTATAGAGAAAAAACTAGTGGAGTTGATTCAATGTCTAAAGCTTATCTGAGTAAGATTAATAAATACAAAGAAGGAAGGCTCAAGAGCTATACTCATCTACCTTTTATTTCTTGAGTTTAATTCAAATCTTTCTTAAAGTTGTAAGTAATAATTTTGAATTTTTTATTTGCATATATTATTAGAGATTATTGGGAAGCTAGACGAAAATTTTGCACTCATAAAAGCAAAATGTTGCTAAAACTAAAATATTGTAAATTGAGATTTGGGGAGACTTAGAAGGCTTCTTTAGATGACCCTATGTTATATTATCAGAATGTTGATATAGATTTGATTCAAGTAGATATTTTGTGATTATATGAAATGTAACTTTTCCCTGGTCGCTTCGGGCATCTGCCTGAACAGTGAACCTAACAGGATAGTATGGACATGCAATAGAAGGAATGGATCTGTTACTGCGCAACTAATGTACGGCTATTTATTCTCTCAACGGGATCTGAATCCTATGGAAAGCCTACTTAACCGCTTATGGAGTGGTCGATTGCCATCAAAGATGAAATGCTTTGGGTGGTTGTGTTTAAATCAAAAAACACTGACATGGGACTCTCAGCAGAAGCGCGGACTCTCGGGCCTAGGATGGTGTTGTCTTTGCTCAGATGATCTGGAAAATGCCAATCACATATTTGGAGGGTGCGTATTCTTTCAATCTGTATGGGTTTTTATTTGCAATTTCTTTACATTCTCTATCAGTTGGGATAAACAGAGTCTTCAAGACAATATCGGGTACTTATTAAAGAGCTCATCCATACCGATAGATGTCATGGTTGCTACTTCATGGTCTATGTGGAGAATGCGAAATCATGTCATTTTTTAGAACGGGAGACCAGACCATAGTCTTACTGGTTCGAAAGCTATAGGCTCGCTACAATCATATGCCATTAAGAATCAAAAGGTGCCCAGCAGGAGGGCAGTTATTACATCGAGAGACCAGCAAGGCATTGTGGGCTATTTTGATGGAGTCGAGCAGGGAGGAATATGTGGTGTCGATATGGTGATCAGAATAAGCCAAACTATATCATACAGACTCAAGCTAAGTATTGGTCCTGGATCAAACACCAAAGCAGAGCTTCTTACGATTTGGGGCTTACTATTTTTTGCCAAAGAAAAATAAATAATGCCCACAATGGTATTTGGGGATTCTAAAGCGATTGTGGATTGGACAAAAGGTATCCACAACTTGCACACAATTAAGCTTCACCATTGGATCAGATGGACCAAAGATCCCATTGAATATTTACACCATACCACTTTCTCGCATATTTTTCGAGAACTGGACACTGAAGCGGACGCACTATCCAAACTTGCCATCAATGACGGTATGAAATCCATTGACTGGGCAATGTTCCATGAGGCAACCAGTTTAGAGCAAGGTTCAATAAACATTAGTTAGCTGGAAATATGGCGTTTAAATGTATTAACACGCCGTAGAACGCTAGCCTAATCTTATGATTTATAAGACATGATATAAGATATTGTTCCCAACAAATCTGAATGTAAGTCCTTAGGAGAAGCTATGAAAAAATGTAAACACGACAATCTCATTGTATGACACAACTTTCAATAATATAAAGTTGTATGTTCTGTGTGGAAAAAAAAATTATATAAATAAAGTTATGTGTTTTTATTCTATGAAAAAAAATAGGGTTAGAGGATGTTGAATCTATTTCTATATTAAAAAAAATCATTTCAAGATTTTTTTTTCATGAAAGAACACCTGATATTCCAAAGAATCAAGGTATGGCGAGAAATACATCATCCAATCAATTAGTCATTAGTGAAATTCTTAGTTAAAGTTGGATTTCATGGATAAGTAATTTTCATTCCAAACATTATATTAGAGTTATTCCATTGGAATATGATAGCATCTTGTGATTGCTTTGATTTTGAGTTATGCTTTACTTAGATACATTAACTTCTATTTCCTTAGGAAAATATCACATCTTTATATTAGTAAAACCATATTGTTCAATTGACCACTGGGTCATACACTTCAAAAAAAAGAGATACTCATAAAAAATAGAATTGTACATGGCATCTGCCAGAGAGACAAACTTATTGCAACACTATGTAATACTAACTATATTACTGTCTATCAGTGTTGCAATCATAATATGTCAAAAACATGATAAGGAAAACTAGAAACGACTACGACCCAAAGAAACCATGATGCCATCTGCCAATTCCCATTTGTCTAAAAAGCCAACAGCTAGGAGGAGGCCTTTCTTATAGAGTGATTCCACCTCTTCGTTGAATTCTCTCTATATATGTTGGAAGATGAGCCTATGAAAGTGAATTCTAACTTTGTCAATGCCCTCGAAAAAAGGGAGGAGAAAAATATCCACATGAGGCTTAAATTCTTTAAGGTAGTCCACCACCAGTTTAGA
The DNA here is from genome assembly GCA_001517045.1 of Pseudotsuga menziesii. NCBI lineage: Eukaryota > Viridiplantae > Streptophyta > Pinopsida > Pinales > Pinaceae > Pseudotsuga > Pseudotsuga menziesii. The sequence goes on from LPNX010373404.1 coordinate 1,174,859, forward strand.
GTCTCCAAAAACTTGAAGTCTATCCACACCATGGGAAAGAGAGAGCCTCAAAAGGACTTTGAAAGCAACAAATTCATCCTGGTTGTTTAAGACATCCCCCAAACCTGTCGCAAAATGTAGAGATCTAGAAGAGGACAGATGGAGAATCCCCCCAGCACCTCCGGCCCATGGCTTGCCTTGGGAAGCACCGTCTACGTAAGCCCACATATAAGAATCATCCACAATGGGCACAGCGATAACGCGGACAGGTTTATAAAAGGCCGACATCGGATAAGCTTTAAAAATACTGAAACTACGACCTATAAACACTTGAGCCAGAATGAGCAAATCATCAAATAGATTATTGTTATGAGCTAACCAGATACCCCACACTACGAATACAAGGAGAGCTGCAAATGTTGAATATGAAGAACTACAAGTCTAGGCCTTCCAAGACAACGAAATATCTGGCAAGATCCATAAATGAGGAATACCTTAAATGTGTGAAAGATGTCTCCATACTTCCAGAGCGTATGAACAGAATAAAAATAGATGTTCAATTGATTCATACTCGATTTCGCATAAAGGGCATCTATTGGGCCCGAATAAAAATATGTGTGCCAAGGTTTCCGAAATCGGGATTTTACCTTCTAAGACAAGCCTCGAAAAAAGTTTGATTTTGAGGGGACATGAAAGCTTCCAGATGCTATGGCTCCACCAAGCCAACATAGGATTATCCTCCATTAACTTCTATTTCATATTCATGATGATATAATTTTATGATGAGATTTTGTTCCATGTTAATATTTGTTTTCATGCATAATTATTATGTAACTACATGGTTTATTAAGCATTATCATATTTAAAAAATTGTCGAACTTTAGATAAAGATGCATGTTTCTTGATATAATAGTATATTTTATTATTTTAAATATTATCTTAATATAATAGTCTATTTAAATATTTAAATATTAATGTTTTTTTACAATTTTAATATATATTTTTTAATTTGTAATATTCAATATAGTTGTTTTATTTTTAACAATCTAAATATTGATTTTATATAAATATAATAATATCTTTTCTTAATTTCATTAATTTGCAATTTTGAAATATAACCATTTTAACTTGCACCATGAAACATGATATATTTTTATAATAAAATGTTTATACATCAAAATTTCATTTCAATTAAAAAAAAAATATTGAACATTTTTTTTCAGAGGGCCAACACATGGCCAAATAACTACAGTGTTGGAGAAGGTATTTTTATTAAATGTGGAGTGAATTTAATATTTTAAATATTATAAATTTTGAATTTTAACTTATTTTATAAATAATTTTTTTAAAATATATATATTTCGAATCAATAATATATAAAAGCACAAAAATTTCCATTTCTGAACATTCCTCCTACACAAACAACAATTTTGACCCAAAAAATATTTAGAGAAAAATAATGGGCCACAAAGCCAAAGTCACGAGAATAGGCCATAAAACCTTGGCAGTCCTCGAAAGGGGCTAGAGAATAGAGGAGAGAATCTTCCACATGTGACCGAGACGCTTAGAAAAAGCTAAATTTGAAATTCAAAATGAAAAGCTTGGAGATTGGGCGGACAAACCAACGAACTCGAAATTATAATTAAACTTACGCCTGCCGTTCATTCAAATTTTGAATTTATGACCACATATACTATGACACGTGTCTATCACCATTGCCAGTGTTTCTGGGAAGTCGGACATTTATGTGGGCCATGCTGTACTCTTGTTCTCGTTTGATTCTCGAGGTGTTTTCAATCATTGAACAAAAATATTATCCACGTGGCATAATGTCAGTTTCCCTATGTTACGCTTAGGTCGTATCTAAGCCCTTATAACCGCTCAAACGCAACTATATAGAAAAATTGTAAATTAGGTAACTTGTAAAAGTCTATATAGAAAACTTGTAAAATTGGATGTTTAACCATTTTTTAAATTTTTATTATTTTATTTGTAGGGAAAAAAATAAATTATATTAAATAGTTTGGTACGTCAGTTGAGTAGCTGAGTATTATGAATTGCAAGTAAGAAGTTTTGAGGTCAAGTTTCTCATCACAATTATTTTTCAAAATAATTGTGACAAAAGTAATAATAGTTATCAATCCAAAATTGCAATTTTGAAAAAGATTCTTTTTTTTGGTTAGATTTTAATGATGGCAAATTAACAAAAATCAAAAACTTTTTTTTGTTAAACTATATCTAGTCTTAATAATAATAATAATAATCTATTTTTAAGGTCACCGCCAAGCGAGACACCAAATTGGTGTATGAGACCCCCTTGTTTGTGGGACAAGGGACCCCCNTATTCAAAGGTCAAAAACTTAAAATGTTTAGTCTTCTTCATTTTTTTTCACATTGTGTATCTTAATTGTTTTCATTTTAATTTATCTACTTATTTTAGGTTATATATCTCATCCATAATGAATTATAAAATGCATCTCATCCATAATGAATTATAAAATGCATCTCTTTCTCTCCATGTAATCAACTAGTCTATTGATTAAACAAAAAAATTCTATGTTGTTATTAAGGAAGTTCTTTGATAGAAAAGGAATGAAGAGCATATTTTATATTTATAGAAACCATTCCAAAAGACCAAAAGAAATATCCATATACACCATGTGTTATTCCTTAGACAATTAGGGTGCAGTAACTAAAGCAAAACCAAATTTAAGTGTATTTAAGGGCATAAGGGTTTGCTTCTTTTTTTTTTAACTGAAGTGATCTTTTCCCATATCTACTCCTAGGGGATTATCATTTTGGTTTAGTCTAAATGGTTGTGAGATGGAGTGTTATCCTCCCTACCCAGGTTCTATTGATCCCCTAAGTGACATGTTGAGATCATATTGCTGTATTAGGTTTGTGCCTTGTTATTAATTTGGTCTTATACCCCTACTCCTAGAGGAAGCATATATTGCATGAAGTCTTCTACGTGCCTTTAATAAGGAAGGTTGTCGTAGGGAGCTTATGGTAGTAGTTTCCCTTTTTAATAACGAAGATTATGGTAGGGATCTTATGATAGTAGTTGACCGAATTTTTGTATTATTCTCACGAAAATCAATATTTATTAAAGGTTAGAATTCAAGTTATATTAGAGGCTTGAATTTAGATTAAATGAAGTGTAGACTTTTGTAATTTATTGGTTTCCTTTCTATCACATCTTCTCCTTAACTTCATAAAAAACAACCATATATGACAATTAACTGTAAAAAATAAGGTTCCTTAGTTATAACTATATCCATATCAACATCACAACTCTCAAAAAATGTAGCAAAGTCATTTAAAAACTACAAATTCAAACACTATATCCATTTTCTTAACTTATGCACTTTGTTAATATGGTTTTTTATTGAAATTGTAAATGGATACTTCATAATTAGAGTAAACACCTGAAATACATTACTAATACATATAGATATTGAGTTATGATTTGATGGATGAAACAAACAATATCGTAGTAATAAAATCACTATGACATATACTTCTACAACAATTTAATTACTAGCAATTTCCTTAAAAGGTGCAAAGGAACGCCGAAAGGAAAAGAATGAGGAAGACAAAGTAGATGCTACAAAGTGGAAGGAGAGAGTTGTATAAAATGAATATGTGTTTAGAAAACAATTATGGAAGGACCGAGATGAAAATTAGTTCTTTAAATTAGTGCATTGCAACATTAAGATGTGAGGTGAGTGTCCTAGATTCATGTGGCATTGTCCAGAATTAAAAACATTGAGGATCATTTAACAATAGCTATATATATGTAGCATGTAGGGATAAGTAAACATGAATGCAAGCTACACAAGAGCAACAATGTAAAAGTTTTGAAAGGAAGTAAAGGGAAAGTGCATTGTAGAATAGTTTGAGCATAGAGATTTTCTACTTGTCCTACAAATAATTTCCATCCATGAATAAGCATTTGATATGATGCTTTATGTTGTTTTGTTAGCCTTTCATAGCATTCTTGGAAATTAAATGTTTCACATGTTTAAGACAACAAAGAAGTTGTAGATGGCCACCAATATTACATAAATATTCACAAACTATATTTAAATGTGCTATAAATTATGCAAAACACCTGCAAATAGATTATGTTGATTTTTAGAACTAGTAGACATTTATGACGAGTGTTGTTTTGTAGATTTTTTTGTTCATTGCATATGGTAGTACAAAACATGTTGAAATACATAAGGTGTACTAGAATGTATGAAGTACAAAATGTGTGGAGAGAAAGTATGAAATTAGGGAATGAATGGGCACAAGGCATAGGTTTACTATTACTAATATAAAAGTTTAGCCATGAGATCAACGAAAAACACCACTTATAATGTACTTGAAAAAAATTAATAAAAAACCAAAAAGATCATCGAATTAAAATTGATTTTGAAATAGAAATTTCCAAATTAAAATAATAAATATTGCTCATTTTACTACACATTATTAATACAATAGAGTGATTTATACTTATCACACATATTATAGAACTAGACCACGAGTCTAAACTTTTTTGGTAATAGAATTAGATTAATATCAAAATAAAATTTACCCTATTTTATTTTTTTACCATGATTACAAATATATTGACATATTATATTTAAGATCTATATAAAACATTAATTCGTTAAAAAGAATAATAATTATTAAACTGGGTAGAACAATTCATATACTAATTCAAATTTCATGTACTCACATCCAACATGTGGATTCTAGTGCAAGCCAAGAGACCTATCTATTTTAACATCGAGAAGGGATATATATAATGGGGATCCTTATGTTGGATCAGTATGGAAAGGCATTGAAGAGATTTCCATTTATGTTGTGTTTATAAAATTATCAAAGCCATGGGATTATCAGGATGGATTGAACCTCACTGTGAAAAGAAATAATGAATGAGGAAGAATTTCAGTGCAAAATTTGTCAGACAGTGATGGTGAAATTATTCAGACATGAGGAAAAAATTTGACATCACAACAATATTTGAATAATCATTCACATGTATGTAATAGATCCATGATGTAATAAAGGAAAATCGAATCCTCTAGGAGTGATTCGAATTCCATGACTTGGATTGACTCCATAGATCACTAATTGTGGAAAAATCACCACCAGAGGCTCATTGGTGTAAGTCTGAACAACTGAAACACCTCACAATCAATTAATTGACCAAGGTAGGTGAACCCCAATATCCTTAAATCATGCAAAGTTGGCACTAGTCTAACTGAAGGCGAACTAACTAATGCCCATTGGAGCATAACTCAACACAGACTAGGGTGAACTGATGGTGGGACTTCCATGACTCAGTGTGGGTTTCTAAAATATAGGTCTTGGCCTCTGGAGCTCCCAAACTCATGCAAACTGGTGCATCAGGTGGTAGGTGAGCCCCATATAACTTCCCCATGGCACTAATGAAGTGGCAACATACTCCTATGCTAGGAAACTGACATTTAGACTATGGTGGTCAAGGGAGGATTACAAATAATCCTAATAGTGTTTATGGTCTTCAACCCCCCATAAAAGCTACCATGGACCAAGCTTTCAAAATCTATGGTTTAATGGAGGTCATTTCTAGGCCTTTCTCAAACCTCTATCTTGGAAACTGGCTTTCCAAGACCCTAAAACAGATGTAAAACATTTTTCTTCATGTAAGAGAATGATGGGAAATCCAAGAGATGGAACGTAACTTGATTTTGTTGTTTGGGTGGATAGATATAAGTCTTGATTGTGTAAAAAATGGTGCTATGTTATGGATAAAAAGTCATAAAAAATTAGAGAGGATCTTAGTAAAAAAGTTGAGAAAAGATTGGGGAACATCAACATAAGAATAAAATCATTGAGAAAGCCAGGAAAATGAAGGGTAGGTTTTTCACTAACGCACAACACAAACAATATGTAGCTCAATCAAATGAGGGCTGGGAAAATAAATTATCTAATATTCTAAATGGAGTTTTTGGAAGTGAAAAGGAGTAGAGTGTAAATCTAGGGAACATAAAGATGTGATGAAGCGGAAGGAGATAGTTGTATAGAAGGAATAGATGTCTAGACAAAAGTATTGAAGGACCAAGATGAGCATTAGTTCTTGTATTTAGTGCATTTCAATGTTAGGATGCAAGGTGAGTGTCCTTGATCCATGTGGAGTTGTTAAGAGTTGGAGATCTTAAGAGCCATCTTACAACACCTATATATAAGAAGCATGCAAAATATGTAAATGCAAACAAAAACTACACATGAGGGAAAAAACAATTGTGTTGAAAGGCACAAAAGGGAAAGTGTAGTGTAGAATAGTTTGAACATAGAGAGCACTTACTTGTATAATCCCTTCGTAGAGGTCTTATCCTCTAACCTAAATTGGGGAAGGTTTGTGAACCTCCCTATGCATATTTTGGAATGAGGATTCCCTTAAATTCTTGGAAGATATATTTTGGTCTTCCTATATTCTATTAGTTTTCATAATTCTAAACTAAGTAGCTCATTCTCTCAAGTCAATACACACAAGCAAGACAACTTCACCATTGTCTTGAATGATCATTTCAGAGCAGGAAATTTGTACCAAGCACAACTAAGGGAAAATGCAACTAGCGTCAAGGATCTCCAAGGGAAAATGCATTCGGTGTTGAGATTAACATGCATTGCACAACATCTATAATCCAAAGCCAAAATGTATTAGTGTGCCATTCAATTCTGTTAGATAATCTATAGGACCAATGTATTGAAGGTGCAAAGGAACGTTGAAAAGAGAAAAAAAATGGGAAGTAATTAGATGCGATGAAAGAGAATGTTAATAAAATGTCATAAACAACTTCTTCATTGTCATCGAACATATATGATGCTCTAAATGATCTCAAATATTTTATTGTGGGAAGTGGCTTCCAAATAATTGGTATTTCCAATGAGGCCTGCTTGCTTGCTAGAAATTGGGGCCTTGGCAAGCCGACTGCTTTCTATGATTACAACCACATCTCTATAGATGGTGACATCGTGATTGCATTCATAGAGGATGTTACTACTCATTTTGAAGGTCTAGGATGGCCTACTATTTAGGTTAAGAATGGTAATACATGGTACAATTACATTCATATTGCTATGAAGGATGCCAAATATGTGAAGGATAAACCAACTATGATCAAGGTGTTCATTTGTGTCCTTATTATTTTTACGTATTTTGTACTTCTCTTAAGTTTGGATTTTAAAATGTTTGACGGTTAGAACGTTCTGAAACTTGTGAATCATGTTTTTTAATATCGTATGCCTCTTATGTTTCCAGGTCACTACTACTATTTTCTTTGTGTCACCAAATAAGGAAAACAATTACAATGTACATGAAAGTGCTTTGTGTGCTAAGGAGGTTGACGCAATCATGCATAATTTTTGTTGGCCCAATCCTCCTTTCCACATCCTAAAGAAGGTTTAGAGGTATTATCCTCTCCATAGAAGTTATGCTTAGTCTCAAACTTTCTTGAGAGTTAATTTCACAACTCTTTAATAAACTTTTTTGTATGGCAACAATAATTGGAGCAAACACATTGAAAGAGGTGCAACTTTTTAAGCAAAGTGGTCAACTAAACTTGCAGAACACGAGAAGAAATACCCTAAGGAAGATGCAGAGTTCAAGGCACTAATCAATGGTAATTTTCTTGAAGGGTGGGATAAGGCTTTGCTGGAAAGGATTTGGACTAAAAAACCTACAAAATTTTATTGTCAATTTTCCCTAGTTGGAGGTTATCTTTTTATGCAAAACTTACCTTGTTTGGTGGGAGGCAAAGTGCCAAACCAACTACATGTTTGGGGATTTATCATTGTTAATAAATGGTTTTTGCATTAAGTGAATATCAGAGTTATGTGCATTTTTAGGTATATACTGCAAAGAGCCCAATTGATGCTACTCAACATTTATCTCAATAGTGTTTGAATGCACTTGCAAGGGTTCTGGAGTTTGTTCCTCATATAATTCCCATTAGACGAAGGAAACGACTCTAACAAATTTCCAGTTATTACCCCATTTGGTGGATTTTCCCCATCTATATATTGATATAATGGGATTTAGGCAATGCCCAACCAATATCATCAAATGTAAATTAAAGTATCCACATTGGACTGCACATAATTGTCAAAAGATAATAAGGAGCATCGTGTGTCTAAATATCATCTGCAGTAAGGATGATCAATGTGTTTTTATTAAAGACACCCTCTTTCTGATTTAGAGATGTTATTGTTTAGTCATGTTTGTACCCTAGTTTTACTGTACACTCATCCCAACAGGGAGGTTCGGGGACCAAGGGGCCCCCAGTGAGGGTTCCGGGGCATTGCCCCCGAGAAAGGGGGTTCGGGGGAGAAGCCCCTAAAATAATTTTTTTGGATGTTTGTTAGCCAAGAGTTTATGGGCCCATGGTATTGGGTGACCTGTGGTATTTTCCCATGGTAATTCCCCCATAAAAGGAAAGCATTGTAATATGGTTGTGTATTGTATTGTAGCATTGTAAAACGATCTCTATGATTATGTGAGAGAGACTGTGAAAGAGTGAAGAGGAAGTGTAGTTGGTTTGCTGCAAGTTGTATCCCTTCATTTTCCTGGATGGTATAATAAGAAAGGACTGGCAGTTTCTATGTTGGCGTAGGCCATCTTGGGTGAACCACGCTATGTTGGTGTCTCTCTTGTAATGTGTTAATGTGTTTTATATTTGCATCTTGTTTATTGTTATTTCTCTGCGATCTTTTTTTCTAACACCTTAGACACAATGAGGAACTTAATGACTTCTAATAAATTTTTAGAACTTTTTTTCTTTCTTAGCCTTTATGTAAAGAAATTTGACATCCAAATTGATTAAGGCTTATTTGAGAATCCATCAAGTCTACAAGGAAAGGAGGATTATGGGTTCTTTGTTTCACTTTCCCTACATAATATTATCCCCTAACCCAACATATTATTTAAGTCTATTCTAAACACCTTTTGTGTTCAAAACTCAAGTTAATTCACAACATGTGTTTTGGTCCCACTCTTATTTGATGCCATTGTACTACCACATCCTTGTGCAACATATCCATCCCCAAAGTCCCTTTAGTGTTCCCCTTCCTTGTTAAGGTGATATGCTAGTTTTATTATCAATATTTGTAGAGCAAGGATACTTTATACTCCCTACTCTTGTCACATTATTATTTTAAGAAGAATATGCAAGGATTGATTGAGATAGAAGTATTGGCATTTCAATACAAAATTTCTATTTTAGTAATCTCATTATAAGCTCTTACTACAATCACAATTGCACAGTACTTCATTCTATGATGTTGAAGATGACACAAACTCCTTCTTACCTCATCCCATATGTCCATGCTTTTATTCAATTCATATTCCAATAACCCGATGTAGAGATATGCTAGTTTATAGGATGGCCACAATCTTTTTAAGTTGTGGTTTCTCTCAACCACAATTTTGATTTGCTATCTCTTATTTACAGCATCTCATTCTTATTATTGTCTCTTGTTTAGCATTAGCATCCAAAACAAATAATTTCTAATTTCCAATTTAGATTTAACATCAAAGTATAGCTAATTAATTTATTTTTGTTAATTACAAAACATAAATTAAATATATATATGAATGAATTTATGTTTATAATTTATATTTTACACTATTTTATTTAACATGTTTAATATATTATATACACATCTCTTTCTTTTTTTCCCATGGAAAAATTCTATAATTTTATTAATGATAACAAAATTACATCTGAAGATATGCTCACAAGCATATTTGTAACAAAAAGAAGTTGTCTAAAATATCTATTAACAACCAGCCTCATCCGTCTGATAGTGGGACTATCTAGCATATGTCAATACATTGTCAAACTAGTTAATAATTTGTCTTTATATATTATATTTTCGCCGAGATATCATCGTTTAAATCATCATAAAAGAGGATCTTGTAGTTCATTAAACACCAATCGGGTATTGTGTTGAAAATGATCACAAAAACTTTGATGCCTTTTGACCAGATTGTCACTATGATTGTGCTTACATCCCTTCTATGAAGGGGTGATGATAATAAGTGAAATATTCATCATTTTTATCTTCACTTATATGCCATTAAATGAATTCCAGTTGAATACCTTCTCTACACATCGCATCATCCAACTGGTTTCTTTCCCTGTAAATGCATGCAGGTAAAAGTTGTAAATTATGCTCTTAATAGGAAAAATGTGGCTAGTATATGAGACAAATGTGTGTTATGGCACTGTTGTATCTCATTTACCCAGTTTACAACAAGTTTTGAGTCTCCAAACATCTGCAATTCTCTATATCCCTTTTCTAAAGGAAAGAGAAGCATGAGCTTTAAAGCTAGTAACTCAGCAAACTTGATTGAACCGAAACCCAACCCAACCTTTAATTTGAAACAATGTGGATATGAGAGAAACAACATACCTCCTTTTCCACTTTTTCACACTGTTCCTTGGGCGTCTTCATCAAAGTATCCCCAAGGGATACTTTTGTTTATAATTTCTCCAGAGATTATTCTTGTGTTCTCCCCATCTTTTTACTAAGTGAAGTTGGATACAATACCAAGGCTTTGGCTCGCTATTATCTTTGGAATGTTTGCTTTATCTTGAAAGAGGATTTTGTTTCAAGCGAGACAGATTCCCCAACAAATGATGAGAGGGAGAGCTTTGGTCTGATAGTTCTCTTTGTTTTGAAACCAAACCTGTAAAATATCCTCCAAGTTCTCACCTCGCCAATGAATATTTTTCCTCATCATTAATATGCATTTATACCACACATTTTTGGAGAAGGGGAAATTTACAAAAAGATGGAATGAAGTCTCTAAGTCATTTTTGCATAAAGAACACCAACCAGACCTTCCACTCTTCTTTTTTGTAACATATCCTAGGTTGTAGCTTCATCTTCAAGGATATACCACATGAACAACTTTGCTTTAGCTGGGCACTTAATCTTCTAGAGACGTTTCCACCACCACTCTGGGTCACCTCTCAAATCATTTGCGATGAGTTGTAAATACCTTTGCTTGGGGGAGTAATACCCATGAGGATCCACATCCTAAGATAAAACATCTTCTTGATCATTGATTCTGATATGAGCCTTTCTTAAGGTTGTAATGTACCAATCCCATGCCCTAGCATGCTTCGCCCTAAGCTCAAGTTGATTTGCACTAATACACCCTTGCCCCCACATTATGGTGGTGCCTGGGTCAATGATTTGGGAAAGGGTGTATAGGTTCCTGTCTCTTAAATACTGAATGAGTTCATTTGGAAGCTGATGATTTCCTTGGATGCTTGACCAAGGATCTTTCCCCAATCTATAGTTCTAACAATTCCCCACTTTCCATACAAGATGGTTCCCAATGAGATCAAAATTATGCATTGCATCTTTTCGAACATTTGATATGTTATTCAGATTCTTAGTAGGTTTTTTTATCCAATCCAAAATGGAATTTGAGGCAATGTATTTCTAGATGACAACTTCTGTCCATACGGAAGGGAAGGAGATTAATCTGCAAATGCTCTCAGCCACCATGAATTTTGAGAAAATAAAGATATTTTTAAAAACCCATCCACTAGCTTCTTTTGGAAGGGCCAGTCCCTCCCATCTAACCCATGCAAAGAAAGAGAATCATAAGAAAGAGAAGCATATCTTCCTAGTTATTTCTAATATACCTTCCGTGACCCAAGCAAGGGAGATCCAATAAACTAGGATTGTCAAAACCCCAAATTTTCACAAAATTTTGAGATAACATGAAATGCTAAATCTGCGGTTTACTAACAGCTAATGGTTAGAAGAAAAAGAAACAGTCCAATGATTAGTATTACATAATTTCAAATTATGATAACTAAAGCAGTTTCCTTTTCGTAACATAAGGTTTACTTGCGCTTTGTTTTTATTTCAGTTTACTGATGAGTCTTCTTTATGGCAAGTAGGTGGAATCTAACTTTGAATCCTGGGCTTACTTAGCATTTATGCTAACACAGAAAGATTACTGGTTCTTACAGGTTTACAGGTATGATCGAACAAGTAAACGTTTTAAATTCATAAAGTATCAAGAAGTGTTTCTATTTGCAAATAAAATGCTTAGTAGATAAGCTGATAAATTTCCAAGCAACTTCCGTGAGGTAACGTAGTTTGCTTTCTTTAGTTTTTCTTGTAAACGAAGTTTAAATAAATGAGTTCCTTACTTTATCAAATGTAGCGACAGTAAGGATGCTTACTATGGCTCTAAACTTGTAATCTTAGTTGCACAGTAACATCTACTTTGATATGCCTATCTTGCAATGTTATACTAATTGTACTATTGGTTATTACACATTATCACCCCACTTACTTGAATATAAAGCTGATTGATATTTACCTTCTGTAGGGAAACTTACAGCCTGTAGAACTTTTTGACATTATAAGTTTGATTAGTGTAAAAACAATAGCATCTTTTCACATGAAACACTGTTTGCTTTACTTCATAAATCTAAGTCAATGCATGTGGTTCTATTGATTATAGACTCGAGTAGGATTATTCCATTGCAATTCTTATTATTTCTATAATGCTTTTCTTATATTAAGTTACTATCTATAACAGCTTTTAAGGTAGATGTTTTCTATAATGATCAACCTTCCATCTTATGCTAAGCACCAATTATCTTTTATAATCATAAAATCATCCTACTAATAAATAATCATGGTAAATTACTAACAAAAGCCAAGTTGAGAAACAACTATTGACTATTAAAGTCTAATCCCAATTTGAACTATGTAAAAGAATTCAATATATATTCTTCTACCATACTAGCCAACTTTATAGTTTATTTCCAATCGAAACGTTGGTTTTATAAGGGTTATAAACATGCATAAACTATTATGTTTATAAACATACAATTCTGTAATTTGTTCGAAGGTTCTAAACAAGTCTAAAACAAAATTGAACTTGTAAAGAATTCACGATTCTACTCTTTACTATGCTATCCAACTTTAATTATCACCACTTGAGTTGTGGGTTTAAAGGAGTATAACATTACATAGACCATAATGTATATAAACATAGAAATCTATAGTTGTTCGATGGTTTTAAACAATTAAACTTGGACTTTTTCATATAACAAATGGTTATTATACTTTGCTAGGGTTAACGTTGATAAAATATGGTTAACAAAACACTCACATTGTAATATCGACATTACGATATAATTTGATGAATTACATCCATCCCAAGCTGATTGGTTTAAGAGTGAAGGGTTTGTTTTATATACCAAGCATATTCACAATGCTTTACATGCATAAACAACTATAATAGTTTCGAAGAGTTTTAAGCAAATATTTCAGGTTGTAATAATGACTATATGATTACCAAACCTTCGTTAGGTCAACGTCCCAAAAATCATTGTTTACCCAACGCCAAATCAATGCTAATCAACATTATGATATATACGTGTTATGTTAACGTTGAGTTATATATATGAATATATATTATAGTTCCTACATCGCTTGTTAATAAATCATTGTATAAATAATTGGAAATTATTGGAATGCAGGTGACTATAGAGCTTGACCCATGCATGGTTTGATTTTCTAGTGGGCACGTGGACTTCTCCTGACCGTGCACTGGAGATATACGTTCATTGCAACCCTAGGCCATCGTCATTTTCCCTCCATAGTTCACGCGGGCCTTCGGCTGCTCTGTAAGACTTTCATGGCGGTCGTGAGACCCTTTTGGTTCTAGTTTGTTCTGAGTCTTGGTTAATGTTGCTTCAGCCTCCAGTACTCGGTCTTATTGCCCTTTCTTTATACTGTGGGTCTTTACTCTGCAAGGGTTTGTTGGTTGTTGCTTTGCACTTGCGTGTGGTCTGTCTGTGACTTCATTTTGCCTTTCTTTCATGGCCTGTCACTTTTGTGCGAAGTTGTGGCTTCGCTACTGTTAGTGTGTTCCTTTGCCATCATCGTAGGGTTTGGAGCTTCGTGTTCATGCCTTGCTGTTGGTGACAATCTCAATACTTACTGTTTATTTTCTTTATTCAGGTATATATATTACCCATATTAAATTCGCGTTTACAATAGGTGTTTTATTAGAGAAAGAATTTCAAACTAACACACTGTGATATGCACTTGCAGGAACCTGTGACCACTCTTTGCGAAAAGTGATGAAGATGCTGCTAACTGTCTTCGTGGCTCTTAGCTCCGAAACTGGTAAGCCTTAGTTTTCAATGAACGGGTTCTTCCATTACTTGTAACAGGGTAGTCGATTGAGAAAACTTTTGAGCTTGGAAACTTGTCTAGCCTCGCCATTGTCTATGCAGTTTCTTTTTATAAGTTAATGTTGGTTTTTATACTGTTTACAAACCCTCACTTCGATGATGGGTAGCCCTGGCCGTGAGTTGGGTGTTGTATTTGGTTTTAAAGTTCAGTCTTATGGCTTGTTAATGTAATGCAATGGATTTTAAGACAGTTTGTCTTCGAGCTTAGACTCGTTTTTGTAGTATATTGTTTGGTGACTCTCTGTAAATAGGGTTTTTACCCTATTCGACCGTGAATAAATAAATTTACTATTTATTGTGTTTTGTGATATAATGTTTTTATTTTAAGCTGTAACAGTAACTCCTTTCTACAGTAATTTGTAATAACTCTGTGTTTGCTCAGAAATAAGAGCTAGGGTTTCCTGAATGAAACCCTTGTTTACCAACTTCTTTTAATTTAATTAAACTGGTGCTAATACTTGTTTTAATTTTGTTTTAAGTTAATGTTATTAAAAATGTGTATTAAATATCTTTTAATTGCATTTGTACATATGTGGCAATAAGGACTGAAACTAGTCTTTGATAGTTTTATTGTTTCTTGAATAATGGTCCAAATAATAGGATTATAGCTTAAAAGTTTTTATTTTAAACAATAAATTTAATATAGGGTTTCGACCCTGTAGTTACTCGTGCAGTTATAAACCTGTTATGAAATAGTTTTTTTACATAATATATATTTATTTTCATACTGGTTAGTATCGTATTCTTGTTGTTTTTATCTATTGAAATGATAAAAAGAATTTGAAAGATAAACATAGATTTTTAAATAAGTTTATTTTTGATAAAATAAATTTTCATAATCCTTCTACTTGTTATGAGTTATTGCTATTTCTTTTTCAATATAATTACATAAATAAGCTGGTTAAATAATAAACATAAATAAATAGATTATTGTTCTTCTAATAGTAACCTATATATTGCATTAAATTACTCTACTCTTATGAAATGCATAAAACATCTATTCATTTCAATCTCTTATGATTTCCTTCATCTACTTTAAATACTCTATCTGTGCTGGAGTACGGTCTGGTCCTTCCAGATGTGGAAAAACATAGATTAGAATTATTTTCCATCTATTTCAGATTCATTCCTTCTATAATCTAAAAGATTACTAACTCTAACATTTTACAACTAAATATTTAACATTCATTCAATAGTCAGATTCACATTTAACTATCTAACACAACAAAACAAAGAATGTAGAACATGATTAGGATGGACAACAACAACGTTAGGAGGCTGTTCCTCCCTACCAACTCCTGGAGAGCACTCAAACAACGCTTCTTCAGGACCCCCGAGCCTGTTCCTGGTCTTATTGCTTGAGAAATGGTGGAGCATGCAAACAATAGACTAGTCTAATGATTCAGAAAACACTCTGCACTCAACAGTAAGATCCTTTAGCTGAAAAGCTGCACTAGATCACTTAGCAGTTAACCCCTCAAACTCTTTCCACAAATTCCCTTGCCATTGAATTTCTCTAAAGTACATTCACCTGAATGATCACTTCTCTAGAATGAGCAGCCTCAGCTCTCTTCAATAGGCATTTTTATAAAGATTGCCTACGTCTTTTGGGTCAGTTGTCATTAATTGAGCCACCTGCTATGATCCCACTTTCTTGGGGGATCATGACCCCAAATGTAGGGAGGTTGACACCTGCAACAGTTGGAAGTGGTTTGAGGATGCTCCCACATGTCTGTTTGCTCTCCACCCAGTCTCCTCCACCAATTTGACTAGTAAACACTCTTTTAACAGCTCTCCTAAGTTGTTGTCTCCACCTTTATTTATTTATAATTAAAATATTCAGAATTACATTAAATATCCTTGACTCTGTTGAGTCATCAATTACAACTTAGCATAAAATTTAACATATTGTCTTTAAATAAAATCAAATAAAATAATATTGTTTTTGCAAAATTGGGGCATGTGACATACACACCCCCTTAGAACATAACATTGTCCTCGATGTTATTTGTTCTTCATCCTCAAAATTCCCTTGGAATAGAATTGGATGTGCATCTCGCATATTACTTTCCAATTCCCAAGTGGCTTCCTCTAGACTAATGTGCTTCCATTGCACCTTCATCTGTCCAATGGTGCGGTTCTGAAGTGTGATCTCCCTCCGCCCGAGGATACAGTCTGGTTCCACCAGAAAATCTCCTTCTGGTTCCACCTGTACATCATTTCAGTTAACAACATGAGTAGCATCATGAACATATTTCTTTAATACAGAAATGTGAAAAGCATTATGTACTCTTAAATTGGGTGGTAATGCTAATTGATAAGCTACTTGTCCAATCCTGGACAGAATTTCAAAAGGACCACCGTAACGAGGTGCTAGTTTTGCACAACTCCCCAATCTCAGAGAGCTCTTTTTGGGCCTCACCTTGATGAACACATGTTAACCTACCTAAAAATCCTTTGGAGTTCTTTTAAGGTCTGCTTGACTTTTCTGTCGATCCTGTGCAACTTTGAGATTACCTTGTACCTGCTTTACAATTTCTTCCATTTCCTTTAAAAGTTCAAGACCTAATACCAATCTATCCACCAGATTACTCCAAGAGATAGGAGTATTACATTTCCTTCCATACAAAATTTCGAAAGGACTAAATCTGGCTGATGTCTGATAATTATTATTATAAGCAAATTCTACCAGATGCAAATAATCCTCCCATTTACCTGGCTGGTCTTTCACATACATTCTTAATAAATCTTCCAGTACTTGGTTTACTCTTTCAGTTTGTCCATCTATTTGAGGATGGAACGAAGTACTAAAACTTAATGTAGTGTTTAATCCTTTAAACAGAGACTTCCAAAAGTTTCCTGTAAATTTAGGATCTCTATCTGAGATTACGACTTTCGGTATTCCATGCAATCAAAAAATCTATTTTAGAAAGATATCAGCTATGTTTGCAGCTTTATATGTAGTTTTAACAGGTATAAAGTGAGCTGCTTTACTTAACTTATAGACTACTACCATGATAGAATCATTTAAATTCTCATTTCTAGGCAGTCCAATAACAAAATCGAGACTGATTATCTCCCATTTCCAGCTAGGAATGGGTAATGGCTAAAGTAATCCAGCTGGGTCTTGATGTTTAGTTTTCATCTGCTGATATTCAAAACACTTAGTGATATATTCTACTACTTCAGTCTTCATATTTGGCCAAAAATATTCTTTTCTTAACATAGTTATAGTCTTTTGATAGCCTGGATGACCTGAGTATGGAGTTTTGTGGATTTCATCCAAAATTAATAGCTTGACTTTAGGTACGTTAGGTACATACATTCTGTCTTTATACAGTAAAAATTCTTTGGCATTCAAACTGTACCCTTTACTTAAGCTTTCTGTTGGATTTTCTTTAGTTTTATCTTGTAAATTTTGGTAAATTTCATCTTGTTCTATTCCTACTTAAAGTTGTTCATCCAAATCTGTAGTATAAGTGCTGATAACTACTACACAATTCAGCCTTGCATTCCTACTTAATGCATCAGCAACTTTATTTTCTTTACCTTTAATGTGCTGAATTTCGAAATCATACTCACATAGAAAAGATAACCACCTAGCTTGTCTAGCATTTAGATTAGGCTGATCTAACAAATACTTTAATCCTTTATTATCAGTCATTAAAATAAATTTTATGCCGATTAGGTGATGTCGCCACATCTTTAGAGCATGTATAACAACTGCTGATTCCAGATCATAAGTTGCATAATTCTTTTCATGAATTTTTAATTTTCTTGACTCATAGGCAATAACATGCCCCTCTTGAGTCAGAACACCGACTAAGCCATCGTTGCATGTGTTAGTGCACACTACAAATTCTTTATTTGGATCAACTATTCTTAAAATAGGTGCACTAGTTAATAAAGTTTTTAACTTTTTAAAGCTTTCCTCACATTTTTGGTTCCTATCAAACTTCTTTCCTTTCTTTTGCAAGGAAGTTATTGGATTCGCGATCCTCGAAAAACCTTCAATGAACCTCCGGTAATAACCGGTAATTCCCATAAAAGATCGAACATCAGTTACATCCTTAGGAACCGACCAATCTTCGATTGCCCTTATCTTTTAAGGATCTACTGAAATCCCTTCCTTGGTCACCACATGACCTAAGTATTGAATCTTATCCTTGAAGAAATCACATTTACTAAACTTTTCAAAGAGTTGATGATCTCGTAACTCTTGCAAAACAATTTTTAAATGTTCTTTATGTTCTTCTTCAGTTTTTGAATAGATTAATATATCATTGATGAACACGACTACAAACTTATCTAGATACTTATGCATAACATTATTCATTAAACACATAAAAATAGTTGGGGCATTAGTAAGCCCGAATGGCATGACGACAAACTCGTAATGGCCATATCGAGTTCTAAAAGCTGTCTTAAAGATGTCTTCATCTTTAATCCTAATTTGATGATATCCAGACCTTAAATCTATTTTCGAGAACACCGTGGCTCCACGTAGTTGATCAAATAGATCATCTATGCGGGGCAACGGGTATCGATTTTTAATGGTCATCTTATTCAACTGACGGTAATCTATGCAAAGTCGCATGGTTCCGTCCTTTTTCTTAACGAAGATGACAAGTGCCCCCCAGGGAGACACACTAGGTCGAATATACTTTTTATCAATTAGTTATTTTAATTGAGACTTTAATTCATTAAGTTCAAGTATGTTCATTCGATAAGAGGCCTTTGAGCTAGGTACTGCACCAGGTACCAGCTCAATGGTGAAATCCAATTCCCTTTTTGGATGTAGTCCTAGAATTTCTTTAGGGAATACATCAACATATTCTATTAAGACTGGTATGTCTTCCAATTTTAATTTATCTGTCTTATTTAGATTCTCCTCATCAGTTATTGTTACTGCATAAGCTTTACAACCCTTCCTAACAGCTCTCTTAAGCTGTAGAGTAGAAATCTGCCTTATAGTGGTTTTTCTAGGGATTCCTTTTACACTTACTGGTTTTTCATCACTCTTTAAACATGTGAAGGTTTTATCATAATAATTTAAAATTACCCTATGTTGTTCTAACCAATCCATACCGATCAATAAATCATAAGAACCAAGCGGTAATACATTAAGCTTCACAACAGTTTCAAAATGATCCATAACTACTGCGCATTCTTTTACAAAACAAGTTACCTTTCTTTTAGCACCAGTGGCTAACTGAACTAACCAAGAATTTTCAAAATTTTCAACAGGAACTTACATTTTTCTACCATTTTAGGTGAAATATAACTGAGACTAGCTCCTGGATCAATCAAAATAGTTATAGGGGTTTGATTTATTATACCTTCTACTTCCACCATGGAAGTTTGATATTCCGCTTGTCGATTCTCCAAGGCTGCATTGATTCTGGGCATAGTCCTCGCTAATTCTCCAACAATCATCTCCTCCTGTATGGTATGAATATTACTGACAGTCTTTTTTTGATTAGGATATACTGATGCATAGTGTGGGCCATTACACTCCCAACACTTTATAGGTTCTTTGCACTCAAAGTTCTTGGTGTAATTACCATGGTTATTAGCAAATTATTTACCCTTAGAGTTATTCTGATTGCTTGGTAAATTATTCTTATTTCCTTGGAAATTTTGTTAGGAAAATTTTTGGCCTTATTGTTCTTAGAATTTCTGTTGGGCACAAAGTATTTCTTCTTTTGATCATACTGATTATTATTCTTCTTGGCCTTCCAATTGGCCATGCTTTCCTTCTTCCGATTCTGTTCATAACAAAAGTTGGCTTTCCTCATGGCTTCTTCCAAAGTCTTTGGATTGTCATACTCAATCCTGTCCTTAATATGATAAGGCAGACAGCTAAGGAATCGCTGTACCTTTGGTTTCTCATCCACAAGGTATGGCACATACCTAAGTAGACTTAAAAACTTGCTGTTCAGATCTTTCATTGTCATTGATCCTAATTTAAGCTCATAAAATTATTTTGCTCTCTCTTCATAGTATTGCTTAGACAGAAATTTCTTTTTAAAATACCTCTTGAAGGTACTCCAATTTACATTCTTCTCTTTAATTCCTTTAACTCTCTTCAAGTCCTGCCACCAAATGTCAGCCTTTCCTGAGAGATTGTAGATAGCCATTCTAGCCTTTAATTGGTTAGAATAGTTATATATCTAGAAGTACTTCTTCATCCCAGAAAACCAGGATTCTGCTTCCTCCCCCTTCTCAGTCTCTCCATTGAATGTTGGTGGTTTTTTAATCTTTTTGAATTCCCCAGAAATTTCTGCATAAGGTTTGTATTTCCTCTTTTTAGTGTAATGGTTGTCATCACTACTATCACTAGTAGAATGGAAATTTCGTTGTTCACCAAACACCTCTGAAGATGAACTGCTTTCATTTTTAACATATTTCATCTTATTAATTTTATGTTGATGACTTGTATCTTCTGATTCAGTTCTTCTATCCCTACCCTCAGTTTGAAACCTTTCTGTTAGGATCTGATTTAGCTCCTCCTGAGCCCTCAGAATCCTTTCATTCTCTCATTGTACAAATTCCATTTCAGATTTTAGGTCTTTTACTGTTTGTAACAGTTTCGAGGAATTGGTAGTTAAATCTTATGGTATATGATCTCTTGGTAAGTTTTCTGGTTCTGTAAATGGAGATTCCTCCTCTGCATATTCTTCCAGCCTTTCCATACCTGTTTGTTAAACTTCAGAAACAATTTCTCTGTTGAATAACATAATAATAAAAAAAATACATCAGCATAATAATTCAATTTACTGTTTCATAAAAGCTAGTTGGGCTTCATTAAGGCCTAGTGTTTGAACCTTGTGCTCTGATACCACATGTCAAAACCCCAAATTTTCACAAAAATTTAAAATTTTGAGATAACATGAGATGCTAAATCTGTTGTTTACTAACAGCTAATGGTTAGAAGAAAAAGAAACAGTCCAATGATTAGTATTACATAATTTCAAATTATGATAACTAAAGCAGTTTCCTTTTCGTAACATAATAAGGTTTACTTGCGCTTTGTTTTTATTTCAGTTTACTGATGAGTCTTCTTTATGGCAAGTAGGTGGAATCTAACTTTGAATCCTGGGCTTACTTAGCATTTATGCTAATGCAGAAAGATTACTGGTTCTGACAGGTTTACAGGTATGATCGAACAAGTAAACATTTTAAATTCATAAAGTATCAAGAAGTGTTTCTATTTGCAAATAAAATGCTTAGTAGATAAGCTGATAAATTTCCAAGCAACTTCCATGAGGTAACGTAGTTTGCTTTCTTCAGTTTTTCTTGTAAATAAAGTTTAAATAAATGAGTTCCTTACTTTATCAAACATAGCGATAGTAAGGATACTTACTATGGCTCTAAACTTGTAATCTTAGTTGCATAGTAACATCTACTTTGATATGCCTATCTTGCAACGTTATACTAATTGTACTATTAGTTATTACACATTATCACCCCACTTACTTGAATATCAAGCTGATCGATATTTACCTTATGTAGGGAAACTTACAGCCTGTAGAACTTTTTGACATTATAAGTTTGATTAGTGTAAAAACAATAGCGTCTTTTCACATGAAACACTGTTTGCCTTTACTTCATAAATCTAAGTCAATCCATGTGGTTCTATTGATTATAGACTCGAGTAGGATTATTCCATTGCAATTCTTATTATTTCTATAATGCTTTTCTTATATTAAGTTATTGTCTATAACAACTTTTAAGGTAGATGTTTTCTATAATGATCAACCTTCCATCTTATGCTAAGCACCAGTTATCTTTTATAATCATAAAATAATCCTACCAATAAATAATCATGGTAAATTACTAACAAAAGCCAAGTTGAGAAACAACTATTGACTATTAAAGTCTAATCTCAATTTGAACTATGTAAAAAAATTCAATATATATTCTTCTACCATACTAGCCAACTTTATAGTTTATTTCCAATCGAAACGTTGGTTTTATAAGGGTTATAAACATGCATAAACTATTATGTTTATAAACATACAATTCTGTAATTTGTTCGAAGGTTCTAAACAAGTCTAAAACAAAATTGAACTTGTAAAGAATTCATGATTCTACTCTTTACTATGCTATCCAACTTTATAATTATCACCACTTGAGTTGTGGGTTTAAAGGAGTATAACATTGCATAGATAATAATGTATATAAAGATAGAAATCTATAGTTGTTCGATGGTTTTAAATAATTAAACTTGGACTTTTTCATATAACAAATGGTTATTATACTTTGCTAGGGTTAACATTGATAAAATATGGTTAACAAAACACTCACATTGTAATATCGACATTACGATATAATTTGATGAATTACATCCATCCCAAGTTGATTGGTTTAAGAGTGAAAGGTTTGTTTTATATACCAAGCATATTCACAATGCTTTACAAGCATAAACAACTATAATAGTTTCAAAGAGTTTTAAGCAAAGATTTCGGGTTGTAATAATGACTATATGATTACCAAACCTTCGTTAGGTCAACGTCTCGAAAATCATTGTTTACCCAACGCCAAATCAACGCTAATCAACATTATGATATATACGTGTTATGTTAACGTTGAGTTATATATATGAATATATATTATAGTTCCTGCATTGCTCGTTAATAAATCATTGTATAAATAATTGGAAATTCTTGGAATGCAGGTGACTATAGAGCTCGACCCATGCATGGTTTGATTTTCTAGTGGGCACGTGGACTTCTCTTGACTGTGCACTAGAGATAAAAGTTCATTGCAACCCTAGCCCATCGTCATTTTCCCTCCACAGTTCACGCGGGCCTTCGGCTGCTCTGCAAGATTTCATGGCGGTCGTGAGACCCTTCTGGTTCTAGTTTGCTCTGAGTCTTGGTTAATGTTGCTTCAACCTCCAGTACTCAGTCTTATTGCCCTTTCTTTGTATTGTGGGTCTTTACTCTGCAAGGGTTTGTTGGTTGTTGCTTTGCACTTGCGTGTGGTCTGTCTGTGACTTCATTTTGCCTTTTTTTCCTGGCCTATCACTTCTGTGTGAAGCTGTTGCTTCGCTGCTGTTAGTGTGTTCCTTCGCCATCATCGTAGGGTTTGGAGCTTCGTGTTCATGCCTTGCTGTTGGTGACAGTCTCAATACTAACTGTTTATTTTCTTTATTCAGGTATATATATTACCCATATTAAATTCGTGTTTACAGTAGGTTTCTTATTAGAAAAATAATTTCAAACTAACACACCGTGATATGCACTTGCAGGAACCTGTGACCACTCTTTGCGAAAAGTGATGAAGATGCTGCTAATTGTCTTCGTGGCTCTTAGCTCCGAAACTGGTAAGCCCTGGTTTTCAATGAATGAGTTCTTCCCTTGTAACAGGGTAGTCAATTGGGAAAAATTCTGAGCTTGGAAACTTGTCCAGCCTCTCCATTGTCTATGCAGTTTCTTTTTATAAGTTAATGTTGGTTTTTATATTGTTTACAAACCCTCGCTTCGACGATGGGTAGCCCCGACCGTGAGCTGGGTGTTGTATTTGGTTTTAAAGTTCAGCCTTCTGGCTTGTTAATGTAATGCAATGGATTTTAAGACAGTTTGTCTTCGAGCTTAGACCCGTTTTTGCATTACACTGTTTGGTGACTCTATGTAAATAGGGTTTTTACCCTATTCGACTGTGAATAAATAAATTTACTATTTATTGTGTTTTGTGATATAATGTTTTTATTTTAAGTTGTAACTGTAACTCCTTTCTAGAGTAATTTGTAATAACTCTGTGTTTGCTCAGAAATAAGAGCTAGGGTTTCCTAAATGAAAACCTTGTTTACCAACTTCTTTTAATTTAATTAAACTGGTGCTAATACTTGTTTTAATTTTGTTTTAAGTTAATGTTATTACAGATGTGTATTGAATATCTTTTAATTGCATTTGTACATATGTGGCAATAAGGACTGAAACCAGTCTTTGATAGTTTTATTGTTTCTTGAATAATGGTCCAAATAATAGGATTATAGCTTAAAAGTTTTTATTTTAAACAATAAATTTAATATATGGTTTCGACCCTGTAGTTACTCGTGCAGGTATAAACTTGTTATGGAACAATTTTTTTACATAAATATATATTTATTTTCATACTGGTTAGTATCGTATTCTTGTTGTTTTTATCTATTGAAATGATAAAAAGAATTTGAAAGATAAACATAGATTTTTAAATAAGTTTCTTCTTGATAAAATAAATATTTTTCATAATACTCTCCTTAGTTAATAGCAACTGTTAGCCTTGGTTTATTATTATTATTAAATAAACTATATAATTAATAGTTTATACCTTTATTGAACTGAATGTAAACAAAGTAGTTTAACTGTGTTTCTTCTACTACATATGCAACTGGTTAATAAATAAACACAAAGAAAATATATATATAACATAACACAGTTTACCCTCCTGCATATTTTAATTTCAATAAAAAGGATAATGTATTGTGTATAAGCATAACATCTTATCTACCAGGGTACTTTCTTAATATAATAATCCTTCTACCTTTTCTGGGTTATTGCTATTTCTTTTCCAGTATATTTACATAAATAAGTTGGTTAAACAATAAGCATAGATAAATAGATTACTGTTCTTCTAATGGTAACCTATATATTGCAATAAATAACTCTACTCTTATGAAATGCATAAAACATATATTCATTTTAGTCTCTTATGATTTCCTTCATCTACTTTAAATACTCTGTCTGTGCTGGAGTACGGTCTGGTCCTTCCAGATGTGGAAAAACACGGATTAGAATTATCTTCCATCTATTTCAGATTCATTCCTTCTATAATCTAAAAGATTACTAACTCTAACATTTTACAACTAAATATTTAACATTCATTCAACAGTCAAATTCACATTTAACTATCTAACACAGCAAAACAAAGAATGTAGAACCTGATTAGGATGGACAACAACAGCGTTAGGAGGCCGTTCCTCCCTACCAACTCCTGGAGAGCGCTCAAACAACGCTTCCTCAGGACCCCCGAGCCCGTTCCTGGTATTCTTGGCTGAGAACTGGTGGAGCATGCAAACAATAGACTAGTCCAATGACTCAGAAAACACTCTACACTCAGCAGTAAGATCCTTCAGCTGAAAAGCTGCACTAGATCACTTAGTAGTTAACCCCTCAAACTCTTTCCACAAATTCCCTTTCCATTGAATTTCTCTGAAGTACATTCACCTGAATGATCACTTCTCTAGAATGAGTAGCCTCAGCTCTCTTCAATCGACATTTTTATTAAGATTGCCTAGGTCTTTTGGGTCAGTTGTCATTAATTGAGCCACTTGCTCTGATCCCACTTTCTTGGGGGATCATGACCCCAAATGTAGGGAGGTTGCCACCTGCAATAGTTGGAAGTGGTTTGAGGATGCTACCACATGTCTGTTTGCTCTCCACCCAGTCTCCTCCACCAATTTGACCAGTAAACACTCTTTTAATAGCTCTCCTAAGCTATTGTCTCCACCTTTATTTATTTATAATTAAAATATTCAGAATTACATTAAATATCCCTGACTCTGGTGAATCATCAATTACAACTTAGCATAAAATTTAACATATTGTCTTTAAATAAAATCAAATAGAATAATATTGTTTTTGCAAAATTGGGGCATGTGACAAGGATGGATTCCAACACTGATTTTACAAGCACCAATCGTCCAACCCTCGACAACCATCGCCAGTTCCACACTTTTAGCTTATGTTCAATTCTTGCAATTGGTCATATCCAATCTTCCTTACTGTAATTGTTTGGCTTAAGATAGAACCCCAAGCATTTGTGTCCTTAATCAAAATTGAGGTTCTCAAAGGTGAATTTCCATGCAATGTAATCCTCATCATCTTGATACAGGTTACAACAAGAAAAAGTGGATTTCCTCTCATTTATCTCCATGACTGTCGCCCTTTGGAAGATTGTTATGATTCCCTCTAAAGTATCCATATCCCTTATGCCGCCATCACTAAAAATTAATATGTTTTCCACAAACAACAAATGGGTAATTATGAGTTAATGGGAAATGCAGATACCCCTAAAAGTCCCTAGTCCATAAGCCTAAAAAAAGGAACGGATAAGGGCTTTGGCTACTAGCAAAAAGAGTAACGGGGAGAGAGGGAATCCTTAACGAAACCATATTTCAGCTTTAAAAAAAAGAGAAGCAACTCCACTGATTAGAACAACGAAGGAAACTGTAAGCATACAGTCCATAATCCAATTGATGAACTCCACTTCAAAACCTATATGGGTTAGAATCATTCGAAGGTAGAGCTAGTTAACATGATCATAGGATTTGGAAAGGTTGAATTTTAGGACTATCCCACTCAGATGTCTATTTTTTATGCTATGTAGTCCTTCTTGGGCCACCCCAATGGCCTCATGAATCTGCCTACCTTCCAAAATCCTGAATTGTTCCTTTGATATGGCCTTAGATAGAATCATCTTGATCCTTCCAGCTATGATTTTTGCAATTATCTTATAAATTCCATTGTAGAGTGAAATTGGTCTAAAGTCATCCAGGGAGGTCAGGTTGTTTGATTTGGGGATTAAAGCAATGAAGGTGGAGTTGAAGGGGGGATGAATGTGTCCGCTCACTCTAGATTCATCCACCACCTTGAGTATATCAAAGCCAATGAGATCAAAAAAATCCAAATAGAATTGCATTGGTAGTCCATCTGGCCCTAGGATTTTATCCCTTTGAAAGCTTTGGAGAGTTTCTTTTAACTCATCATTAGTGATGGTGTTACATGGAAATCTCATCATCTTGAGCCATGTGTCAACCTTGTGCCTAATCCCTAAAGCCCCTCTCATAAACTGGATTGATTTTGAGGTTGTTCCTACCCTTTTCCCCCCTCTAAGAAGGATGGCGCTCTTCCTCCTAAGGCAAGGCGCACCAACCCCTTGCTGACACTCTTTCTCCATTGACAAGGAGTTCCACTGGCACTCTTTCCCCTCATGCAAGGTGCGCTAATCCCTCTATGGTGCTCTATCTCCTACTGCAAGGTGCACCAAGGGTGTTTAGATGGAAAAATACGAGGCTTCGAGGCCCTTCTCGAAGGTGGATGAGGTGGAGGATCATCCCTATTGTTATAGCGGATTTCACCACACTAGGTGAATCACACATTGTATGGCCTTCCCCTGTCCCGCTGCAGACTCATTAGCCCCTATGGACTACTTTTTGTCTTTTGATGTATCCTTGACCATCCTTAAAAACATAAGAAAAGTGATATACGCGGCTTTTTCCCCGATACCCGCGTACATACGCGGATATTCCCTCTATAGTCGCGTACATCGGGATGTGTACATAATCCAAATCCTTTTGGAGCATTCCTTGACTTGGATCTGACTCATATGACTCCTGGCCTTCCATATGCCTTGAGATCGCACGGATTCGACCTTTCAGTATCCCTTTGAAAAGCTATATAAGGAACCCATTGAGACATTGAAAGCAGAAGAGAGAATTGAGAGTAACGAAACTATAGTCCATTGTTGCCAGAACTTATGCTTGAGTCTGCATCCCTTTGTCCCTTAGAGCACTGTTGTGTTCTTCCCAAGCTTGCCTTTTGCTAGTAAGGTTGCTATCGTAGTGATGGAGGATTGAGGTGGTGGAGGCCCAAGTGGGGGATTCAGTTTCTCCGGTTCACAGACGTGCCGTCAGAGGTTGTCACTTGTAATCTCTGATTCATATTAATAGAAATATCTTTTCCTGTCCAGTAATGTGTATTTGAATGAATATTGTATCCATTGGAATATGTCGAATGCTTTTACATTATTGATTATATATGCTAGAATAGATCTAACACCATGAAATATAGTATGCTTGTCTTGTTTACTTGTTGTTGAGGACGTGCTACATCAATTCAAGCTGAAGATTGGAAAGCTCAACGGGGATCTACTTCAACCGTCCGGAATAAGGTACGAGGTTCGATCCTTTAGTGTTAGATATTTTATTTCTATTGCATATCGGGAAAGATTGATTTCTGGAGTCTAGCTGTCTGTTGTGGTACCCCAAGCCATAGGAATTTCTCTCTGTAACACCTATCTTCTAGGTGAGGTAGCTTTTGGTTCCCTAACCTAATGGGAGGATCCCTTAGACCTATCCTCTTAATATCCAACCTCCTCTATCCCTTTAGCCTTATAAATTTAACTCTCTCTCCATTGTGAAGGGAGGAAGGACTATTATACTCTTGTGCTGGTGGAATTTCTAGGTGATCCCTATCATCCTTTGGGAGGCTAAATCTCATTCTTTTGGAGGCATACTATCATCCTCTAGAGGCTTGGCTTGGATTGTTGGATGGATGGTTGTAGCGTTAAGGCTAGGTTGTGACATTCTTTCTTTATGTAATTCTATGTATCTCCTTGATTACAGTAATACAAATCTCTTTCCATAAATATTGTTGGATTGATGATGTTTAGAGATTTCTTCCTTAACTGTTAGCTTAGATCAATTCATATCTAGATATGCTTGTACTTTTTTCTTGTTTCCACGTGTTCTACAAGGTTTTGTAGCTCAAGATATGAAAGCTTTGGAGTTTGGATCAACAAAGAGGAAAAGGATTTGCATACCTCAGGTAAGTAATCTATCTGTTAACTTGTATCTCTATTTGATCTAGGAAAGTATATTGTATTATGTACTTGATTTTTTCTAGATCCACTTGGACTAGGGAGATCTAGCTTGAGATCGCTTGAGCAGATTTATCCGGTAACAAATTTGGTGACCATACTGGGGATAACATAGATCTAATTTCATTTGTCTTTGATTTCATGTTTCTTTATCAATCCATTTTCTAGCATCTTGAGACCCTCCTACCTTTGGATTTTTTCTTTTGAAAGTTTCTTGGACCTACTTGACTCTTTTTGGGATTAGTACCATACCTCTAGCCCTTCTCCCTTAGGAGATCTAGCATCTCTAGCTCTCTAGCGCACTTGGGTAGTATATAAAAAGCGCCATTGTCCTGTTGACACTCTTTTTGTTAAGAGAAAGTGTGCCACTGGCACTCTTTCCCTGTGTAGTAAGTGCGCCAGCCCCTCTTTGGCACTCTGGTGCAGTGTAGTAGGGTGCACCAACCCTTCAAAAATCAGAGATTAGCTTGGATTTCCTTCTTTTTTGGATTTTGGTTTGATGGATTGTGGTTTGTAGGATGCATATGGTAGTCACACGACCCCTTAGGATGAACATTATCCATGTTTGGAGTCGATTTTGTTGATTTTGGGTGTGTTACTAGCCAAGTGAGTGACTTGGTTGTGGAGGACAATTTCAATCCCCCACCTATTGGTTCAGTCTTGCCATCCTTGATCACATTACCGAATCTATTCAGATTCATTCAGATTGTTAAATTTGATCTCCAAACCCTTCCTCCACCCTCAATCATTGAGTTTTGGTTTCATTTTGGTAGATTTGGAGCAATTCTTGAGTGTTTTGGAGTTGTTTGGATGCTTGCCATCTTCCTTTTGAGTTCTGAATGAATAGAGTTTTGTAAATATTCTCTTGTTTATAGTTTGTAGATATGAAAAGGGTTTATTTGTGAAGTTTCATTCTGATACATGCATTTGAAAATCTAAGTGCTTCTTTACTTTGTTTTATGCATCGTTAAGACTTGTCACGTCTTTGATTTCGTTGTGCTTTTAGGACCATTATTGCACAAAGTTAGAGTTATTGCACTATAGGAAGGATTTCTTCTTTTCTTTACTGCTTAGGTTCATGTTGGTTTGAAAAGAAAAATATTTCCCTACCTTATGTAGTTTTCATCGAAAGAGAAATGTGCATTGTCATGTAGCTAGGATTTGAATTCTTTTTACATTTCATGTCTACACCTCATGCATCCACTTAACCGCATAAGATAAAATTAACGCTAGCTTAGGATTAAAATAATTTAGTAACTGTGTGTAAGTTAGAGACGTGTTTCGACATCGTTAAGTGTGGCAGCTGTCGTTCATTTCCTACACTGCATCCTAAGGGCTTGTAGTTCTTCCACGTACCAACCGGTATATCGAATGGATTTTCATGTACCTTTGGGTATATAGAAAAGTAATTCACGTACTCGATAGTATGTTCGAAGGCTCCTGCAATGCGGTTGTGCATTAGACAGCACCACTACGTAGTTGAGCTCCCCTGTATCTAGTGTATATTGGGAGACCCTGTTAGGATTCCTGTGACCAACTAAGATAACCTTTTGGATGTCTTGGCATTGCAATATACCGAGAACAACACTCAGGGAGATTACTACGCATGTGTCGTCCATGTAGTCAGGTATTTAGGCAAGGGTACGTTCCCAATCCTCCTTGTCTAGGTAGCGAGTTGTGAAGACTTGATAATCCTGTGAGGATCCTAACTTTTTATCCACTCCTATTCATACAGTTTGCTTATGGATTTTAGACTTGAGTAGTGTTTGGTTTGTGTGGTACTTCATAATTCTTAGAGGGTTTAGATATGGGAGACTCCCTGGGACCACCAGCCAAGAGACCCCTTTTCAGGGTATGTCTTGTGTTTCTTCCCCTTGTGGAGTTGTTGGTCCTCCCTTCATAGCCACTTTGAGTCTTCCCGGATTGACTATAGGATTATCTGTATGGTTATTCTCCAATCCTGTCATACCAAATGCACCCTTTGCGTCAGATCAAGGTCATTCACCACATGATCATCAACCTCATGTTAATCCTTCTCCTTCTTCCTTGAATGTTGAATAGACTTCCTTTTCTTCCTCTTCACCTATTGAAAACTATGATGTTAGTAAATGGGTAGGTAAGAAGAAGACAGAAAGGAAGGCTAAGAAGAAGAACATCAAGTAGAAGGCCAAAGTTCCAACCTCTGATCATCATGTTGGAAACCCATCAGCCACTAATCATAGTATTGAGAGTGTTGATTTTCCCATAATAACACCTCGTAAACCTAATTTACCTTGTAGACTTTGCAAGGGTGACCATCTTCTGAAATATTGTCATGGTCTGTCCTGGGTTTTAGAAGTGTGGCCTGAGGCTTACCAACACCCAATGTCATCAGTCTCTGGTATTCATACTGATGATACCCCGTCAACCAGTGACTCTGTAGTTAAGAGTCGAAAGGCCATATATCCTTGCTTGTTATGTAAGGGCATGTACCTTAATTACCTTTGTCCTCTCATGGATGAAGCTTCGAAGTTGTTGGAAGATATTGCTGTTCTTCAGCAATGGCTTCCAACTAGTTATCGTAATTTGTACCTTTACATCCCATTGGTTGATGAAGTGGTCGATCCAGTTTCATCCTTGGTTGATCCAGTCTCTCTTTAGAGAGTGAAGAACAGTTAGTTTATCCCACTCTTCCTTTGGAGAGTGAAGTTAAAGTGGTCGAGTCAATGTCATCTCCACCTGATCCCTCTCGTTTATCAGAGAGTGTTGAGACTGAAGTATCCGCTTCGACACAGTCTTCATCTTGTGCCTCTCTTCCATTTGAGAGTGAAATAAAACCAGCTGAAGTTTTCATAGTTAGTTCTGATTGTTCTACACAGGAGGAAAACCTATCTATTTCAATAGGATCCTCCTCAAGCGCTAAGGTTATTTTCTTTGATTGGAGTAATCTAACAGAGCCTCATCTTCATTTGAGTGTTCCTTTCCAGATATATGTGTGAGTTACTGCTAAGAGTATACTCTGCACTATCATCGACAAAGGGGCTTCTGTTAGCATTCTATCCTCTATTGCTTGGCAAACCATAGATTCTCCTCAACTTGTGCCAGCCACCGATAATATATTGGCTTTTAATCGAAGACCTACTGCGCCTTTATGGATCCTTCCTCATTTTCCTATCACTTTAGGAAGGAAAAATGTATGCATTGATGTTATGTTAGTCCAAGGACCCTTAGATTTTAATCTGCTCCTTGGGAGAGATTATGTTTATACCATGAAAGTTGTAGTGTCCACACTATTTCGAGTGATGCATTTTCCCCATGATGGGAAGATTGTGACCATTGATAAACTTTAATTTGTTAAACCTGATCATTGCATGACTCCTAGTCATCATACTTCCTTGAATGTCCCGCATGTTCTTATGGTTCCTTCCCCTTCATCTGACATGTCTCTCAGCTCCAGACATCGTGATGAAGTCCAGTCATTTGAAAACCATAGCTTCTTATCGCCATGAGGAAGCTTTGGGGGCATGTCGACAGTTAGTGGGCAACCCACCAACCTCTGGACATCATGTTGGCTTATAACTTCCCACAAGCATAGTTCCTATGCTGTGTCAAGCTCATTGAAAAATGAAACTGATGTCCTCAAGCATAGTTATTTACTGTTTCAAGCTTGTGTAAAAATGAAATAGGTCCCCACAAGCATTGTTATTTTCCTGTTTCAAGCTTGTGTAAAAATGAAACAAGTTACTTTAAGCAGAGTTCCCTTTTCGTGTCAAGCTCATTAAAAAATGAAACGAATCCTTCCATTGTGTCAAGACTCAATATTTGAACCTTTCATCTGCTTGTAAAGGTAGACGAAACAAAGCTTGGGGGGCATGCATCCACCCTTTGTTGGCGTTAAGCTACTTGACAGTTATATTGGGGGAAAGTACCAACCACCGGACATCATGTTGGGAAATTACCCATCAATGGGAGTCATTTTGAGCATACTTTCTTTTCAGTTTTGAGCTCGTTAAACCATGAAATGACCCTTTGAACATAGTTCTTATTCTGTGTCAAGCTCGTTAAAAAATGAAGCAGATGCCTTGAGCGTTCTTTCAACTGATATTCGATCTCATTAAAAATAGTAATATGGTGTTGAGCTTACTTTTCACTTTTCATGCTCTGGATTCAAACATGAAAAAGGTTCTGAGTGCCTTTTATACCTTCGGCGTGCTCGTTAAAAACTCAACGAAGAGGTATTGAGTGTACTTTTACCATTTTTGTCAGACTCGTTAAAATTGGATTATGAAAATAAGAACCTTATTAGAGTCCTCTTTAAGATATTTTTGGACTCTTAAAATGTGAAAAGATTGCCGAGTGAACTTGTCTTCTTCACGCTCGTAAAAGGACTTGAAGAGTCATCTTCCTGGTGATAGTTTATCCATTTTTCGGACTAGGGGGCACTACTTACGAAAAAGGTATACTCCGACCAATCATAACTGGAAGAGTTCCCTTGGGCATTATTTTATTCTTTTTTGGGCCTTAGGGATTAAATTTACGAAAAAGTCCACCCTAGAGTATTCTTAGTCATTTCAAACTCTCTAAACATGAAACGACGAATGATTTTGCTTTCATCGGACTCAAAAAATCATATGATGAAGGACCCTTTCTGGGATTGAACCCCTCCTTTCTTAGGTTCATAAAACATGTGAGAATGGAATTATCACTTGATGAGCTATAACAAGTGTTTGTTACCCTCTTTGAACTCATAAAAACGAAAATAGGTACTCATCCTTCGTGATGGGGAAATTAAGGGAAGAGTTTGTATTTTGTTGTAGTTACGATAGTACATAGTCACTCTTCAACATGGCACTCATCTGTATATGCATTCAGTACTTGGGTAATCCATTTGTCTTCAAGTCCTGCTGATTCCATGGGTCTTCTTACCTCATTTAAGTTGTCCAAGAATAGTCGCGCTGTTAGTTGCATTGGGGGATTCGTATCATTATTGTCAAGTCAATAATGCCAAGTCATGACATGCCCATGTTTAAGAGATATTTGGTCATCTGTTCACCATCCATAGTAAGTTTAACTTCTATCATGTTGGTCATCCTTGAGTCAATTTCATACACCACTCTGTTGTCCGCTTTAGTCTAAAACATCTATGATCGTGTTTTGTGTCAATGATGGGGGATACACTATGGCCCTCCTTTGATGAGTCCATTCCTGTCGACCTCAGCATCTCATCTAGGAATTGGACTTAGAAACCAAGGCAAGTATCTTGGTCCTGCATGCCTCAATGGCAGGTTACCTTGCTTTCAACATGAGTTTACACTATTGACACTTGATTGAAATATTCTATTAAGTGTTAGACTCCAAAACCCTTTATTCACAGTTGGAGAATTTACTAAGATACCTTGGGAATCATTGACATCAATGGTGATCTCCCTTGCACTTGTTAAAATTATACATTAATGATTGGTAATCAAGTGGTTTCTACCATGTTTGACATCAATACATTGTAATCGCATGGTTAGATTCATATCATTGCAGGTTTTGCTCGAAGACCCTGGGTTTACTGATATTTTACCCAGGTTATGATGGATTTTGTTTGAGTCATATTACACAGATCCACTTTGTATTGGTCATGGTTGTGTTATCATCTCATCATGGTTCTACGCTTGTGTCTAGTATCCATGATTGTGTTAAGTCGGTCTCTACTCCCATGGATATGAAATGTATTGGTCAGCAGCCATGTTATGAGTCATGTGAGACTTGAGTTAGTTGTACTACAACAACTTCCAACCAACATATTTTCCTTCGATTTCTTCACTTCACAAAGCATTCACCTATCACAGTCCTCTAATTTCATGCTTTGGGGGGCATTCTGTTACACCAAAATCTTGTCATATTGAGCCATGTGTTAACCTTATGCCTAATCCCTAAAGCCCCTCTGCTAAACTGGATTGATTTTGAGGTTGTTCCTACCCTTTTTCCCCCTCTAAGAAGGCTGGTTCTCTTCCTCCTAAGCCTAGGTGCACCAGCCCCTTGCTGGCACTCTTTCTCCTTTAACAAGGAGTGCCATTGACACTCTTTCCCCTCATGCAAGGTGCTACAGCCCCTCTCTGGTGCTCTGTCTCCTACTTCAAGGTGCACCAGGGGTGTTTAGAGGGAAAAATACAAGGCTTCGAGGCCCTTCTCGAAGGTGGATGAGGTGGAGGATCATCCCTAGCTTCTAGGTGAGGTGGATTTTGGTTCCCTAAATTAATGGGATGATCCCTTATACCTACCCTCTTAATATTCAACCTCCTCTATCGCTTTAGCCTTATAAATTGAACCATCTCTCCATTATGAAGGGAGGAAGGACTATGGTACTCCAATGTTGGTGGATTTTCTAGGTGATCCCTATCATCCTTTGGGAGACTAAATCTCATCCTTTTGGATGCATACTATCATCCTTTGTAGGCTTGACTTGGATTGTTGGATGGAAGGTTGCAACATTAAAGCTAGGTTGTGACATTCTTTCTCTATGTAATTCTATGTATCTCCTTGATTATAGTAATACAAATCTCTTTCCATAAATATTGTTGTATTAATGATGTTTAGAGATTTCTTCCTTATTTTTTAGCTTATATCAATTCATATCTAGATATTCTTGTACTGTTTACTTGTTTCCACATGATCTACAGGGTTTTGGAGTTTGGATCAATAAAGAGGAAAAGGATTTGCAGACCGCAGGTAAGTGATCCATCTGTTAACTTGCATCTTTATTTGATCTAGGAAAGTAGATTGTATTCTGTACTTGATTTGTTCTAGATCCACTTGGACTAGGGAGATCTAGCTTGGGTCCGCTTAAGTAGATTTATCCAGTAACATATGGCAACCCTTAGCTCTTCATTATCTTATTTAGAAACAAAATGGAGGAAAAATTGAGCGATTCTTACAATTTCTGCAATGGAGGTACCTTCGTGATCTTTAAACATATCACTGAAATGATTTTTAGCAATTCTGGCCATACCTTCGAAGGAAGAGACCTTAATCCCTTCTTCATTTCTCAAACTCCATATCGTATTTTCCATATTCCTCCCTTGAGCAAAAGCATGGAAGAATTTAGTGTTTTCATCCCCACAACTTAGTCAGAGCGCTCTGCTTTTCAATTGCCATTCTACTTTGTTGTTGCCTAGAGTTGCCTTATGTCTACTTTTTAAATCAAGTAAATTCTCTTTTTCTTCTTCTGTTGCAAAACCTCCCCCATCGTTTTCTTGAAACCTCCCGAGTCCTTCCTCAATTTCCTTTAGTTTCCTATATTATTCTTCCTTCTTATTTTTCCTCAAGTCCAAAATCTTAGATTTCATTGGTTTTAGGTTTTCTGCAATTTTTACGGTTGCTCTTCCCTGACTTCCCAATTCCTTAGTCTCATGCATTTGAAATCATCTCATGGAAGGAGGTGTCCTTCATCCATTCGGAGTTTACTTTAAAAGGGCTTCCCGACTTGTGCCCCTAACATTTGGCTTCCATAATGATAGACATATGGTTTGAGTCTCCCCCCGAATCTATCCACTGCCTAAATAAGAGGCATGTATTCAAGATTTTTTCAGTGATCAGGAACCGATCCAATCATTATCAATTATGTTTTGGTCAATCCTTTTATTAATCTAGGTTGGTTTTAATTTAACTCATTCAATGTCAAGTAGCCTCATGGATTCTATAATATTTAAGAACAAAATTTACAAGGGATCAGGATTAGCTAGAGGTCCCCAACTTTCTACATTTCCAATTAAATTTTAGATTCTTCCTATGATCAAAGCATTCTGGTTCATAAAGGATTTAGAACTACAGTTAGTCTAGAAATCCTCCTTA
Source organism: Pseudotsuga menziesii (assembly GCA_001517045.1). Lineage (NCBI taxonomy): Eukaryota > Viridiplantae > Streptophyta > Pinopsida > Pinales > Pinaceae > Pseudotsuga > Pseudotsuga menziesii. Next base: position 1,211,578 of record LPNX010373404.1, read on the forward strand.
TTTGTGTTATCTGATAAATCTACTCAATCAGAATCAAGCCAGATCTCCCTAGTCTAAGTGGATCTAGAACAAATGAAATACATAATACAACCTACTTTCCTAGATCAAACAGAATTGCAAAGCAATAGATAGATCGCTTACCTGTAATATGCAAATCCTCTTTTCTTTGTTGATCCAAACACCAGGACATTTAGATCTTCAGCCGCAAAACACTGTCAAGCAAGTGGAAATAAGCAAACAGTATATTCGTATCTGAACATATAATTGATCTAAGCTAACAGTTAAGGAAGAAAGCTATAAACATTATTAACACAATAACATTTATGGAAAGAGTCTTGTATTAATGTAATCAAGGAGATACATAGAGTTACATAAAGAAGGAATGTCATAACCTAGCCTTAACGCTACAATATTCCATCCAACAATCCAAGCCAAAGCCTCCAAAGGATGATAGGGATCACCTAGAAATTCCACCAGCATAAGAGTACAATCATTCCTTCCTCCCTTCCAAATGGAGAGAGGGTTTAATTTATAAGGCTAAAGGAATAGAATAGGTTGAGGATTAGGAGGAGGGATCTAAGGGATCTTCCCCATAGGTTAGGAACCAAATGCCACCTCACCTAAATGATAGGGATAGACATACACATCATCCACCTTCAAGAAGTGTCTCTAAGCTCCATTTTTTCTCTCGAAACAACACTAACGCACTTAGCAGGAAGGGAAAAAGCACCGACGACGCTCCTAGTAGTGGGAGATAGAGTGCCGGCATTGACACACCTAGCATGAAGGGAAAAACCACCTTCGGTGCTCCTAGCATGAAGGAAAAGAGTGCCAACCTTCCTAAAGAGGGAAAAAAGCAACAAAATCTCAATCTCAGTCAACTTTAGCAGAGAGAAATTTGGGGATTAGGCAAAGGGTTAACACATGGATCAAGAGTGGAAGATTTCGGTGTAACAGTCTGCATGATGACTATAAATGTTAATGACCCTCAAATCCTAGTTGAGTTGAAAAAAGAACAAATCCATCCCTAATACCGATGAGAAGCTCCAATAATTTAAAACATTGACAACCTTGGGTTGCCAGCCGATAACTACCCCCCCTGATCATCCTCTCACACTTGTCATCACAAATTGCCAATTTATAAAAAGAACTTCAAGTTAAGTCTTTACTGCTTCACTCTCACCTAAATTTTCTTGCAGGAAAATAATGTTCGGACTTGAAGAATCAACGAGGTACCTGAGAGATGATTTTTTGGCAGGGTTCACCAACCCTCTGCAGTTAAAAGGAAAAGCTTCATTTAGAAACCCTTGCAAGGGATTTCAGTGCTCTAAGGGCCCTGTTAATAAAGAATTGTTTCCCAGCAGCAACATCTTCCATCACCCTAACTTGGGCTTTGGAAATGTGAGAACATATTCCCTTTCCCCAGTAGGCTTGTGGTCGCTCCATATTATTTCCTAAACACTTCACTTGATCTGATCCTGCCTGTGAATACATAATCTATCAGGATCTAAGGTTGTGGAGGATGGCTAAGGAATATGAGTCAAAAGAGGAAATAATCTTCGAAGAGACCTAAGCTTAAGGGAAGTCACACCTTGTCGATATTATGGGACAAGTCACCAAAGTGAAGGTAGGGGACAAGTTCATGGTCGTGCGAGTGAGGAAAGGAAACAAGATACTAACAGTTCCTTTGTCATTAGATAAATAAAAATATTGAAAAGGAAGAGTAATTTGTGCATCAAAAGACATACCCTTTTCTGTTGTCGACACTTAGAGGCTGGGCCGCCTTCCATCGCTTCTTCATCTCTGCTTTCATCATTCTCGATCATCATATCTTCTGGAAAAACCCGAGAAGAGGAAATCTACATATTCCTTTCATTCTGTATAAATTTTACATGAGAAGCATGAATACCCTTTGTCTATAAATCAGTACTTAGTCCTCATATGCTTCCTCCCTCCCCTTCATCCATATGAACCTCCTTTAACCTTTGATGTGAGCCATGGGATGAGAAAGTGTAGTCACTCGCTAAATGTCCAACCTCGTGACATCTCCTACATATGAAAGCAATCCATTCATAATTAAGGGTTTGCATAGGAGTTTTCCCCTATTACTTGCTTCATTTCCTTTAATAACCTTGCCTTCACATCAATTTTAACCAAGATACATGCTACTGACATAATGTCTGTTTGCTCGAAGGACATGTCTGACTCCATGAAAGATCCAAGGGCATTCCCAATATGTTGAAATGAATCATGTGACTGAAATTCGAGTGATATCCCAGGAAGGCATAACCAGATCGACAAGACATTTAGTCTCTCTCGCTTTAGCTCAAACATGGGTGTCCACCTGTTCATGAGTATGGGAATTGAACGAATACTCCAATTCCAAGATAAAACCTAGTTGGTATCCTCCATAGACTCTTGGAAGAACATGAACCATCTTCGAGTCATTCCCTTGACCTTAGGAATGTAGATAATCTTGTGACCCCAATTTTCCTTTGCCCACTTCCGTAGGGTTTTCAGTTCGAAATGTCTACCCCTAACTCTTCCCACAATGGATTTGTTTGTGACTTCTTCGACATTATTCATTGTGATATCCCTACCAAAAATCAACTTGAAATCATCCTCTCACTCCGACGCACATCTTGCCTTCTTCTTTGGATCACTATTTGAAATTGATTTTTGTTGTTCTACCCGAGAAACCCATGTCCCTTGACCCTACTTTGAGACACATCGCGAATCACTCAGATCCCGTGGGAAGCCTCCCTTCTACAAGCTGGTCTTAGAGATTTTTTCCTTGGATCCAACTGTCACTTTTTTCCACACTCTAGAGCCGCTAGGCACAATCATATAAATATATGGTGGTAAAGAGATAAGGCTTGGAAGGCTCAGGCTAACTTTTGGCCCTTGTTTATAACTCTCCTAGAGACCCACGTGATCAAAGGCTCCTCCCTGGTCCAATCGCTCTCCACTATGTCGAAAGTCTAGGCCCTATGCTTCCAACCGTTCTTGAACCTTAGCATCATAGAGAAGAGGGTTTTCTTAAGTTAGAAGATGTTTGGAAAGAGAAACCACTTCCCTTCAGGGATGATTATAAGAACCCCCCCTAGATTTATATGTATAAATATGGGCAACTCTTTCTGATATATAGGAAAATTTGAAGGCGATTTTATCAATAATATAATATGTATATATAAAAAAATTGGTGAATCTTTCATTTTGTTATATAATGTTTTAAAATATTGGCAAATCTTTCACTAAGTTATAAGATATTGCAAAATATTGGTGAATATTTAACTTCATTGTAAAAAATTGTAAAAGCTGGTGAATCTTTCAGTGATTTATAAAATATTGTAAAAATAGAGGAACAACGACATTAGTCAAATAACATGAATCACATCATCAACACCAGAACATGTAGACTCACGAGTCACAACTAGAAGGTGTCAGTGAACCACAACTGCACTGACTAGATTCAGGGCAAGTGGGGACTCCACTTGTTATCATGTCCCTTAATGGTCCAACGGAGATGCATGGAGCTGACTCTTGACAAACTGATAAACTGATAGAATCAAACATTATGCTCGATCTTCGCCTCCACTAGCCAATTGTGGTCATGGAGGCTAATATAATTATGCATTGTAATTATGCCAATTGATTATTGCATTAGATGAATGTTGGTCTTGTGCCAATAGGTATCCTACGATTAATGCATAGGAACCTAGTGCATAGACCATTTTTATCTTCGCTTAGCTGTGTAGAGCTAATTTATTTTTTTGGATAATGATAAGTATTTACAAAGAAAATATACAATTAACATAAAAAAATTGAAAAGGTGAAGACAGTTAACTCATGCAACTAAAAGGTAATAAAAACATCTTTTTTCAAACCCCGAATCAATGGAAATTGACTAAAACCAATCTTGATTCAAGGTACAACAAAGGGTTAATTCAAGAATCAAATGAGAACTAGAAGCATTCAAGGGACTAACACAATATTTAACCAAAATACACACAAACTTAAAAAATCGACAAAATGCTTCAAACAAAAGCAATAAACAAACCATAAAAATTTGTCAAGATATTCGTGCTAAACAACAACATGGTTTCATGTACTTGAATGAGCCCATTCTTTCTTAGTGAAAGTGTTGTCAAATTAGTTATCTATCCTTTAATGTTAGGACATTATCTATGTGAAGAGATTGCTCCTAGGCATAGCTTTCTCAAATTCCAACGTCATTTCCTATCACATACAAGAAAAAGACAATGTAAGAGATAAATATTAAACCATCAATCTTAAAATAAGGTGCATGAAGTTAATGTAGCTCAAATCATCAATGTTACAACAAAAAAGTACAATATAGAACCTATTTTTACATAAAACACAACCTCAAATTCATATACAGTGATCACCACTGAACAACAAGGGTACATGGAACACCTAGACCAAATTAAGACTCAAGAAGTTTAATAGTATTCAGCTTCAGAACATGGTTCTCTTGCAAGTAAAATTTAGTCATTCAAGTCTGTCCTTGAGTAGTATTTAAGTAATATACTCAAGCCTACCATTGAACTTCTTATGTTCAAATTTAAATTCAGATATTTTATTTAGATCCCATTATAAATGACTCTCCCCCTGAGGATCACCTCATCATCTTTCTCATGTAAAGCCAAAGTCGAAAACAAATACCTTCAATTCTGTCTTCAGGCTATCCAAAAGGATATCTTCACTGCAATTAATGCATCAACTCTTCCTTCTACTGTTGTATTGTTGTTCAATAAACTAAGACATGACACAGTACTATGGTTTATTCACATTACCAAGTTTTTGACTGATTTGACTTTAAAAGGTGTACTAAACAAAATCCTTCAATTCTGCCTACTTTTGAGAATAACTAACAACTTCCCTTAATTATCACAAAGTTTATCCTCAAGAATGTTGTTTCACTGATCAAGAAGTCTTCAAAGAGTCCTTCAATCTGCTACCAACAATCAATACAATTCCAAATCATGCTAGAAATATTAGCGAATAAGTTCATAATGTCTGTTTTTTTTTCCAATTCCACTATCAATGGTTTGACTCCTCCTGAATTAGGGCTTCCAAACATTCAATGAAGAAAAATGATATGGAATTTGCACATATAATTCTTCAATTCATCGTATTTGTTGGTTCATTCTTCAATTGTTCTACTCCCCTTGAGGTTGTTGTTTCTCTTCATCTGTCATTCTATATGCTTCTCCCATGCTTGTCCTTAGTCCTCTGAGATGTGATTTCTGCTTCAAAATGTCATTGACTTGTCAAACTCTTTCTTTATAGATCACCGGTCTCTACTTCTGTTTGTTGGAAAGATATACATATATAACTCTGACATGTATTTAGCTCATCTCTGCAGTTATAACATCCATTCTCTTTGAAGGTTCCTTCCATTTGGCACAAACTGGTTGTTGATTGTTGGTTCTTGTCTTGCATCCTCCAGCCAAAAATGTTGTCAGGTTGGATGTGGTTTTCCCACCTTTCAAGAAAGGGATGAGTGTTTTCTTTTTTTTTCACTAGTTGTTGCTGAACCTTGAGGTGTTATAGAATATGGTGTTGGTGACTTTTGAATATTTCCAAAATTTGGTGGGAATCCCATCACTCCACCTTGATATCCATTCCTCATTGTGAAGTCCTTGACATAAGGACTACCAACAAAACAACTAACAATAGGTCTCTTGGAAGAATGGTTATTTAATCTTGCGTTCACATATTCAACCTCCATATCTATTGAAATTCTCTTTCCATGCACATTTCTCTGAGAACTCAGCATTGCAGAACCCTAAGGAGAACTTGCATTCTTGTTGGGAGTCGTGATTTGGGAATACTTGCTAGTATCTATTTGACCTTGTTTCTTGACAGGAGATACCTTGTCTCCCTGGTTACATAGGGGCACTTTGCTGCAATTTCCAACATCAACATTGGAAGGTACCTTCTCAAATTTCTTGTTCTCCGATATTTCACAAAGCTTCTTGAAATGATCAGGCAAGCCTTTTCATAGTTTCCTATCATCCTTTGGAACTTCTTTAGAATTTGAACCTGGGCGAAAACCATGATTCTTCTCTAAAAGTGTTAGGCATGGAGATATGTTCTCCTTTCCATAAAATCTTCTAGAAGAATATCCATATCCTTTTCAACCCTTAGACACATCTATTTTCTTTTGGTTTAATTTCCTGTCAATGTTATCTTTCTACCCTTCAAACTTGTCTTGTTTGAGACAACCTACCTTGGTAGGAGTGCTGCTTAACTGAGTCCCATATGACCCATATTTCTTCTGAATCCGAGGGCTTGTCCCACTGGAAATGCTCTTTGTCGTCATTTTGTCATTCTTTTTCTTAAATCTTGGTTAGGCTTTCGAACTATATTGAAGAAATTTAGCAGGGACAACCCTTCCTTTTTTTTCTCTTCTCAGTACTGCCTTCTCAAGGACCATTCCTTGTCTCTATCTTATTTGCAATTCTCATTGATGTGTTTTTTTCATTGGATTTGTGTTGAATACCAACTACTTGGGATGGTGTCTCACAAGCATTTTGCAATTTCAATTCTGCTAGTTTTTGTGTAAGATGGGAGATTTCCTTCTCTAGCTCTCCAATTCCCAAATCAATGCAATCATTTTTCACAAGGGTTTCATCTTTACCTCCAATTTCTTTGTGTTCAATTGCAGAATCATTGTTTATGGCATCTACAACATTTTGGGAAGTAGAGTGTCCCATGCAAAACATAACTTTATTTGAATATGGCAGGTCTTTTCCTTCAGTACACACAACACAAGCCTCTCTCTTTGTTGTGGATGTTGGTCCCTACACTGTAATGGGAGTGTAACAAGTGCTAGCCATGGACTCAACACTGAATTCTCATTCTCCTGAGAGGAATTTATATCCTCTCCCTTGCCTTGGCATTTAATGGCAAGATTAGTTACAGTAGGATTGGAAACCTTGTTAGCTCCACTCTCTACATCACCTTATTTGCCTTATTTTATAGAGTTGACATCTTCTATTGAATATTCTATGCAGTAAATAGCATTATTGCTCCACACAACTCTGCAATTTTTCATTTTCAACAGTGAGGGACACTAGATCTTGATTTTCAATGTGTCGTGTTTTCTCTCTAGAAATGTAAATGTCATTGGTGTTGCTATCTCTATCTCATTTGGAAAAACTTCGCCTTGAGATATGAAACTTGGATGAAATATTTGCAAAAAATATATGTCTTTGTACTTTAACACTGCCATATACTACTGCTATTTATGATCCCTTTGAGGTCTGAAAAATAACTTTTAGGACTGTTATCAAGCTGTCCTTAATCTGCCTTTATAACCCGTGTACAAATAGTCCTATTACTATCATATAACGTCCCAAACAATGCTGCTAAAGAACTTAACAAGACTTCAAATGTCATGGACTGCTATTCTCAAGTCTAATTGCTTTTGCACTTTGTTTTTTTTTATAGAAAAAAAGTGTAATTTTATTTCATCCGCCGAGAACAAAACTACATTATGTAGATACACATAGATGTGTATTTCAATTCATCTTAAGAGCTCCTATGTGAAAGAATCTAAAGGTATTCAATAAGTCCACAAAAAATTAGAAGTACATCAAGTAATGTGCTGGTTTCGTCAAATATACATGATATTGTTCATTTTAACAACCTGTTCATGAAATTATAACTGCACTGTTAAAAATATAGTCCTTTGTCCAAAAATGTTTCTGATAGAATAAAAAGAAAAACATAGAGTAAGTAGTATATTGCAATTTGGAATAGAATGTCACTCATTATATAAAAGGTATGTGGTACTATTCAAGTATACTACCCTCTTTCTGTTCGTTTATCTTCCAAATCCCCAGGGCCATCTGCAACCCCTCCTTCGAGGCTTTTCCCGCTTTTTTGTTGTTTTCCCTATAAACATGTCGGCATGAAAAAGTAACATAAGTGTTTATAACCTCTTTATTGGAAGATAAAATGTAGGAATGCCTTAAATTTCTGCATTGTTGAGTCCCTTTTGTCCAATTGATAACATTCATCAAGTCTCCACAAACATTAAGAGTTATGCACCCTTTCTCTGCTGCAAATATTAGGAGGATTTTTAGGCTCAAGAGTTTTGCATAATTATTACTGCCTTCCCCTAATCCCACTATCAGTTCAAAGTAGCGGGTCTCTGAGAGGAAAATTAGTTCTCCTCCCCCACAAAAATTATTTTGTGCTGCCCCACAAAAGAAACCCCAAGGAACCGACTGATCAATTTCCATTTCCAACGCCTCAATCTATCTTAAAACTTTGATATGTTGTGGAAAGGCAGTGAGAATGCCACAAGAAAAACCTGTTGTAATTTCAGGAGTGAAAGATTTATCATCAAAATTAATTTATTTCTAGCAAGCCATACTCCCCAAATTACTAACAGAGGTAGGGCTCTCACCGATTCCTGAGATTCCTCTATCCCCCAATTCTACCAATCTTAGAGGACTGAGATACCGACCCATCTGCAAGATAGACCAAGAGCCTTCGAACATTATCTTCAAAATTCTTTGATAAAAGAACAATGTAAAAAGAGATGGGAAACAAACTCACCATCCAACTTGCAAAGAATACACCATCCCGGTCCCTAAATACTCCTTTTCTACAAATTGTCCCAAGTTTGTGCCTTGTTCTCTAAGACACACCACATAAAGATCCTGGTTTTTGGTGGACTTTTGATTTTCCATAGTTTTTTCCACTACCAAACTGGTTCCCTTTGTATACCACCAGCACTAAGTTTAATATAACCAACCTTGGGGGTGTAAACGCCTCTCGGATCAACATCCCAAATAAGTTTATCCTCCCAGTCCCTTAGTTGAATCTGTTCTCTAGTCAAAGCTACAAGTACACGATCCAAATCCCTTTCATCAGTTTCTGATAACCCATAATCAGATGTCGGTCTCCAGGACTAGGACTAAGTATTCTCTTGAACATGAGCAACATATTGAGAAAGATAAACAAGGCCTCTCTGCCTCAGGGCCTCCACAGTGAGGCCAGGAGCCTATGTTTCTAAGATCATTCGGCCCACGGGTCCTATCCCACCCTAAGTTTCCTGCCATTCCCTACACTCTAAGCCAGATTGGATTCATTGACCTCGAAGGACAACACCACTGCTTTCCTAGGAGCCACATGTATGAGTTTTCTTGGGGCTCCTTATCCAGTCTTCAATAGAATTAGGGGATATGTATTTTGGATGATCAATTTAGTCCACAGAATTTCAGTCTTTAGTAGTCTCCAACCCCCCTTGGCCACAAGAGATTTTGCAAACAAAAAAATATTATTGAGACCCCATCCCCCCAGTCCTTATGGAACAACAATCTTCTCCCAACGTACCCAAGGGGTCACATGTGCTTCCTGCTTACCAATTCACATAAACCTAAAGCAAATTTGTCTTGCTTCTTCCACTGTTCCTTTTGGGATCCAAGCAAGGGACATCTAGTAAACTGGAATCGCTTCTAACACAGCTTTTACAAGCACTAGCCTCCCTACTCTAGAAATCCATTTATGACTCCATACTTTTAGGCACTTTTCCACCTTTTCCAAAAGCCACTTCCAATCCCATTTTTGATAATCATTGGGATTTAAGCAAAGCCCTAGTCACTTCATTCCTTCATCCAGGCCTTCCAAATTAAAAGGAAAATACCTTATGATTACCTGTACCTCGTCAACCCTTAGAAGATGTAAAGTTAAAGTTGATTTCCTTGAATTAATTACCCCGAATGGTATTTGAGTCTCCCACTGATCCTGAGCAGAAAATTAGGACATCATCAACAAACAAGAGATGGGTTATTTGCAAATATTGAGATATTTGAATGCCGTTCAGAGTTCCATGGCTCTTTGCATCCCTTAAATCCATACCCATACCTTCAACTACCAGCAGGAAGAGCAAAGGGGATAATGGGGAGCCCTGTCAAAGCCCTCTCTCAGCATGAAAAAAAGGAGATGCAACCCCATTAATCAGGACTGAAAAAGATATTGTAGTAATACAACTCACGATCCATCTAATAAAAGCAATCCCAAAACCAAGATGAGTAAGCAACACACGAATGTATAACCAACTAACTTTGTCAAAGGCTTTGGAAAAATGAGTTTTTAGTATTGCCCCTTTGAGATTTCTTGTTTTTAAACTGTGAAGCCTTTCCTGGGAACCCCCTATGGCTTCATGGATCTGTCTCCCCTCCAGGAAACCAAATTGTTCTTCTGTGACATGATTTGATAAGATTTCCTTATATATTCTTTCTATCACCTTAGAGACCACCTTGTAGATACAGTTACAGAGTGAGATGGGTTTAAAATCATTCAAAGAAACATAATTTTCAACTTTTGGAATTAAAGTGATAAAGGTTGAATTAAAACTGGTCAGGATCCTTTCAGAGAGTCTAGTATCCTCCACAACTTTTAGTAAATCTCCTCCCAGGATATCATACAGTTCTAAAAAGAATTCAATCGTCCATCCATCAGGTCCTGGGCTTTTATCCTTCTAAAAAATATGAAGAGCTTCCTTCAGTTCTTCTTCCATAACTCCCTCCATCAGGGTCCTATTGTCTTCTTCCTCAACGAACCTTGGAAATAGTTGTGCAATTATGATGACTTCTACAATAGATTCCTAGGCTGGTGCTTTAAATAGGTTCTTGAAATGTTCAACCCCAGTCCTGGCCTTTCCTTCAAAAGTGGTGTGAGTTTCTCCATGATCATCCAGTAAACTCCAGATTGTATTTGAAGATTTCCTCCCTCTTGCAAAAGCATGAAATAACTTGGTATTTTCATCCCCACATTCCACCCAGATGCCCCTACTCTTCAATCTCCACGTCTCCTCCTTCTCTAAAAGCAGGGTGTTCCTTCTCCCTTCTAGCCAGATGGCCCTGCTCTTCAATCTCCATGTCTCCTCCTTCTCTAAAAGCAGGGTGTTCCTTATCCATTCCAGCCTCATTAATGTATCTTTGTCCACCTAAGTCAACATACCCCCCCTTCCTTCTCAAGTAAACCGGAAAGGTCCTTTTCAACTTGTTTAAATTATATAGCCTCCTGATGTCTGTTATCCACAAACCAATCTTTAATAGCTTCCTTTAAATTTTTGATGTTTTCTACAAACTTGAAGGCCGCAGATCTCTCATTACTTGGATCATAGGGGAGCCATATCGAAGAGATTAATAATTTAAAAAATTCATCTTTTAACCAAGTATTGTTGAACATTAATGGATTTGGAGGTTTTGTTGGTCCATTTTTTAGTTCAAGAAAAATAGGTAGATGGTTTGACTGCCCACCACACCCCACCCATTGCCTAATTTGATGATTCTTGTCCACCACATGTTCAACTACCAAAAAATGATTTAGCCTCTTTGCCACTCTCCCATATCCACATCTATTGTTTTTCCAAGTTGGCTTAAGTAAGTTAGGTTCAATGTCTAACCGGTTCCTTTTTACCAACTTCCATGTGAAAAAATCCATCAGTAGATCAGCTCGAGCATGAGGTCCCCATACCTTAGACTTCCCCAGAGAAAAGTTAAAATCTCCCCCTAAAATCATCATATCTCCTCCCAGAAGAGAGTTGTTAAATAGATGGTCCCAGAATGGGATCCAATTTAAATACAAACCATAAATATTAAAAATAGTGAAAGAGACCTCTAGTTCCAAATACTTAAATTCCAAACCCAATAGGTTCAAAATATGAACAATGCTTTCATTCCAACCGATTTTCGTTCCTCCATAACAACCTCTAGCATCCAGAGTCTCAAAATTCCACCCTAGGAACCAACTTCCCAGCCTATCTTTAACCACTTCTCGTACTCCTAAAGTTCCTTGTAGCAACAAAATGTCTGTGTGTTCTAAACCTACCACCCTCTTAAGTGTTGATCTTTTATGGGGACCAGCCAAACCCCGACAGTTGAAGGACATAATCTTCATCTACGGCCCTTCTTCTGGGCATACACTGCTCTAAGCGCCCTCTCAATGGACTGTTGTTTCCCTTCCAAGAGATACTTTTTTCTTTGGATTGTGCCTTAGTAGTGAAAGATTTCCCTCCTCTCTCCTTAGAGGTCAAGTTTGAAGCCTTTACTCAACAGCCTGTAGCCATCTTGGAGCATGACCTTAGGAAATATCCAGAATCCGTCGAGTCAGGGGGGGGAAGGGGGTGAATTAACTTCTCCAAAAACTGGTTCAGGTTTCATAGGAAGAGGGGATTCCTCTAATAATGTAATAGATATGGGTAGAATATTTAGTTTAGGTATAGCTACGATAGTCAAATTTTTTATACCTTCCACCCAGTCCAAACCAGAAAGATTAAGATTATTTGCAATAAAATTAAAGGAAGGGGAAAGAGTGAATGTACCCGGAAAGGGAGTCCCCTTCAAATACTAGATATCAACTGGTCTGTCCACCTCCACCACCGACAGAGGAACCACAACCTCCTCCTCTTGGTTGTTGTCCTCTACTTCATCACTTATTGGGTCCACAGGTGTCGAGGGCTTAGATATGGACAGTCCAGCAAATCCTTCAGTTGCCCTTGCCTCCTTTGCAACATGTCGCTACCGACGTCCATTAAGGGTTCAAACAGAAAGTTTGTAGTCAGAGACCGGATGTCCATAAGCATGGCATCTCCTACAATGGAAAGGGTCATTTTCATAATCCAAGGACTGCTTGATATGAAAAGACCCCCAGCTTAGCATCAAATATTTTGCTAAACCTTCTTGAATATTGAGACTGACCAATATCCTGCCATCCTTCCACATTTTAGTCTAAAAAAAAGAGAGATATGCTTCGAGAAAAGTCCCTAGGATGTTACCAATGTTTTTTAGATGTTCTTCGGTCCAGTAATGTAATGGTAGCCCTGGCAATCTCACCCACAAAGGCATAATGTCCACCCTTTCCCTGCTCGCATCAAAGAGGGGATGCCAAGGTTTAATCAGCAAAGGTGAGTGATGCACCATCCAGTTGTGTTATAAAAACCACTATAGATGTTCTGGCTAATGGAAATTAAACACAAACCATCCTCTGGTGAGAGCGACCACTTCTAGAACTGAGCCTAGGGCCTCAAGCCAGCTAACCTCTGTCCACTACACCACCATCTCCAGATAAAAATTTCTACCCAAAAATCACCCTACCAGTGTCGAATTTTCCATATGCATAACCTGGTTCCATCCAATGTCCTCACCCAGTGCATAAGTATATCCAACCCTCCTAGTTTTTATCTAGTTTTTGCGATTGTGCTTGTGAACTCCTATGTTGTCAACCCTACCTTCTATTCCACTGCTTGAGCCTGAACCAATAACCACTTCCCAAACTGGTCTAGGGAAACCCCACTATTCCAGGGGCCCAATGAATCGACCGATGGACCCTTGTTCCACCACTCACAGGGTTTCACTTCCTATACACCCAAGGGGATTCGAACCACCGCTCACGGTCGTCGCTGGACCCGATCCCGTTACACCCTAATCGGCCTGAGTACCTGGAAAAACCATCCCCTCTGACAATGTTGTGTCCACCAACCCCGACTTCCTGTAAACACCATCACTAGGAGAACCCTCTCCCGAAACAAGCTGTGCAACCCCAGGAATTTGAAAAGGGGAAGGAGAAGATAACGAAAACTCGAAAGGGGAAAAACCCTCCACAAGATGAATATGTGTATAAAAATCCACTGTAAAACCTTCAACCCATGGCAGAGGAAGAGCCTCCACCTCAACAAACTTGCTTACAACTGGAATAACCCTAATATCTCCCTCCTCCAGGTGATCATTGGAATAGTCAACCTGTTCACCTTCTGTCATGGTGACAGTAAAAAGTTAAAAAATAGTAAAACCTAGATTTACCTGTCAATCAAGACCATGCTCCCGAAACTTGTGAAACCCTCAAGACAATAACCATGACAGTGGGCTATCTCAAAGGTATTCCTCCACCCCATGCCTGCTGATCCCGTCAACACATCGTATAGGCCTACGACTCCATGAGATCCCTAGGCTCCCAACGCCCACAGAGCCATGGCTAGTCCCACTCTTTCACTTTGTTATTATCAAAGACAAACATTTATCATGCTTGCTGATCTTAGACTTGTATACAAAGTTGGTTATGGTTCAAAATAAGATGGGTATTGTTCCCAAGTTTTATTTATCATTTGAATTTGCTTAAAGCGAATTATTGGTCTATAAATTTGTCGTAAGACTTGGAATACTATCATCTGGATATGGCTTGTCTTTATTGAGTTGTGTAATGAAGACTTGTTCATTCTCCTCTTTGAACAACTTGTTTTCATGGGCTTGAGATTGCTCTTTCCTTATCCAAACTTTGATGAACCTTTTTCCTACAATATCTAGATGAAAAACGTCTACATTACCAAGTCTTATGTCCAGGGTTGTTATAGCTCCAACACTTTACGATATACTTGTCATAACCAAATTTTCTTCTAGTATAAAACCTATAGACAACAACCATTAGAGGAAATTTCAACTCAAAACAGGCCTCCTAAAAAGAATCAATAAAATAATAGTTAAAATAATAAAATAATATTTATTAATTTTGGAGGAAGAAAAGGAAAAAACTACTTTTTTGTTTGTATTTTTGACATATATCCCCGTGTTTTTACTTAAATTTCGATCGAGAGAGCTCGTTGGATGTAGAATTAAATTCCGCATCCAACGAGTACCCACTCGACATACTTTTGATGGACCCCTCTACCCCAAAAACAAGAAATACCTAAAAAAATGTGATGATGACATCATCATCATGTTTTTCAGGTATTTCTTGTTTTTGAGGTAGCGGGGTCCATCAAAAGTATGCTGAGTGTGTACTTGTTGGATGCGGAATTTAATTCCGCATCCAACAAGCTCTCCCAATCGAAATTTGAGTAAAAACATGGGGAGATATGTCGAAAATACAAACAAAAAAAGTAGTTTTTTTTATGATACCTATCCCCAAATTTATATTGAAAAAGTGCTTAAGACCTATACGGTATTTCAAATTTAAAGCAATTTCATTGGCTAACACATGATGACATGGAATTTGAATCAAAGTTAAAAGGCCCATTTTGAGTTGAAATTTCCTCTAATGATCGACAGAATGCCATCAAGTAGAAACTTGCATAACTTCATCCATAAAAGCAATAAGTAAGGAAGATGTTCTAGCTACTAACATAGTAGCAGAAGTGGCATAAATTATGGAATTTGAATGCAAGGATGTTAAAAAAGAAAGAGAGCACGAAATCACAGATGCTGAGAAACACGAAGGTGTTTCATCTCAATTTTTGAAAGAAAATTGTTATGAAGAAAACACAATTCAGGCCATATATACAACACCAGAACTTGTTGAGACCTTCTACACAAAGCTGATGCAGTGGTAGCAAAACAAATAATGATATTGGAAGAGCCACATGAAGAATGAAACATAACACTTGATAGAGATGCAATAACAGAGATAGATATTCCAACTACTGATGAAGAAATAGACAATGCAAAAGCTATGGAACTTGAAAGTAATGGTTTTGAAACTGTAAAAGAGTCGGAAACCATACATATTCAGTATATTGGCCAACATCAAACAATCTTGTGTCAAGGTTCATAACAACAACATAAGGAGTCATACAGTAATCCAACTATCATTGCAACAAGCAAAATTGTTGATACCCTCCCAACAAGAGACGATGTAGAAACGATAGAGTTGGCAATAGTGGAAGAACATGATAAATAATCCAGTAGAGCTCCAGCTAAAGCTGCAACAAAAGAGGCCAATTATTTTCTCATTGATACGATAACACATGACAAGGATGTAGAACATGAAAAGGACAATGGGAAAAATTCATAAAAGACCTAAACCACAGCTGTAGATGAGAAACCTTTAAACTCATCTCCAACTCTAGAAGAAAAACACGAAGAAACACATGCATATCCATATATTAATGTATGAACATAAGTTTCAAATACCATTCACACATAGGACAATGGATCAGAAGCAGACATAACTATAGATTCTGGAGCACTGCATAAATTCTCAGACATAACTACTTCTAAAAGAGTAATAGGAGTGTATATGTCACAGCCATTGGTGGAGTAGCTGAGAGTGAAGTGGAAGAAGTTAAAAGCAATAAAGTGGAGAAAGCAGAAGAACGAGCAAGTAAATATGTTTACAGACAAAAATCAAACTCACCTACAGCTATGGAAGAACAAGTTGAATCGGATATGGCACCAAATACCAATGTAGTAAATGAGATTGCTAAGAACCTTTCTATTATTTCTTCTTGTCATTGTAGATGTGGAAAAGGGGATATCCTTTGACACCAAACTATGGATCAAATACAAAGAGTATCAAGGAATATTAACTTCATGCAAAACATCATTCATATTGTAAAGCCTCTTCTTTGCTTTCAATTGAACCTACAATGAAAAAATGGAAAACATAATCACTCTGAGAAGCCCTCATCATTAATTGTTCAAACTTCATCAGGTTTCTTTAAATTGCTCATTAAAAGAAACCTAGCATTTGAATATGATGAAAATTGGACTTTAATCAAAATGAAAACCTAAAAACAAGGGATGCTTGATATAAAGGGAGTGTTAACACTTCTGCCTAGCAGAGGGTCGAAGGACCATGGTAAGGAAGAAATAATGGTTGTTTGAAAACTTTGGTTAAATGTTATGGTATAAAAGTATAACAAAGGGCGAGTAAGCGATGAATTATCACGGGATCCAATGGTGCAAAGTGAGGAAATAGAGATCGACGGCTTATAATGTGTCTGCTTTATGAAGATGCAAGAAGGATAAGGACATACGGGGTGCTCGATGAGATATGAAGATCAACGATCACAGATCCAGTTCTATGAAATCTACGGTCATTGTGACCCCCGACTTGTAGACTTGCACGTTTGATAAAACAAAGAAGCTCGGCGGAATAGGGTACGTATAGCCTCATCCGACGGCTAGGAAATAAAGGGAAATTACATCGACGGTCGTTGACGGATCCGGAGCGGGAAGTTGCGCGGTGGTTGGAAACAAAAAGTGGTAGCGGAGTGGAAACCACGGTACACGCGTCATATTGTGGTGCATTCCACGGGCAAAAGCAGTTTGGCAGAAACCACTGAAGGGGGGCCTCCGGAGTGGGCTCCTATATAAGTAAAGTTGACTTGTTGAAGAACTATTTTTTATTTGCGCCGGACGAATGAAAAGGATTACTTGCTCGCCAACCTTTGACAGTCAACCTTGGATATATGCGGCCACAGTAATTGGTAAGTCCCGAATACCCAAAATTCATCCGCCGAATTACCATTGTTGTCTGTATTATGGATAAAGGGAAAGATTTGCAAGAGTTTAACTGTATTCTTGACGAGAGAGAAGAATACTTGGTTGACAGGGATAGAGCGGTATGTGATCCTTTCTTGTCCGTGGGAAGTGTATCAGTTAGCAAAGAGAGATTATCGAAATACAATTCACAGGGTAATGATATTCTAAATGCTTGTAAATCGTTTTTATACCATTTCGCTGTTGAGCAGACCTTGCATTTTCCCAAGTTTGCCAAGTGGTGTGCAGTTAACTATTCTTCTTCTCAGAGAGTTATTGTAAGTCATTCTACGTCTAGGATACTGTGTAAAATTGATGCCAAAGTCATCCGTGAAAACCTGAACTTGCCCGCCAATTATCCCGATAGTCGTGAGCCTGTAAACGAGTCCATTTTAGCTGAAGTGTACAAAAATTGTGAAACTGAGGTCCGCTACAAATTCCTGTCCAGCATCTTGAACGAGGGTCAGTCACTAGATGGTATTTTCTTGCCATACCATGTTCACATTTTCAGAGATGAGGTTCAATTAGTCGTGTCCTTAGTCTGTCAAGTCTTGGGTTTAGATGATGATTGTCATGTCAATGAAGTCATTTTGGGCTTCCTATTAAAAATGAGTTCGATGAGTTCTAAGTCTCAGTCAGTTCATGTCTTTAGTTTAGACGAGTATCTGGCAGAAGCTATACATCTCCACTTGAGTGAGTTTCTGAAAGTCAGGTTTTTCAAGTTTCAAACTTATTTGCTGAACATGTTACTATGTTTGAATGTCACCGAATCGCAGTTCTTAAGTACCATATTCTCTTCATATTTGCCCAAGCAAATCAACATGTTTGAATTTGCAAATTCTATCATGTCAGAACTATACAAGATGCTGTTTGACGAAGTGTTACCCCGAGTATTAGAAGAAATGAAAAGCATGATGCAGTCCTCACCTGAGGATAGGGCCGAAGATTGGTTTTTGTACAAGGATTTCACTGTTTTGAGAATATATGGTTTTACTGGAGAGCCTTATAGGCTACCTGCTTTTCTTACTCCCAGAGTTTTTGCATTGGAGTATATGAGATAGAGAGTGCATGCTGAAGAAGAACACTTTGGAGCTTTTAATAAATCTTCCAATATCAAGTTCCCTCTTAAAGTTGGCTCTTTTATTTTAAAAAATAAAGGTGCTCTGGTGTTCATAGAGAAATTGTTAGAAAGCATGGATTTTTAAAGGGAGCAAAGGGTGAATTATGACCCCTACCATATAATTTCCTTGAGAAAACAAGCTAACAAAAATAAGCCATTTGACCACCAAGTTATTGAAGGTCTGAACGAAGCCGCCAATTTGCTTCACTTTATGGAAATTCCAGGATCTGATGAAAATACAAGTAGTATACCGGTTGCAGTCTCTCAAGTGATAGATGTTTCTAATGTTTTGGTTAAAAGAAGTCTTTCTGGAGTTGAAAGTATGCAGATAGATGAGTATGTTTCACATAAAAAGGCCAAGTTGTTTCAAGATGATAAAGCTTTAAGTGAAGTCATTTCAGATGATTTAAAAAGAGTTGTTTTGGTCCCTACAAAATCTGTACAGGTGAGTCAGTTTTCTTTTAAAGGTGTAGATAATTCAGAATCAGGCCCAGTTTTCAAGTCTAAAGAAGAGCTCATGACTAGTTATGTGGAGAAGCAAAAACAGTCCCTAGAAGAGACAAGGAATTTACTCCCGCGGGTGAGGAGTTTAAATAATCCGAAAACTTCCTTGATTTCTACCAGGGACGTAGAAAGAAATACTTTTAAATTGGCCATGGTAAGTGATAAGAAGATGTCAAAAATGGAAGTGAGATTAGACAAGATTAGTGTACCAGATAAAATACAGCTACATAAACAAACGGGAGACATTATTTATTCTGATTTATTGCATGCTATGATGAGAGTTAATAAATTACAAGTTTTGGTAGACAAATTGGAAGTTCAATTAAAACATGAAAAAGTTGAAAATAAGGCTAATTCCATTCAAATAAAAAAGCTACAAGTAGACATCATAAGTTAAGGAAATGAAAAAAGTAACACCCAGGCAATCTAAAGACTCCTAGAAGAAAAAGACAATGCCCTCCAGGTATTGAAGAAAAGGCTGAAGATCCAAAGTACAGAACATGTTCAATCATCCGAATTATTAGCATTACAAGAGGAAAAGGACAGGATTCATCAGGATATGATGGAATATAAAGGAAAGACTGTAAAATTACAAGAAGAAAGGGATAAGTGGAAAGCAGAACGAAACGAGTTACTAGCACAAATCTCACAGCTGAAAAAGGATCAAAATGAAGAAAAAGAGATCATGGAGGAATTAATGAGCCAAACTCCCACTGATGAAGACTTGTCTATTGTGCACATTGAAAAACCATTAAATGATTTCTCTGCAGATGACCTACTAGTGCCCATGTCCCAAGTCAGCCTGAAAGATGAAGAAATAAGAGAATTAAAGGTGGAAAATGAAAAAGTCAAATCTGAGCTAGCCAAAGTGACTGAAAATAAGAATAGAATATTGCAAGACAAAAGTCAGCTACAAAAGAAATTTAATGAATTGAAAGAAAGGAACATAGGAAAGGGGTCTCTCTAGGGAGCAAAGCACATAATTTGGGATACATTATCCGTAGAAATTACTAAGTTCAGGCAGTATTTGAACTTCATTGATGATCAAAGCATATTGATCAATCTGGCCAATCAAAGACTGAAGTTAGTAAAGGAAAATATGGAGAGGAAACCCCTTGGCACAGCTCAGAATGCGCTAAATTTCTTAAATTCATTGACTTACCAAAAATTGCATGATATAGGAGTAAAGGACAGAGTAGCAATGGTACTGTGGGCCAAAAGGTTTATTCATAAACACCATCTAATGAAAACTGTACATGACAAAGCTGATGAAATGATCTCATAGGTTAATGACTTCAAGCAAGGTTTTAAAGAATTATTTGAAGACGGCCTTCCTTCCTTTTGGGACGAGGAGGGATGAATGTTTTCTCAAGAGCATTATCACAGCTTGCTGGTACGAAGCCGTATTGATCATTCTAAATTTGACGATCTGGAAAAAGGGCTGACAGGGAAAGTCATTGTGGATAAGCTGACCGAAGATTTTGAGATATTGTAGAAGTTCCTGATCATTAGGGGAGGGTTTCCTAAAGTGTCTTATGAAGCCTACATGGAGCTGGAGGTGTCTATTCAAGAGATGGTTGAATATGATATTCCAAGCGCGGAGCAGTGGAGAGCCATAGAAAGATTTGGAAAGACAAAGTACATCCTTCATTCATGAAAACAGCTGTTGCGCGCTGAGGAGCTGCTTGGATGGGCCTTATCACCGAGTTGATTTTAATTTAATAATCTGTTAGGATCGAAGCAAGTAGTTTATTCCTAGGATTTAGGAATATAGTTACAAGACTTTGATTAAATAGGTTATTCAGTTACAAATCTTCTTGGAAGAAGAAAATCATTTTATCTATATAATTGCATTTATTTTATGTGATGGGGGTTGGAACCCATCTTGTTGATGAATATTTCCTGAAGACATATATTTTTGAATAACAAAGCCGAATGCATGCGGTTATCAGAGATTCTCGTGCTGTTTACATTGCAGTATTTTTTTCCTTTCCTTTGTGATTGTTTTTCCAGTGTTTCACTCCATTTTGTTTTCTTCATATCTGGAACATAGTGTCGAATGGTTGGAATTCATATTATTTATGCTTTGATCATTGTCTCATATATTCTATGAAGGTTTCTACTAAATTTGATATAGAACTCATCTCTTGATGCTCTGTATTGATGGACTGTTCATTATTTCTTCTGCCCCACATGAACTAAATGAACGAATGTGATTGAATGGTTATCTTGCCTTTGATAAAATCTCATGCATATGTCTTTGTAATATCTTTATGTATATGTGACTCCATTTCCCAATGGTTATGTGTATTGTTTCAACCATCTATATGATCTTTGAGTGTTGATTTATATCTGGCCTTGTAAAATATGTATTTGAGAGATCCCTCCTTGGAAAGAAAAGCCAGTTTCTTTCTAAAGTGGTTTTTGCTGTTACCTTGGGATTTACCTTCTACAACCTGGGTATATTCTGAGTGCTAACAAATTGGTGTCGTTTCCAGGTACCGAAAGTGCACATCTTCCCTGGGGAGAATGACAGAGCTTGAAGAAAGATTTCTGTGGGCAAAAAGGAATTTTTATCAGTAAAAAAAAAGAAGAAGGTTGTATATTTGCCCTGGAGACTCCATTGTAAAACTTTTTTCAAATCTTAAGGAGTCATTCTGGCTTCGAAAAGACACACACGAGGTAATTCTGATACCGAAGTCTTAAAAAGTTTGGAAGATCCGAAAAAGTTATTTAAGAGAAAATATAAAGAAAAATCAGGTTTTTCTTTGTTTGGTGCATCATCTTCTCAAGATTCTCCTATTGATCCAGAATGGGAAGTTAATGTTGGAAGGGGTTTGTTAAAAACTAAGTCTGAGTCTGATCTTAAGAATACTGAGTTTAATTCTCGTAGATTGGAATCTTATTTGCTGGATTCCCTCTGGAGAGATTTACAACAGACTACAAAAGTTGAAACATTTGCTGTGCAAAATAGTCAAAAGTCTTCAATTCCTTTGAACCCACCTAGACCAATGGTAGCCAGATTTGCTCCCTTGTGTTTGCCCGCTTTATTACATGACCTTCCTCAGAATTATTCCCAAATAATTTCTTTATTTGATGGAGAAGGTGACATAACCGCAAAACAACATGTTGCCAAATTTGAATATTTCATCGACCTAGAAGAAGTTGATTACCCAGATGTTAAAATGCGGTTATTTGCTCAAAGTTTGTCAAGTGAGGCAAAGAAATGGTTTAAAGATTTACTAGATGGGTCTATAATGAATTTTCAGGCTTTCCAGAATGCATTTCTAGATAGGTGGGATGATAAACAAAATCCTTTACAGCTCTTGTCTCAATATAATAGTCTCAAAAAGGGAGGTTTCAAGTCTGTTCATGAATTTTCCAACAGGTTCATGAGGGTTTATAATTCTATTCCAGAAGACATAAAACCTTCTACGGTCGCTGCCAACTGCATTATGCTAGAGCCTTTCAAAATGATTTTTCATTCTCATTGAGAGAGAGAAAATCAACGACTCTTGCTGCAATGTTTACAGATGCTCTAGAAGTGGAAGCAAATATGATGGCCAGTGGAAAAATGAAACATAGAGATATTGATAGGAGGAAAAAGGAAGAAAATTTGCCTTCTGCTTCTTCTTCTAATAATGATATCAAATTTGAAATGATGTTGAAGACAATGGAAAAGTTGATGGATAGATTAACTATGGATAATAGGGGGTTCAACAGAGAACAAACCGACCCTCAAATCAGGAACCCCAATTTTAGAAGACCAAATCCCCCTGTCCTTCCACAAAATAGGCAGAGAGACATGAGAAACCCAAGAAATCAAGAAGAACAATAAATTTGACCATCGTTCCATGAGAATTATGTTGTTGATGAAGAAGACCCTACTGAAAATGAAATTCATCTGTTTGGAGAACTAGATTCAGAGATATATCTTACTGAAGAAGAACATAACATGTTTGAACAGGAAGGTGGAAATGGAGAATTTGAAAGGGAGACAGAGCAATATCAAAGGGGTTATTTACATGCTATGGATGATGTGCACAAGAAAATAAGATTGAGAAACAGGGAAGTTTTCATAAATAAGGGGAAGGCAAATCCAAATCAACCTTCCACGAGTTCCCTAAATGTAGAAAAGGGAAAAGAAATACAAAAAGAATCTCTTGTAGATAAGGAAGTTGAAAATGAGATACAAAGAGACAAAAAAATGAAGCAAGTGGCCCTGATTGATGTAGAGAAAGCTGGTTCTGGTTTTAATTTGCAAAATGAGCTTTCAAAGTTAAAAATTTCTATTCCATTTAATGAGTTGTTGAGAAACAATGAATATAGAGACACTATAACAAAAATGGTCAAAGGTCAAGGAGAATCACAATCTGATATTTTAGAGTTGAATGATGATAATCCTACTATTTCATTTGGGTCAAAGGTTGAGAATTTAGAAAATGAAGAAGTCCCTCCTTTCTATTTGAGTTTGAATGTGCATGATATGGTAGTCCATAATGCTATGTTAGACTCTGGAGCATCACATAATTTAATGCCAAAGGGAGTAGTTGAAAGTTTGGGACTGGAAGTGACAAGGCCATATAAAGATTTGTATTCTTTCGACTCTAGAAGAGTAAAATGCCTTGGTTTGATCAAAGATATGGTAGTGACTATGAATAAATTACCATCTAAAACTATAGTCATGGATGTAGTAGTAGCAGATATTCCACCTAAGTTCGGGATATTGTTGTCAAGATCTTGGACTTCAAAGTTGAAAGGAAGTTTACAAATGGATATGTCATATGCTACAATTCCTATTCAAGATGGGAGCAGAAGGTTGTATAGTGAAAAGAGAACTCCTTATGTAGTAAGCAGTCAAGATAGACCTGAAGTTCATCATAAATATGCTGTAGATACTGATTTGGGGTCTTCTATTCTCTTTAATAATACCGTCCCATGTGAGTTAGAAGCCACATTGCAGGAAAAGTCTAAGGAAAATAAGAAAGAAGAAATTATGGAACAAGATGCTTTGGAGGCAAAACAAAAAAGGGAAGGATTGTGGACTATGTACTTTGATGGATCTGCTGCAAAAATAGGTGCTGGGGATGGTGTGTATATAATCTCTCCCATTCGAGATTTCAAAGATTTATCATATAAATTAACATTTGAATGCACCAATAATGTAGCAGAATATGAAGCTATGGTCATCCTCATCATCATCATCGCCATGGTCATCCTCGCCATGGTCATCCTCATCATCATCATTGCCATGGTCATCCTCATCCTCATCATCATCATCATCGCCATGGTCATCCTCATCATCATCATCGCCATGGTCATCCTCATCCTCATCCTCCTCATCACCATCACCATCAACATCATCAGTGCCATCATTAGCAATAACAACATCATCACCATGGTCATCATTTCCATCATCTTCATTATCATCATCATCATCACCATCAACATCATCATCATAATTTTCTTCATCATCATCATCATCATTATCTTTATCATCATCATCATCATCATCATCATCATCATCATCATTATCTTTATCATCATCATCATCATCATTGTCATCATCATCATCATCGCCATCGGCATTGTTGTTGTCCTCCTCCTCCTCGTCTTCATCATCATCATCATTATCTTTGTCATTGTCAAAATCATCTTATTCCTCATCAACATTGTGATGAACATCGTTGTCATAATCATCATCATCAACATCATTGCCATCGTCATCATCATTGTCAACATCATCATCATCAACATCATTGCCATCGTCATCATCATTGTCAACATCATCATCATCATCATCACCACCCTCTTCATCATCATCATTGACGTCATCATCATTGTCGTCATCTTCATCATCATCATTGACGTCATCATCATTGTCGTCATCTTCATCATCATCATCATCATCATCCCAATGGCCACCTTGATCATCATCTTCCATATCCTAAGATGATTCATATTATGCAATCATAGGAAAACATAGTCTACCCTTAAATGCTTGTTTGTTTATAGAAGTTTATGTTTTGTAGTTATCCCATTATGCTATAGTAGTCTTATGGTAAATTTATATCCCACCAAGGTCTTCGTTCCAAAAAAAAAGGTAATATTTTGAAAATGATAAATATTTAGAAAAATAAAAAAGAAAGTCGAAAATGATACATTTATAGAAACAGAAAAAAAATTTGAATACAAAAATTTCCATAATAGGATTTTAGGATTAAAAAAATGATAACAAAAATGGTTAGGTGAGCCTTGAAATTTCCTTCAAATATGTTGGATGCCCTCACCTTTGCAAACAAGATAGTAGAGCCACTACATGAGAATATGATCTTCAAATACAGCCCCCCATTAATTAATGTACCTTATATATTGAATCTCTAAGAAATGTACATTATCCTTGGCAATATAACGTCAAAATGTTACTTCCCAAACCTGCATTTCAAGTGGTATAAAACCTCTAAAACTCTAGAGGATATTTAGAGGAATTGTGAGGGGTTTCCCAATGTCACCAAAACAACATCTTCACTCTCTTTATGACAACCAACTCTTCTCTTTTCCAAGGGTGGTATCCCTAAAATAGGATTGCTAAATCTATACAATGGGGGTTGAAGGTGATATGAATAGTTGACACCAACAAAACAAAAGTTATATCTTAATAAAATAACGCGATGGAGGACCCATACTAGTTAAATGGCATTGATTTACTTCAATATGGGCATTCTATCAAAATTTATGAGCTCTACAATAGACAATCTTTTTTTTGTCCTAGAAAGAAGAAATGTGTAATGGATCAATTTCAAATGCTTATTTATTCTTTATCACAAATCCAAACAAAGCATATGATACATTAATAAAAACCCAAGAGCATTAATTTACCTATAGGTAATCCAAACTTGATTTCCTTTTAAGTGGCCGAGAGAACTAGATTTGTAGCCATTGATTGTTGCATAAATACACTTAGAATAACACATTTTCAAACTTTCATATCTTGGTAATTCAACCTCTACTTTGAATGATTTTGTATTTTTAACCACTTATTTTTTCTATATAAATACTTATATTTTGAAATATGAAAATAAAACATAAAAATGACTAGAGATCTAATATCGCAACCAATTTTCTAATACTCAAAACTGAATCATTAAAAGTCTAAAGAGAAACAAAAAAATAACGACGAGCAACAAAAGGTGAGAGGCACATGCACACACATGGGTGGATTATACTTCAAATGCTACAATATATAGCAATATATGGGAAGACACTTCCATCAAATGATACTAAAACACGTTGCAATGTAAAGTTGTAATGTTTTCAATTTATTCATAGTAGAATGATTGATTACAAATGAGTGGTTGAGTGACCCCTCTTTATACCAAAGGCTGATTAAAAATATAAATTATGGCCCAAGTTACCTTATATGAGGTAATTAATATGCTATTTAACTAATTCGTTGTAATCAATCTAATTATATAGTTGAGGCCTTATTTAATAGAAGTGACATTGTACTGGCGTGAATGGACTACATTATTAATTTATTATAAATCGTGAGCTTTAAAATAAAATATATAAAAAATACAAATTTACTTACATACATATGAATGTTGTATTTAGGTACACAATATTATCATGGCCAAATTCCAATGAATCCCTCGTTACCACTATGCCATTATTGCATCTTTATCACAACTCTATCAAAACATGATAATGATCTCCATCAATGCTCATAATTTGTTGTTTAATTTTTTTAAAATTTTTAAGTTTGAGATCTAATGTTGATGCAAATGAAATTTATTTAACAATAAAATCACCTATAAGCTTCATATAAATTTAAAAAGGAAAATAATTAATTAAACAATGGCAAGAAGTAATTATAAATTATAAATGGGAGACAAGGCAAATTAGATTGTTAAAGGGATAGGCTCATGGTATTAGATAGTTCAGGGGATAAAAGGGATAATGCCATTAGTGGGATGAAATACTTATATCACCTAAGACAATTCAACTTACACTTAAGACACTTAAGATCATACATAATCCCACAAATAAGAGCACACTTAAGAGAGTCAACCATATAGCAAAGACACATAATACATCTATAAAACCTTAGGAACCTAAGGGGTAGGTATTAGGGATTATAGGCATTAATGGGCGATTTTATCAAGAATAATAGTGCATTAGGGGTTATAGTGTGCAACGATCTAAATATGTTAAGGATTGTAGTGTGTCAGGGGGTGATTCTTCTTGGGGTCAATGGTTATGGGGTATATTTTACATTGGTGTGTTTGGGAGATAGTGTTTTAGGGAAAATTATAGTGTATCCAAGGTTAGAAATGTTAGAGGGTGATTTCTTTAAGGATCATAGGGGTTAGGACGTGTAGTGACTATGGATTAATAGTGGTTAGAGGTAAAGTTGTGTTAAGGGGCTAGCAAATTATGGGACACCATGTGTTCAATATCATATTGGTTAGGGCTCAAAATGTCTTAGGTAGTGGTTGTGTTGGGGGGTCTTGTAGCGTGTCAATGGTTGGGTGATTATGTTGGGATTCATAAGGGTTAGGGTACATACATTCTGGCATAGTTATGTTTAGTGTGTTATGGGATACTAGTGTGTCTAGGGATGTAATTGTTAGGGATATAATGTATTAATGATTTATCATGTTTGAGTTTGTCATGTGTTAGGTGGTGATTATGTTAGGGATCATTTTACTTACGAGTGTAATATGTGCAGGTTCATATTTGTTAGGGTACAAATCATGTGTAAGGATGATATTTTCATGTTCATAGTGCAATAGGGGGTGACTATGTCAAGGGTTACTTTAGGGGTTAGGTGCTAAAATGTGTCCAAGTCCATAATGGTTAGGAAAATATTGTATCATGGATTGTAAGGGTTGGAAAGTATAACATGTTTGAGGTTAGAATGCTTAGAACCAAGGCGTGTTAAAGGATTTGTGCATTAGGGTTCACAATGTGTCGAAGGTTAGATTTGTTACTGGGTAATTGTATCAAGGATCACATGGATTCATTGATATAGTGACTGTCATAGTGTTTACAATTCAAGTTGTGTTAAGGTGTTGGTATGTTAAGGGTCAGATTGCGTTAGTGATCACACTAACCTTATAACTCCTAAACCAATAATGATGGTTCACTTAGCTGAACCTGATTGACCATTGATGTATATAGTTGTATGTGGTTGATGGTATCCGAATAAGAAACCACTAAACCTAATATTAATGATTATTGGAAAATAAGGTTGACTATTGTGTATTATATTTAACCATGGTTAACTATAGATGTCCATGGGTGAGTGTAGCCTTATATCAATGGATAAAACTAATAATTCTCTAACTATGTAACCCTTAACCTAGTAATGATGGTTAACCATGTTTGTATATAGTTGTCATATTATGTTAATGTGTTGGGGGTCATAATGTATCCAATATTAGAAGTGTCAATAAGTAATTGTATTAGGGGTCATTGTTGTTAAAAGGTACAATGACTTTGGGTCCTGGGGTCAAATTTTGTTAAAGGGTTATTATGTCAAGGCCATATATTTCCCATTAGTGATCATGCTAACCCTATAACCCCAAATCCAGTAATGATGATTGATAATGACATATAACTATTCATGGTTGATGATATCCCACTAACCAACCATAAATCCTAATGACGACCACTAAAAACTAAGGTTAAATATGGTGTGTTGTATAGACCATGGTTAATGATAGGTGTCCATGGATCAATGCATTCTTAATATGTCAATGGTTGGCACAACTAACCTAATATATCCAACACCACAACACATAATGTGTTAGGGGTCATAGCGTGTCTAGTATCAAATTTGTTAGGGGTGATTATACTACGGTTCATCGAGGTTAGAAGGTATATTGACTAATAGTCATAGAGACATTTTGATCCATTTTGAGCCATTTCTAGAGCACACCTAAACCATTTCAAGAGCATTGTGAGCCATTTAGGCATATAGCCATTTCGATCCATTTCAAGCCATTTCTAGAGCACCTGATCCATTTCAAGAGAACCATGAGCCATTTTGAGGAGATCACCATGAGCCATTTCGAGGAGGCCATTTCGTGAGTCTATTATGAGGCATTTCTAGACCACCATGAATATTTTTTCACACCATTGTGAGTCATTTCCGTACCACCACGAGGCATTTCATCATGACCCTAAGTCATTTTGAGACCACCGTAAGGAAATTCAAGGAGTAGGGTAGATTGGTGGATCAAAGGAGATCGACAGAGACAAAAAATAGGAACAATTTCTTCAGTAATCTCTACCCTCATTTGTTAAATCGTTTACAAATTTATAAATCAATCACTCATGTAAATCACAAATTCCTTTCATTTTATTTTTTTGGTTGAATTGGTGCATGATTTAGTTGTAGGGAGTTCTTAGACATTAGCATTGAATGAGACTGCAATAAAGTTTAAGATATGGAACACTCCAAGGAAGGAAAAATATCATAGCTTGGCTCCCATGTATTATTGTGTGCGCAAAAAACTATAATTTTCTATGATATTACCAGTTTGGGTTTGTAATTCCTGTGCACACCTTTCAAAGGGGAAATATCCTACTCCATGTCTACATTTTTAGTCCACCTCTGGTTCCTTCACATTCCACATTAACCCTTGTGACCAAGGGATGAGATATTGTCATGGCTTTATGGTTGTGCAGTCTAGTTAAGGATTCCATTGAAGCAACCCCTACAATGTAACCTTCTCGTCCCTGCATGAATTGCAATAGAAACCCTCCTTGTTTGCACATGGTGTGGCATATCGAGCTCATTGTGGTTGTTCTTATCCATCTGTTGGATTCCTCTTCAAGGTTGGGTTGAATATGATGGAAACATTATGGATGCATAATAACCTCAACTATACCATAGAACAATGTGAATGCAATAGTTAAGTACCTTCTAGTCAATCAAATTTAAGCACACATTAGTCCTTGCTAGGAACCATTATGTTAGTGTTAGGATTATTTAATCCTCCCTTGACCAAATATAGTCTAATTGATCATCTTACCTAACTTAGGAGTCATTTACTAGAGTCTGGTGCCATTGGTTCCATTGGTTCCATTGGTGCTACCGGTGGCATTGGTGCCACCAGTGCCAACCCCTACATTCTAGGAGCCACTCTGAGTGCCACCAGCAGCCTCCATCAGTTGGTTGTGGTAGGTAGGAAGTTACGCTTAGTCAACCTCCAGTTACAACTAGGTAGATCACTCTCGGTTAGTCTAACGCCAGTTTTGCATGCCTGGATGGGGAATGGTGCATTTTACACCTACCTCATTAGTTAACTGATTGTAGAAATGATTTATAAATCTAGAATTACACTAGTGAGCTTCGACAGTGATTTATACACACCTAGTTAGTTATTCAGTCAACTTTAGTTAGCTATTCATTCAGCTTGTGATGCTAGATTCGAATTCTATCCATGGCATTCGAATTCTATTTATTGTATAAGCATTTTATTATTCATTGAATGAATGAATATTAATGTTGTAATTAATTGATCAGTTCTTATCAGATTTGTCTCAAATTTGTGTTGTTCAGTGTACATTGTCTTTGATATTCCACTGTATAATTCTACTTCTTAATTTCTCTCATTTACATGTAGATAAATGGTTCAAAAATTTAAAATGGTATCAAAGCCTTGTTCGGGATAGAAGAAAGCATTGTATGAACTCCATTGTACACCAGAAGTAGTCGAGTTTCCACATAAATCCTGGAATAATAGCTTTGCTCCCTCTGGATTCTATCCATGGAAGTCTATCTAGGTGTGAGAAACTCTCAGAAAGTGTACATGTGAAGTTGTAAAGGCTTGAGACTGACATGATTGCGAATTGAATTGGCTTTTGCAGTGTTAATGTAATTGTAACTTCAGAATGTATTCACTTGTATTTCTTATGTATTGTACCTTGATGTTTATTCCGGGATGTGTCTGTAATGTATTTGAGTCATGTCATGCCTCGATGTTCCTATCGGGAGTTTCTATAATGTAAACAAGTCATGTCAAGTCATTGTGGGTAACCCTCCTATTGATTAAGGGTTAAAGTCCCCGCAGTTCCGGGGCACTAGGGTTATTAGACTCTCCTAGAGAAGTCGTCCCTAGTAGGTTATTGTCAAGTCAGGAATTAGTATAAATAGAGAGTGAGCCTCTCTATTTATCACACACTCACACACACTCAGTTGTAGTGCATAACTGAGGAAGAAGAAGACATTGGGGCTAGGAAGAAAGAGGCTACTGCTGTCGGGAGATCATCTTACTGTTTTGGGGTCTTACTTTTGGTGCTGATTTTATCTCTGAGGAAGTTGCGAGGTTTTCTCCATTTATGGTTTCCCCGAGGAAAAACACTATGTTCATTATCTCTTGTGTTTGATTGCTCTGCTTGTTATTCTCTTAGTTAAAGATCCTAATGTAATGCTAGCTTAATGTTACAAATCTAACATGGTATCAGAGCTAACTTGAGAAGAAGACACCGTGCAACTACAAGAACTAGGGCTTCCTACTTTTTGGATCTCTCTCCACATATTTTTAGTAAAATAAGGTTGGAATAACTCTCCTCCCTAGGGCACATCTTTCTGTTGAAGCATAATCCAATTCTGAGCTTTTTTAGTTTTAGAGCCGACATTACTGCCAGAAATTAGGGCTTTCCATAGAAGTGGAATTTTTTAGTGAGGCCAGGCCTGTATTGATCTCCTCCTCAAAATCGAAGTTTAGAGATCAAGACCAAAGCATTTGGTTGGACAGAACTCCGAAAAAGTCAAACCCTAATCCTGCTCCTGAACCAACACTGCAGAAATTCAACTTCAAATCCAGATCCAACATCTTGACCTGGTAAGATCTAAATATTTTGTATTTCCATTTGAGGTTCTCAGTTAAGATGCCTCATCATACCAAGCTTGATGAAAAGCTTGAGGGAGCTGATAAATTCCGAGCCTGGAAGTATAGGATCTTCCTGGTCCTAGAAGAAAATGAGTTGGACTCCTATATCAATGAGGAGGTTCCAGTTCCAGAGGGAGATGATGCTAAGGCCTTACACAAGAAGAAGTTGGTTATGGCAAAGAGGATTATTGCTGATTCAATCAAGGATCACCTCATACCACAGGTGTCCTCCCTAAAGAAACCTAAAGCTATGTTTGATGCCATAACCAAACTGTTTGAAGGGAAGAACATAAACCGGAAGATGACTCTGAGAAACCAACTGAAGAATGTAAAGATCCATAATGTAGAGACCATCCAGTCTTACTTTACAAGGGTATCTCAGATCAAGGAACAGCTGGAACCAGTAGATGAATAAGTGGAGAATGCAGAGATTGTAATGACCACCTTAAATGGTCTCCTTAGATCATGGGACTCCTTTATTCAAGGAATCTATGCCAGAAAGAATTTAGTTAAGTTCATCAAACTATGGGAAGAGTGCTCTCAAGAAGAAGCTCGAATAACAGCTCGAGAAGAAAATATGGGAAGTGAAGATCAAGCTCTCATGGTACACTCTCAGAAAACCAGAAGAATTATTCATCACCCCAGAGGTAAGCACTCTCACAAAGATAACACTAGAAAATATTTGTCTAGAATCAGATGTTATACATGTGACGAGAAAGGACACTATGCTAGAGAATGTCCTAGAAACAAAAATGTCTTTCACAAGAAGAAGGGAAACAAGAGAAGACATCATGCTCATGCTGCAGAGGATGATGAACCTTCCACAAAGAGATTCAGACAAGAAAGTGATGATTCTTCTAGTGGTGAAGAATATGTTTTCATTTCCGCTCTCACGGGAAACATTACACATGGAAGCAATGATTGGATTATAGACAGTGGGGCTTCCAAACATATGACACGATTCAAGGAATCCTTTGTGAAACTATCAGAACATGAATCACCACACAAGGTGAAACTTGGAGATGACTACCAGTATCCAATAAAAAAGGTAGTGGGGAATCCTCCTATAAACTAGTCTCTAGAAAGTCTATAACAATGAAGGAAGTATTATTTGTACTAGGACTAAAGAAGAGCCTCCTCTCCATATCTGCATTAGATGCAAAAGGCATGACAGTTGCATTTATAGATGGCCAAGTTATCATGTGGCCAAAGGGAAAGACTATTAATGATGTAGTAGTGATTGGGGAACAAGAAGGAGGTCTATACAAATTGAAGGGCCATCCAGAACAAGCCTTGGTTCATGAAACAGTAGAGCCAAATGAACTTTGGCATAGAAGGCTTTCACATGTGCATTACAGAGCACTACCACTTGCAAGCAAAGCTGTTGAAGGTCTTCCAGAAATTCAAGCAAAACATGATGGGGTCTGCAAAGGATGTGCAAAAGGAAAGAACACAGAGAAGACATTTCCAAGTAGCGAGAACAAGGAAAAAGGAATCTTGGAAATCATCCACTCCGATGTATGTGGTCCAATGTCATTAAGTTCATTAAGCAGGCATGCATACTATGTTTCTTTTATTGATGAATTTTCTAGGAAGACATGGATTTACTTTATGAAGAACAAAGATGAAGTTTTCAACAAGTTCAAGGAATTCAAAGCCCTGATCGAGAACCACACTGAAAAGAGGATCAAGACCTTTCGATCAGATAATGGCATAGAATTCACATCAAACGAATTCAAAGAGTTGTGCAAAGAATTAGGGATTAAGAGGGAATTATCCACTCCATATAATCCACAACAGAATGGGGTTGCAGAAAGGAAGAATAGAACTATCATGGAAGCTGCAAGAGCAATGCTTCATGATCAAGATCTTCCCATGCATCTATGGGAAGAAGCTGCCAGAACAATGGTGTATGTACAGAACCATACTCCACACAGAGTACTCGAGAACAAGACACTTGAAGAAGTATTTTCCAGCAAGAAACCAGAGGTCAGCCATCTCAGAATATTCAGCTGTCCAGTGTACATACACATCCCAAAAGAAAAGAGGAAAAAATTAGATCCTTCAGGAAAGAAGGGTATATTTGTGGGATACTCTGAAAGCTTGAAGGATTATAGAATATACTTCCCAGGATTCAAGAAAATCGACATCAGCAGGGATGTAACATTGACGAAGACTCAGCCTACAACAAATCCAGAAAGAAACTTGCTGAAGTTCCTGGAGAATTGGAAGCACCCAGAATTTATGACACAACCATGAACAAAGAAACTTAAGAAGAAGATCGAGAATTTGAAGAACCTCAAGAACCTGTAGATCCACCTCAAGAAAAGAATCCTCATAAGAGGAAACCTGCTTGGGTACGAGAAGCTATCCAAGGTGTGGAAAGATATGGGGCTCCAGAAGAGAATCACAGAGAAATAAAGAGGACTAGGTCGTTCTCCAGATATGTAGCATTATTATGTGATTTCATCGATAAAGAACCTTCCAACTACAAAAAAGCGGCGGAACGGAAGGAATGGAAGGATTCTATGATCGAAGAGTATTAGTCAATCATGAAGAATGATGTTTGGGATGTTGTCCCAAGACTAGAAGGGAAGTTGGTTGTAACTTCCAAATGGATCTACAAGATCAAGCATGCTGCAGATAGTAGCATAGAAAAATATAAGGCAAGATTTGTTGCTCGTGGCCTTTCCTAGAAAGAAGGAATAGATTGTGAAGAAACTTTTGCACCTATAGCCAGATACACTTCCATCAGATCAGTACTTGCTCTGGATGCAGTCATGAAATGGAAGATACACCAAATGGATGTCAAGATTGCTTTCTCGAATGGTGTAGTAGAAGAGGAAGTGTATGCGGAGTAGCCACTCGGTTTTGAGGCACAAGATAGGGAGTCTCATGTGTGTAGATTGAAGAAAGCCCTGTACGGTTTGAAACAGGCACCCAGGACATGGTATGACAGAATTGACACCTTTCTATATAGTTTGGGATTTACCACAAGTAAAGCATATTTACTACAAGGTTGAAGATGTCAACCCAGTGATGCTCCTACTGTATGTAGATGATCTATTTATAATAGGTATGGATGGGTTGATTGCTGATACGAAGAGGAAGCTTACTGTCGAGTTCAAAATGAAGGACTTGGGTATGATGCATTATTTCCTAGGCATGGAGGTGTGGCAGAATGCAGATGGAATTTCCCTGGGACAAGGGAAATATACTATAGACATACTGAAGAGATTCGAGATGATGGATTGCAAGGCCATGACGACACCTATGGCATCGAAATTGAAGCTATTGAGTGATGCTTCATCAGAAGCGGTTGATGCTATGACGTATCGTTAGATGATTGGGTCCTTGATGTACCTGATGAACACGAGACCAGATATTTGCTTTGCTGTGAACACCTTGATCTAGTTCTTGATAGATCTGAGACATGTTCACTTGATTGCTGCAAAGCATATTCTGAGGGGTACAGTTGATTATAGGCTCAAGTATGAGGCGAGTAAGAAGATTAACCTGGAGGGTTATGTTGATTCATATTGGGCAAGCAGTGCCATCTATAGGAAGGGCACTTCAGGGTGTTGCTTCAGTATGGGATCATGTGTGATCTCTTGGTTTAGTAGGAAGCAATCCTGTGTGGCACTGAGTACAGCTGAAGCAGAGTATGTCGTAGCTTGTTTACCTAGTTGTGAGGCAGTATGGCTAAGGAAGCTACTGTCTGATTTATTTGATCTCCAATTGGATGCTACTTGTATATATTGTGACAACCATATTTGTGTGAAGTTGTCGAAGAACCCGGTGTTCCATGACAAGTCGAAGCATATCGAGATCAAGTATCACTATATCAGGGATATGGTGTGGAGGGGAGTAGTGAAGCTCCAGTATGTTGCGACGGACGAACAAATAGCTGATGTGTTGATGAAGCC
Source organism: Pseudotsuga menziesii (assembly GCA_001517045.1). Taxonomy (NCBI): domain Eukaryota; kingdom Viridiplantae; phylum Streptophyta; class Pinopsida; order Pinales; family Pinaceae; genus Pseudotsuga; species Pseudotsuga menziesii. Next base: position 1,247,333 of record LPNX010373404.1, read on the forward strand.
ATTGGCCGGAGTGAAGTTTGAGTTCTTCAGGGAGAAGCTTGGTGTTCTCCAAATCGAGGTTCCTTCCAAGGGGAAGTGATGAGTCCATGAGCCATTCTGACATGGTGAGAGGATTGGTTCCTTCCATGGTCAGATGTAAGGGTTGAGCCATTCTGTCATGGTGAGAGGATTGGTTCCTTCCATGTCAGATGTGAGTGCTGATCCATTCTTATGTGACTATAGGATTGGTTCCTACTTGATCAGATATAAGGGCTATTGCCATTCTCTGAATGGAGGTGCCTGGTCAGTTACCAGGAATACAAAGTCTAGGAATGAGGGCCATTCTGATATGACTGTGAGATGTTATCACATGATTAGATGTGAGTGCATGGCCATTCTGATGTGATTGAGGGATGTGTTCCCACTTGATCATATATAAGGGTTGTTGCCATTCTTTGAATGGAGGTACCTGGTCAGTTACCAGGAAAGCTCAGTCTGGGACTAAGGGACATTCTGATATGACTGTGGGATGTGTTATCACATGAACAGATATGAGTGCATGGCCATTTTGATGTGATTGAGGGATGTGTTCCCACTTGATCAGATATAAGGGCTGTCACCATTCTCTGGGAATGGAGGCACCTGGTCAGTTACCAAGAACCCTCAGTCTGGGTTTGAGTGCCCTTCTGACATGGTTAGAGGATTAAGTTCCTTCCATGGTCAGATGTAAGTGTTGTGCCTTTTCACAGATGGTAGTGGGTGTGTCCTACCATGCTGGTGATTGTAAGTGCTGTGCCTTTCCACAGATGGTAGTAGGTGTGTCCTACCATGCTGGTGGATGTAATTGCTGAGCCTTTCCACAGATGATAGTAGGTGTGTCCTGTCATGCTGGTGGATGTGAGTGCCGTGTCTTTTCACAGATGATAGTAGGCATGTCCTATCATGCTGGTGAATGTAAGTGCTGGGCCTTTCTTATAGGGTTGTGGGATGTGTTTCTGCATGGTTAGATGTGAGTGATGGGCGTGCCTTTCTGACATGGTGTTGGATGTGTTCCTCTCATGGTCAGATGTAGGTGTTGGGCGAGCCATTCTGACTTAGGGTTAGATATAAGCGCTGAAGAAGACCTACATGGTGGCTAGGCCTATAACCAGCATGCAAAAGGGCTGGCTCTGTAGAACTTCCTGTGACGAGAAGAATCATGAGATAGCACCCATGATGATCCAGTGACGATGATCCAGCAGTGATGATCCAGATCAAATGATGATCCAGATCGAGTGATGATCCAGATCGAGTGATGATGTTCCAGTGATGATCCAGATCCAAAGATGAATATAACATGAAGATGAAGATGACTTGAAGATGAAGATGACTTGAAGATGATGAGGACTCGATGATGATCCAGATAAAGGGTTACATAAATCATAATGAACATGTTGTGAAGGTGTTATTGTGAAACAAAAGAAGCCTTCGTCAAACTACCCTAATGGTATTTCCCTGGAATGCACCCAAAGTGAACACTATCCTAGTAAGAAACAAGAAGAATGCCTTTCACCTTATCATGCTTACCTCATTATTGAAGTGGGAAAATATTATAAGTGCCAAAAATACTCATGCTAGAGTCCATACAAATCATTAGTGTGAACAACAAAAACATAAGAATGTGAAAGTGTCCCGAAGTTGTCAAATTCGTATAATCTAGAAAAATCACAGACACCCCTTGAGGATTTTACATTCTTAGGATTCTTGGGATCTTTAATTAAAATATGGTAAGGTGAAAATTATACACTTTTTCTAGCACCAAAAAGGGTTATTTGATATAGGGGGAGAATATTGTAGGAAATAACAATAACATGATATTTATGTGGAGAGACACTCTAAAAGGTAAACCTCCATTAAGAAACATAGAATGTGCAACACTACATGATTCTTACACCTAGGGCATCCCTTACTCTACCTTCTTGGTGTCTATGGACAAATCACCCTCCATGATATTTAAATAGAGAGCAAGGACCAATGAGGTGAAAATGTTGTGAATCTCAAGAATAGGACCATCAAATCACCTAGTAGTTTCTTTTTCCAATTCCTTCGATCAACATTTCAAAGGAACTTCCCTAGCTCACATAACACATAGCAACTACTCCAACAATGACAATGTTCCTTTGGAAACCGCCTTTTCCCACCATACCAACCCCAAAACACCCATTGAAAACCCAAATCCCAACAACATGCTCTCTTTCAACCAACACTCATAAATATAGATGGGGCCTTGACATAAGACAATGATGTATGGGTGATTGTTATTTTCGAAAGGACAATGATTGTTTCCGAGACTACAACATATTCAAATTCACCCCTAGAACCTCACAAAGTAAAGAATAATGCAAAGTTATAGGAGAAAGAAAGGTGAGTTGAGACTTAGGAGTCTTAATGTAAAAGAACCTAATCCCTACTTAGACGTAACTACAAAGTAAAGAATAATGCAAAGTTATAGGAGAAAGAAAGGTGAGTTGAGACTTAGGAGTCTTAATGTAAAAGAACCTAATCCCTAATTAGAAGTAACTACGTCCTATTTTGGTGAAACCAACTTGATACCTAGATGTACAATGGAGGGTTAAAATAACGACTTTCAAGAGATACTATACACTATTAAAGGGTAGTCAAGCTAACATTAAACTTATAACAAACAACTACTTGGGAATACCTTGACCATACTAAAATACTAAAGAGAACGACACATAACATAAGAGGGAAGGGCACACATAAGGGACTATGTAATAGAGAAAGGATGGATTCATGTGTTGTGTGGAGCAAGGTGAAGTGTGCCAAGAGATAGGATAACCAAAATCAATTATATGCTATTTAGCAAACTGAAATCAACTAATTAACATAAAAATCTTACATATAAACTTAAAAATGACAAGTGTCACATTTAACTATTCTAAATATACAAAATGTTTATAAAATAAAAGCTATACAAATATTTCATATAAACTCCTATAAAACCCAACATAAAAGCTACACAAATACCTCATATGAACCTCTATAAAACCCAAACATACATGAACAAGTGATTATAAAGTCACTCATGTGTAAATATCAGGGATCCACCCAGATCAAAGATGAGATTCATCAATCCAGATCAGAGATGAGATTTATCAACAACAGAAAATAATGAAGTGTACAAATTGGAAAAGTACCAATACCAAACACCCCCATCAACTATACGTAAGAAACAAAAAGCAAAGGAATGAGAGAATTCTCGAGCCAAATAGCCTCACTATGTTTGATTATTTTCATTGAAAGGAGCTATTGAAACCCATTTCTGCATAGCGGGCATGACAGTCGACGATAATACCAGTTTCTGATGCATTTTTTATAATAAAGATGGTTACAGTGCAACTGTTTCACACGCGTTCCCATAGAAATTTCATTCTGACAAACTGAACAAAACAGCATTCCCTGGCCAACGAGCTGCTCAGTAGCAATAACAATCAAC